>JBAMNC010000063.1:637500-682500 GCA_037902135.1 Cetoscarus ocellatus
TTCTTGTATGAGGGTCTTTTTTACTTTAACATAGACTGACTTTAACTTTGGCTTGGCTTGATATTTACTTTATTAAAGTTTGAAATGTCCTTCGGTTTACGAGTGACATAAACATTCTCCTAACACAGATGTTGAAGCTTTTTAGTTTGTCACAGCTGTCACTCTTCTGTGCTTAAATCCAACTGGAGTTCTGATTTCATGTCCAGCTGAGGACTTCTCTTTTATTACTATAATACTATTTTAAAGAGGAAACATTGTGAGCCCGTACTTGAAATTGAACAGCTAGAAAAATCAAGACAAATAAAATAAAAAGAAAAAAAACGAGACAATGATAAAGACAGCAATGCAAACTCAAATTCTGCAGTATCCCACCCAAATTTGTTTTATTTATTTTATCTAATTAATTTAATCTATTTATTTAAAAGATAGAGATTGACCATCTGATTTTCAAGGGGGTTCTTCCTGGACTTGTATACATACAAAGAATACACACTCACACTGAAGAAGACTGGAGCAGAAAACTGCAGAATTTTGACCAGGAAAGTTTCTGTTCCTCTAACATGATGGTTTTCTTGTTTTTTCAGTATAAAGGAGTCCAGCACGGCGATGGTCGTGGCTCGGGTCCTGACCCTTTGGAGTGGCGCTGCCCTGAACTGCCTGCAGGGGCCACTGCAGCCGTGCCCCCCCCTCCTCCGGCAGTCCCTCGGCGGGGGCTCGGAGCTGGAGAGGCGTCTGCTGGAGCACATCTTCTCCCACTGGGAGCACCCTCTGGACGGAGTCCGCCACCAGACCTGCTCTCTGTTCAGGAACCTCCTCCTGCTGCATCAGCACGCCGCCGGCTCATCATCCGACCCCCGCGGTGACCCATACGTGGCCCAGCTCACAGACAACCTTCTGCAGCTGGAGTGGCACATGAGGGGGAAATACGGCTCTCTGGGCTGCCTGGTGGAGCTGTACGGGGCGGGGTTCCTGTTAGAGACTCGCCCCGAGCTGCCGTCCCGCCTGCTCGGCCTGATGGGAGACCAGACCCTCGCCCCGTACGCGGGCGACCTCCTGGAGCGCCTGTTCGTCAGTCATAAGGCTCAGCTGGCTGCGGAGGAGGGCGGGACGCAGCGCTGGCAGCAAACCTGGGTGACCCCCCTGCTGCAGGTGCTCTGCAGGGCCAGGCTGGACCAGACCACCTACATCCTTGACTACTTCCTTCCCAAGCTGCTCCGCTGCAGCCCCTCCAGCCTGGGTCACATGGTGCAGGCCCTGCAGGACACGCCCCCCTGCGGCTCAGGTGATCCTCAGACCTGTACCCTCATCACGGCCTCTGGATCCTGAAGGATCCCCTAACTCACAGCTTGTGTTTGTCTCCGTCAGGTCCTTCAGGCAGCAGGGGGGCCCTGGGTGCCCTGATGACGTGCCTGCGAGCGGCGAGGTCTCAGGGTGTGGCTCCTCCCACAGAGGAGGGTCTGTGGGGGGGCCTGGTACCCCTGCCCCTCCTCCTACAGGCCCTCGTACACAAACACGACCAGGTGAGCTTCATCTGGGGTTTGTTCATATGTAAAGGTTAAACACTCTGCCTCTGATTTACAAAACCCAAAACCAGTGAAGTTGGCATGTTGTGTAAATCGTAAATAAAAACAGAATACAATGATTTGCAAATCCTTTTCAACTTATATTCAATTGAATACACTGCAAAGACAAGATATTTAATGTTCGAACTGAGAAACTTTATTTTCTTTTGCAAATAATCATCAACTTAGAATTTAATGGCAGCAACACATTGCAAAAAAGTTGGCACAGGGGCATTTTTACCACTGTGTTACATCGCCTTTCCTTTTAACAACACTCAGTAAACGTTTGGGAACTGAGGAGACCAATTTTTGAAGCTTTTCGGGTGGAATTCTTTCCCATTCTTGCTTGATGTACAGCTTAAGTTGTTCAACAGTCCGGGGTCTCCGTTGTTGTATTTTACGCTTCATAATGCACCACACATTTTCAATGGGGGACAGGTCTGGACTACAGGCAGGCCAGTCTAGTACCCGCACTCTTTTACTACGAAGCCACGCTGTTGTAACACGTGCAGAATGTGGCTTGGCATTGTCTTGCTGAAATAAGCAGGGGCGTCCATGAAAAAGACGTTGCTTGGATGGCAACATATGTTGCTCCAAAACCTGTATGTACCTTTCAGCATTGATGGTGCCTTCACAGATGTGTAAGTTACCCATGCCTTGGGCACTAATACACCCCCATACCATCACAGATGCTGGCTTTTGAACTTTGCGCCTATAACAGTCCAGCTGGTTCTTTTCCTCTTTGGTCCAGAGGACACGACGACCACACTTTCCAAAAACAATTTGAAATGTGGACTCATCAGACCACAGAACACTTTTCCACTTCGCATCAGTCCATCTTAGATGAGCTCGGGCTCAGCGAAGCCGGCGGCGTTTCTGGGTGTTGTTGATAAATGGCTTTCGCTTTGCATAGTAGAGTTTTAACTTGCACTTACAGATGTAGCGACGAACTGTAGTTACTGACAGTGGTTTTCTGAAGTGTTCCTGAGCCCATGTGGTGATATCCTTTACACAGTGATGCCGGTTTTTGATGCAGTACCGCCTGAGGGATTGAAGGTCATGGGCATTCAATGTTGGTTTTCGGCCTTGCCGCTTACGTGCAGTAATTTCTCCAGATTCTCTGAACCTTTTGATGATATTACGGACCGTAGATGATGAAATCCCTAAATTCCTTGCAATAGCTCGTTGAGAAATGTTGTTCTTAAACTGTTCGACAATTTGCTCACGCATTTGTTCACAAAGTGGTGACCCTCGCCCCATCCTTGTTTGTGAATGACTGACTATTTCAGGGAAGCTGCTTTTATACCCAATCATGGCACCCACCTGTTCTCAATTAGCCTGTTCACCTGTGGGATGTTCCAAATAAGTGTTTGATGAGCATTCCTCAACTTTCTCAGCTTTTTTTGCCACTTGTGCCAGCTTTTTTGAAACATGTTGCAGGCATCAAATTCAAAATGAGCTAATATTTGCAAAAAATAACACAGTTTACCAGTTCGAACGTTAAGTATCTTGTCTTTGCTGTGTAATCAATTGAATATAGGTTAAAAGGGATTTGCAAATCATTGTATTCTGTTTTTATTTACGATTTAACCAACGTGCCAACTTCACTGGTTTTGGGTTTTGTAGTTTAATATTTTATTTTAATGTTTGTTTTCTTAAAGAAAGAAATCAGAACCTCAGGGAGCTGAGTAAAGGTCATGACCTTCACCTCTCAGGTGATAATGAAAATAAACTAAATGATGATACTTGTAAACCTGATTTAATCGACACGTCTGACAGAAATCAAAAACCCTTTGGGTTTTTGGGGTTTAAAGGGGACATATCATGCTGTTTTCCTTGTCATTATGCCAATCTGGGATGCATTTGGAGTACTTCTGTATGAATTGCAGGTCATAAAGCTCCTTCTTTGCCTCACAATCACGTTTACAAAAGCCTCTCTCTAGCCGCTTTTCAGGCTCTCCCTCAAAACGCTCTGATTCTGACAGAGTACACGTGAGAACCGAGACCTCACGTGTGCTCCGTCCTCTGATTGGCCAGTTCTGTGAGGGCTGAGCTGGAGGCGGAGCGGAGGGGGTGCCGAGGCCAAGCGGAGGGGTGACATACAGAAGTGCATTGTTTACTAGCCCCGGCTGTCCGGGGATCGTTGTATTGACTTTGCAGTTAACATTAAGCTTTTGTTTGGCCTTTATTACATGATTAAAATGGCTACTTATGAGATTCGCCGATCAATCATGCACATCTCCATGAATACAGATGAGTTTTTAAGTAGAAAAAAGCCCACATTAGTTATGTGATTACACACAACAGTGAGTCAAACTGCTAACAATAACTTCCCATCACTCTCAGCAGCTAAGAGGGGTGTGCAGACCTTTTCAAAGACACGTTCATCATAATAATTAAAAGATAGATACTTAAGTAACAAAGGGTGAAGCACCGTTAGTGAGTTCTGCTTTTCGAGCTACCGTGTGGTCGTAAAAGAGCCCCACAGGTCTGAATTTATACAACACAGCTGACGCTAACGCTAACTAGCTTACCATTAGCTCGACATTACATCATGGCTTTATTTACATTACTTCCTCTGATTACATTACTTACCGCTTGTGGTTCCGGGTCTCTGTGGACAGTCTTTATGGAGGGAACTGCTCCTTGTCTGAGCAGCAGTTGAGATGCAAATCCTGCATCAAACTGCCCTCTGGGGTAAAATGATGAGCACACAGAAACAGCTGAGACAGCGGCTGATCCTGCCCACTGCTTCTGGTGTCTTCCTTGTTTGGAAGTGAAGATAGTTGTGATTTTGATCCACAACCAAAAAAACACAGATGAAGACCCTTCCCTACACATGTCTTCTCTCAAGTATATAGCTCAGGGAAACAACAGAAAACAAACACTGAAACTGCTCCTGACATTGCCGGTCCTGGAGAGAATGTAAACGGCTGAGCTTGGTGGGCGTGTCCTAGCTGCAGCTCAGTGCTTCAGGCATTACCGGGGAGGAGCTGCAGGGAGGAGCTGCTTTCTCAGGCTCGTCCAGTGAGAAGAGACTGAAAATACCTGACGTCAGGTTGCGGGAAATCTCGCGAAGATCTCGCGAAGATCTCGCTATGAGACGTTTTCAGGGGTGGAAGTCTCGCTCCCGGATATCGGCGACAGGAGCAGATCTCATGTTGTGGGATTTTCTGGAGGTTTAGAGTCAGCAATTCACTAAACAACATTATTTGTAAGTATTAAATCTTGTTTCTGCATATGTTCCCTTTAATTAGTAGGGATGCCTGATATTATTAATATGATATTGGTACGGATATGAACATGTCTGTTGATATTTTATCCTTCTTTATTTGTATCAAGACTGTGGAGTTTATTGCACATTTATCTTAGATTGAGAGAATAAGCTCACAAAACGGGGCATGTTTTCTGTCAGCAGATCAGTTCATCAGTGTTTTAGCTTTTAAAGGGCAGATGAAGCATGATTTTACTTTTACTTTAAACTATAAATTTAATATATGAAATAGGTGTAATCTATTAAGAACTACTATCAGTCATTTATATGTATCAGTATCGGTCGTGAGTTTTAAAATGTCAGCATATCTGCAAGAATCCAATATTGTGCATCCCTAAAAATGAGGTTTTCGATGTCAGACAGTGTTGTCTTGTCCTTTATCTCATTTAACCGTATGTTCACTTATCTTGAAAACCTTGTTTAGTCTGTCTCAAATAGGGATGGACAACCTAAGTCCCAAAGAGGGAAATACTGTTGTGCTTGTTCATTCAATTTAATATGAAAACATTTTTTAACATTAAGGGTTCGTGTGGGTTTTTTGAAGTGGGGTTAGAGGCTCATGGCTCTGGTAAATATGAGAGCCATTAAAGGTACCTGCGAGCTTCGTCCCTGGGGGGAGATATCCGGGGGCGGACGATAGCTGGTAAACAGCAGTATGTGGCGCCACAGAAACTCTCATGACTAACCCACTTATAGATTAAAAACTGCTCAAAAATCGATGTTGGCTTGACAGTACACTACAGCAAGATCCTTACAGTATTAACTCCACGGAGCTTCAGCAGATGGAGTCACAGGTAGAGGGAGGGGTGGAGAACAGAGGAGCAGGACTGATCACAGGTTAACTGGTAGAGCAGGTGATGAAATGTGAGCCCATGAATCTGGAGGCCCGTTGCTGTCATGAGTAGGACCTAGTAACTTTGCTTGGCTGGACCTTCATCAGAACTCTTTCATTTCCACCAGACTGCTGCTGTGTCGTCGTCCTGATCGGTAAAACAAAGACACAATGCTCTGCTGCAGAGGACAGTCCTGATGTCTATGTTTAAAACAACAGGACAAACTTAAAATAATATCCAGAGAGTTAAACTTAAATCGGTTTGTGCTCCAGTGACCTCTACCTGACCCCACTGCAGCTCTCTGACCTGATCTGATGAGGGGAGCTGCTGGTGGAAGGATACGTAGCCCTTCATCACAAAGTAGTTCCTCACTTAGGGGCTTTGTGGAGGAAAAGTTAGACGCTGTTAAGAATCTTACTGTAGTGTACTGAAGAGTCAACATAGTTTTTAAGTTTTAACCTCTAAGTGGGGTCATTATGAGACTTCAGTGGCACCATGTGCTGATATGTCCCAGCTAACGTCCGCCCCTGGATATCTCCCCCCAGGAACAAAGCTCACAGGTTCCTTTAGTGGCACTCATGTTTACCAGAGCCATGGGCCTCTAACAATAACACTTTAAAAACCTGAACTATCCCTTTAAGACAGAATACATAACTTTTTTAGGACATCAGTATTTATACTTTGTAAATGCTTCTCTTTCAGTGAAGTAAATAAATTATTAACCAGTTATTAAATATGAGTCACTTTAATGGTAAAATGGATTTTGAATGCATTTATAAATTTCCTATAAAAGAGTTTTTCAACAGTTGCAGATTGTATTTATTAATCTAATGCAAATAAATAAATTATTTATTTTATTCCATTGAAATGATAGAAATGTAGAAAAATTAGGGCTGGGTGATGTTGGATTTGTGCTGATATCTGATATTTGTGAGCTCATTATTGCAGATACCCACACCGATGTTTCTTCTATCAAAAGTCTGTAGGCCCCATTTCACTTACACAGACCTAATCTTTATCATGTTATGTTTATTTATGGTAGAAACATGTGGAACAAGAAAAAAGATTTAATTCTCTTTAACTTTATTTTATATCTCATATTTCTACTGTTATCATGATTCATGTTTTGTCATGTCATTTCTTTGATTTCATGTCTGAATGATCTTAATGATCATAATGCCTGTTTTTAAACCTGTAAAGCACTTTTAATGGCTGATTAAATGATGTTAATGCAGACATTCAGTGAAAATAAGAAGAGCTGTTGGACATTCTAACTTTTCACTGATATTTCTGTGGGTGTAAGGGATATTCTGTTTACAGTGGAAATGTATTAAAGATGTAGATGAGGTAAATATTGGCAGAAATCCTCATGCCTGTAGACACTGATAGTCAGACTTTTCAGTTTAATTCTGCATGATGATAACGTGCTTCCATAGAAAATAGTTCTCCTATGCCCTCATGCATCTGGACTTTTTTCATTGCACATCTCTGTAAACTTCACTGAAATTATTCATAGCAGAATTCTACTTTATCTCTCTTTATGTTGTTTTATTATTATTATTTTTTAAGTAAATTAGCTTTGACTCAAGGGCTGCTGTGAGTATATAGAGGGACCTGTGAGGCCCCAAGGCCACAGGTTGCCCATCCGTGGACCAAATCCTGGTCATGACCCCCTTACTGTAATGATTTTATATACAGTATTGTTTTCAATTAATCCACTTTTTTTAATGTCATATCATCATTCCCAGGTGAGGATGGACGCTCTGGGTTTGGTGTGTGAGAGCCACCGCAGCACTGAAGTTCTGACCTCACAGGAAATGGACCTGATCCGCCACTTCCTGCCGCCAAACCTGAACAGTCAGTCTCCAGGAGTCAGACAGCAGACAGTCAGCCTGCTGAAGAAGGTCAGCTGATCCTCCGCCTGTTCCTGCTGGCTGATTGTGAGTTTATATTTAACTTATTAACATTTAATCAAATCCATCTGTCATCACTGCAGCTGCTGTGCAGGACCAAGGACAGCTCTGTGCTGCTGCAGAAGAGACTGACACAAGAGAGGGACGAGGGGCAGAGGGACAAGGACCAGCACACACTACACCTGTACAAGGTAAGTATCACACTACACCTATACCAGATAAACATCACACAACATCACACTACACCTGTACATAGTAAACAACACACTACACCTGTATAAGGTGAACACCACACTACACATGTAAAAGGTAAACACCACACTACACCTGTACAAGGTAAACATCACACTATACCTGTACCAGGTAAACATAACACTACACCTGTACAAGGTAAAAATCTCAATACACCTGTACCAGGTGTACATAACACTACACCTGTACAAGGTAACATAACAATACACATGTACCAGGTAAACATCAAACTACACCTGTACAAGGTAAATACCACACTACACCTGTACAGAGTAAACGCCACACTACACCTGTAGTTCAGTTTAGTTTAGTTTAGTTTATTGATTTATAACAGGACGGCGTGCAGTGATATAAATTTTTCCAGAGAAATAAAAAGATGGCTGCACCAGACTTAGCAGAGAAGCTGATTTCCATCTGTAATCCTAACATTAAAAGAGACATCATACATCATACATGTACATGTACATGTAGTAAACACCACACTACACCTGTAAAGGGTGAACATCACACTACACCTGTACAGGGTAAGCATAACACTACACCTGTACAAGGTAAACATAAAAGTACGCCTGTACCAGATAAACATCACATTACACCTGTACAGAGTAAACACCACACTACACCTGTACCAAGTTAACATCACACTATACCTGTACCAGATAAAAATCACAATAAACCTGTACAGGGTAAACACCATACTACACCTGTACAAGGTAAACATCACAATACACCTGTACCAGATAAAAATCACACTACACCTGTACAGGGTAAACATTACACTACACCTGTACAAGGTAAACACCACACTAGACCTGTACAGGGTAAACATCACACTTCACCTATACAAGGTAAGCATCGATGTACGCCTGTACCAGATAAAAATCACAATAAACCTGTACAGGGTAAACACCACACTACACCTGTACAAGGTAAGCATCACAGTACGCTTGAACCAGATAAACATCACACTACACCTGTACCAGATAAGCACCAGACTACACCTGTACCAGGTTAAACACCACACTACAGCTGTGCAAGGTAAACAAAACTCTGGACCTGTACAAGGTAAAATTCACATTACACCTGTATTAGATAAACTACACAAAACACCGTACCTGTTAAAGATCACACTTCACCTATACCAGGTTAACATCACACTACACCTGTACAAGGTCAACACTACACCTCACTGGTATAAGGTAAACTTCACATTACACCTGTATTAAATAACCACACACTGCACCTGTACCAGATAAATATTACACTACACCTGTGCCAGGTAAATATCACACTACACCTGTACCAGGTAAACACCACACTAAGCCTGTACCAGGTAAACACCACACTACATCTTTACAAGGTAAACATTACACTACACCTGTACCAGATAAAAATCACAATAAACCTGTACAGGGTAAACACCACACTACACCTGTACAAGGTAAACACCACATTAGACCTGTACAAGGTTAACACCACACTACACCTGTACAGGGTTAACATAACAATATACCTGTACCAGGTAAACACCACACTACACCTGTACGAGGTAAAACATTACACTACACCTGTACGAGGTAAAACATTACACTACACCTGTACAAGGTAAATATTACACTACACCTGTACCAGGTATATATAACAATACACCAGTTTAAGTGAAGCATCACAATACACCTGTACCAGGAAAACATCACAGTATGCCTGTGCAGGGTAAACACCACACTACACCTGTACCAGGTAAACATCAAACTCCACCTATACCAGGTAAACACCACACTACACCTGTACCAGGTAAACATCAAACTCCACCTATACCAGGTAAACACCACGCTACACCTGTACAAGGAAAACACTACACCCCACCCGTACAAGGTAAACACCACATTACACCTGTGCCAGGTAAACATCACAATGCATCTGTACAGGTAAACTTCACAATAATTGAATATCTTCGGTTATTTGGGTGTACGTTGGAAAACCCTTCGAGTTTGATTTTTAGGAAAAGTGACAGCCTTACCAGGTAAATATTACACTACACCTGAACCAGGTAAGTATTACACTACGCCTGAACCAGGTAAATATTACACTACGCCTGAACCAGGTAAATATTACACTATACCTGTATAAGATAAACATTACACTACACCTGTACAAGGTAAATACCACACAAGGCCTGTACAAGGTAAACACCAAACTACACCTGTACAAGGTAACCTGTAAAAGGTAAGCATTACACTACACCTTTACAAGGTAAACATTACTCTGCACTTGTACCAGGTAAACATTACACTTCACCTGTACAAGGTAAACATTACACTACAACTGTACCAGGTAAACATCACACTACACTTGTTCAAGGTAAACATTACAGCTGTACAAGGTAAACATCGCACTACACTTGTTCAAGGTAAACATTACAGCTGTACAAGGTAAACATTGCACTGCACCTGTACAAGATAAACTTTACACACTACCTGTACAAGGTAAACATTACAGCCGTACAAGGTAAACATTAGGGCTGTAACGTGTTAGTCGACTGGTCGACTCATTGGTCGATAAGTGCTGGGACGACCAGAACTCTGATTAGTCGACCAATCGTATTTTTTTTCCTATTTTTTCCCGCGGCGATCTACAGTCATCAACAGGAACTCACCAAGTGCTAATGGGGGTGTTTTCAGACCACCCCAGTTTCACAGGTAACTTGCCTGTCTCAGAACACCCCCTTGTTTTCACCCCTTTGGATTCCCCACCATCTGGAGACCTGATTGGAGACAGGAGGTATGAAGAGCGTCTACCTGAGCCTATTCAACGTCCAGTGGTTTGCTGAGTATTTGTTTTTATTTTGAGCATCCTCCTCTACCCCCCGCCAAGACGCGCTCCGCCGTGCTGCGCCGAGCCGAACCATCCCCGCGCAGGAGGGTTTCCCGTCAGAGTCGGAGACACCCCCCCCCCCGATTAGTCGATTTTTGGTCGACAATTTCAGTGTTTCAGTCGACCAACAAATTCTTTGGTTTATTACAGCCCTAGTAAACATTACACTACACTTGTACACGGCAAACATTACAGCTGTACAAGGTAAACATTAAACTACACCTTTACAAGGTAAACTTTACACACCACCTGTACAAGGTAAACATTACACTGCACCATTACAAGGTAAACATATTTTTTGTTTTTTCTGTCCTTCAGGACTTCCTGTCCTGGCTGTGTGTCAGTCTTCTGGACATCCTGGTCCCGGGAGCATCCTTCTCCAAATGTCTGATGTCCCTCCACCTGCTGTGTCTGCTAGCACAGATCTTCACCTTCAGCACAGGTGAACAAAACAGCTCAAATATTAAAAGTGTTTTTTTAAATAATCTTTATCTGACATTAAGTGTAGAAAATGTCTTACAGATTATCAGATTCATTTGTCTGTTCTGAAAGTAAGTCCCTTAAATCTCAAGCTCGAAATTAAAAAGCCTTCTGTATTTGATGGTTTACCTTACAGACTCCAATTTCAATGAAGTTGGGACGTTGTGAAACACAATTTAAAAAGGAAGACACAAGATAATGAATAAACTATTGTTTTATTGCAAATATTCACTAAGATTGAATTTGATGCCTGCAACACGTTCCATAAAAACTGGGGAGGGGGAAACAACGACTGGGAAAGTTGAGGGATGCTCAGAAACACCTGTCTGGAACATTCCATACGTGGACATGTACCGCCATCCTCGTAGGGAAAGGAATTGAAAACCGATTCCAATTGAGAATCATTAACGTCTCCCTCAAGGAATCGATATCATTAAGTCATTTTGCTGAACAGCTTCTTTATCATTTCTTTCAATTTTTACTCACAAACCAAGAGCATCAGAGTTGTCAGCAGGAACGATAACATTGAGGTCAAAAATCACAGCAGAAGTGGTCAAAACTGTCTTTTTTGACAGCAAGACACTTAATGCACAACTTGAAGTAAATGTAAACACTGGTAACTTTCAGAGGCATTTCTCTTTGCAGCAGTAAATATCAGCAAGCTTTTATCTGGATTTATTCACAGAGTTGTCACCTTTAATTCTTTTTTTAATGATTTTATGAGTTGATATCTCTCTTTCTCTTTCTCCCCATTATTGGAACCCTAAGCACTTTGTCATTTCTTGTTTTTATTGTTGTTTTTTTTTAATCTGATTTTATGGATTTAGTTGGGGTGAATATATGTAGTGTTCCTCTGTTATGCTGCTCTGTGTTACATCTGTTTTGTAGTTTGTGTGTCACGATGTATGTCTCTGTCTCTCAAGTTTACCCAGGGGACAAATGAAGTACCTGAACCTGATCCTGAGTGTCCGTGTTTGACATTCTTGATACTTAAATCTTTTGTGAGCCAACTTTTACCTACACAGAATAAAACAGCAGCAATCAATACAGGAATCGTTAAATCAGACTGATTAGCAGAATCAGTAATGGCAGTATCAGCTATTTTCTGTTTTTATTTAAGCTTTACACAATGTCCCAACTTCTCTGGAATTGTGGTTTGTAATAAAATTTTGATATTCTAGATCAGGGATCTTCAGCTGCATTTGTCCAAAGGCTGATTTCTTGTCTTGATGGACTCTGTGAGGGCAGGTTTAAAGTAAACCGATCATCTTGTCCACACATACGTTAATCTTCTTCCTAATGTCTGGCACTCAAAGCCTCTGAAAGTCAAATTAGTCCCCATCACCATGCTGCCCTTGTGTTTTTGATGGTAAGCCATGGGGGGGCCCGATGTGGCCCTTCATGAACACCGTGTTTCCTCCTCCTCTCATTTCTCACCGTGTCTCTTCACCTCTCTGTCTCCTGTCTCCCTCCTCAGACCCCGATGTGTTCGCTCTTGGCGAAGTGGTGACCTCTGCACATGCTCAGAACGTCCTCTACTGCATCGCCAGCAACTTCCTGGAGGTCAAACAGCTGGCTTCAACATTGCTGCAGCAGCTTCCACCTTCAGGGGTTGGCCTTCAGGTAGACATGGTCTCAGAGGCTTTACTGATCTGATTTCAGGTCTACATTTAAACACTGATGAAGGTCTCTTAATCTTTCAAACCGCCTAAAGATGCATTAAAATAATGGCAGTCCTCTCAGAGTCAGAAATACTCCATTCATCATCGGGGGGGCCTTTCCATGTCATTCTGTCCTTAGGTCTTGGAGAGGATGCACAGTGTCCTTCAGGCTGCTCTGGACCTCAGTACGAGCACCAAGCCTTTTGACAGCGTCACGGCGGCTCACCTCCTTATCCTGCTGCTGCACCAGCCTCACCTGATCCAGGCCCTGCTGCTCTGTGCCCAGGAGCAAGGCATCGATTTCCAGCCCCCCTCACCGGCCTCACAGGCCTCTGGAGCAGACATCATGGAGGTCAACACTATGGCTGGTGAGATCGGAAAAACAACAGTATCTTTTTTAAAATTTATTTAGTCATCCATTTGTTTTTTTTTATTATAAGATTTAGTTATTATATTTATTACAAGATTATTTTTTGGGCATTGTTGTGCCTTTGTTGACAGGAGAGACAGTGGATAGGCTTGCGAGGAGTGAGAGAGAGTAGGGGAAGTCACTCTACAAACAAGTCACAGGCTGGATTCAAACCCGGGCCAGCAGAAGCATACACATGAGACTTGCCTGGTTGCTTACCACTCCACCAAACCAGCACCCCAAGAAACACAGCAGTATCTGAGCTTGTCTGGCACTGCAGCACAAAAATAGAAGTTCTAGACTCTGAGTAACCTCAGAAACTGCAGCATTCTCCTCCTGCACCATTTACTGTAGGTGTAGGAACAGGCAACACCCACCCCCCCCCACCCCACCCCAAGACCTTCAAGAAATAAAGTCATACATGCTTTGCAAAATAAGAATTTAACTTGTTCTTAATCCATAGGATTAAGATAAACAGGTCTCCACGCGTGTTTTTGTTCAAATAACCTTGATGATAGTTTGTTCTTGGTGTTTGAAACAACCTTTAGTTTACTTCTTCTTCTTCTTCACACTGAAGTATTAACATTATTTTCTAAAATTTAGACCATGTGTAGGATTTTCCTTGTAATGTTTGATCAGTAAGATTACGTTAGATTAGATAGAACTTTATTTATCTCTTTGGAAGACTCCCTCAGGGAAATTAAGATTTCAATCAGAAATCAGAAATACTTCATTAATCCCCAAGGGGAAATTTGGTTGTTTCAGTTGCTCACAGTATAGCAGTAGGAATATCAAACAAAGACATCAAAATAGATAAGAGCATACAATTTAAATACATGAAATGAAAAATTGAAAGAAAAATTACATAGGCAGGTTGCAAACATGAAGAATCCTGAGCAACATGAACTTCCTTATGAAGGAAAAATAAGTAAGTTAAGTAGAAGTGAGACTATAAATAAGACCAAAGAATTTACACTATTAACATTAACAATATTTACAATATGAATAGAAATATGGCAGCACTTTTTGTCTAAAAAACAAAGTTTGTCAGTTAGGTACAGTTTGACAGTAAGGCTATTGCATTGAGTATTACGTTTGCCTGTTTTACATATTAACAAATATCAGAGTTGACCACAGTGAAAAACGTTCTAGTCTCCAGGAGCTGATGGAGCAGTGATATTAGAGGGAGTAGTTATAATGGCCACAGGCAGGAAGGACTTCCTGTGGCGCTCTGTGGTGCATCGTGGGGGGATGAGTCTCGCACTGACTGTGCTCCTGTGTTTGTCCAGCACACTGTGGAGGGGGTGGGAGGTGTTGTCCATGATGTCCTGCAGCCTGGACAGTATCCTCCTCTGTCAGAGTGTCCAGCTGCACCCCAACAACATCACTGGCCTTACGGATCAGTTTATTGAGTCTGTCAGTGTCCGCTACCTTGATCCTGCTGCCTCAGCACACAACAGCGTACAGGACAGAGCTGGCCACCACAGACTCAGAGAACATCCTCAGCATCGTCCTGCAGATGTTCAAGGACCTCAGCCTCCTCAGGAAGTAGAGGCGGCTCAGGCCCTTCTTGTAGACGGCCTCGGTGTTCCTGGTCCAGTCCAGTTTATGGTCCAAGTATACTCCCAAGTATTTATATTCCTCCACAATGTCCACCTGGACCCCCTGGATGGAAATGGGGGCCACTGGAGCCTTTGCCCTCCTCAGATCCACTACCAGCTTCTTGGTCTTTGTCACATTGAGCTGTAGGTGGTTCTGCTCACACCATATGACGAAGTCACAGCCCTGTACTCCTCCTCATCACCCTGTTTGATACACCTCACAACAGCCGAGTCATCAGAAAACCTCTGAAGATGGCAGGACTCGTTGTTGTGGCTGAAATCCGTGGTGTACAGGGTGAAGAGGAAGGGGGACAGGACTGTCCCCCTGGGGGGCCCCGGTGTTGCTGACCACCCTGTCAGACACAGTGCTGCAGACAAACATACTGTGGTCTGCCAGTCAGGTAGTCAACAATCCAGGACACCAGAGGAGCCTCCATCCTCATCGCTGTCCGCTTCCCCCCAGTAAGGTTGGCCTGATGGTGTCAAAAGCACTGGAGAAATCAAAAACATGACTCTCACAGTACTGTCAGGCCTGTCCAGATGGGCGTAGACTCTGTTCAGCATGAAGATGATGGCATCCTCAACACCAAGTCGGGGCTGGTAGGTGAACTGTAGTGGATTCAAGTGGGGCCTGACTTTAGGCCGGAGCTGCTCCAGAACGAGCCTCTACAGGGTTTTCATGATGTGGGTCGTCAGTGCCACCGGTCTGTGAAGGTAGGGGGCTAACAGGAGGGGGAGGTGTCAGTGGAGTGGTTCCTGGTTGTTGACAGACAGCGGTGGGGGTGGGGCAGGGGCCGAGTCAAATCTTTTCAAAAACGGGTTCAGTTTGTTTGCCCTGTCCACACTACAGGCCACTCCCCTGCTGTCGTTTTTTTTGTAGCCAGTGATGGTCTTCATGCCACTCCAGACCTCCCTGATGTTGTTTAACTGGAGTTTTCGCTCCAGTTTCCTCCTGCAGTTGCCCTTAGCCTCCTTGATTTTCACCTTCAGGACCCTCTGTGTTGCCCCCACCTCCTCAAGATTTCCATCTCCATAGGCCCTCTTCTTTGCATTTGGGCAGTCCTTAAAGTCCTTTGTTATCCATGGTTTGTTGTTGGAATAACAAAGGACAGTCCTTGTTGGGACGATGGTGTCCACACAGAAGCTGATGTAGGCACTGATGCACTCTGTAAGCTCACTGATGTCCTCTCCATGGGGCTTACAGAGTGCCGGCCAATCTGTCACCTCAAAGCAGCCCTGCAGTGTGTCCTTGGCCTCGTCCGACCAGTTCCTCACAGTCTTTGTGGTGGCTGGCAGTCTTTTCACCAGAGGCACATAGCAGGGAGTGAGTTGGATCAGGTTGTGATCAGAAGGCTGGAGGGGGGGTTGAGCTGTATGCCTCCTTTACATTTGCATACATTAAGTCCAGGGTCCTCTCCCCTCTGGTGGTGCAGCTCACATACTGTCTGAAGGTTGGACGAGTTTTGTCCATGGTGACATGATTAAAGTCCCCAGAGATGATGATGAGGGCACTGGGATTGTCCGTCTGAAGTGTTGATATGACGCGGGGCTTGCGGAGTGGGGAAGGTAAACAGCCACAAGGATGGTATGTGAGATCTCCCAGGGTAAATAATAGGGCCTGAGTCCCACAGCCAATAGTTCAATGTCCGGACTACAGATAGTTTCTTCACCATGATGTGACCGGGGTGACAGTATTTGTTGTTGATGAGAATGTCGAGCCGCCCTCTCTTTGGAAGATTCCCTCAGGAAAATTAGGATTCCAGTAGCAGTTTGTAAAGCAGATAAAAAAGATATATAAATATTTAGCTATATATTTTGTATAAATAAATAGCTTTATGCTTCTGAAATCCTCCTGTCCAATAAAATTCTTACAGTTTTATTAAAGCATTGGTCTTCTTCAGACTGTCCTCATTTATCTTATGTGGATTATATGGTTTAAAATATCATCATAATAATTCCGCTGAACTGGAAACAAAAAAACTCTCCAGTTTATCAGGCTTTAATGAATGATGCAATGAAACATTTGCAGTTAGAAAAAATAAAATGTACCCTGAGAGGAAAGATAAATATGTTTTACTCAATGGTAACCATGTATGGACTACTATAACAAAAAACAAGCCCATGAAAGAATAATAATTTAGAGCACTTGACATCCTCCAAGTTGTATTGTCACTGCTATTCAAACGTGAATGTCCGATAAATTGTATAATTGGTAACTAATGTTTTCATTTGCAGCCTTATTTGTAGGCTTTAATTAGACTTTCATCATATTAACTTTCCTAGTCAGGTAGATGATGTTCTTTTGTCTGTTGATTTATTTTTTTTGTGTGCAGATGTGACGTCATGATGTTGATTGGCCACAGGTGTCATTGCCACTTCCTATTTAAGACGTCCTGCCCTCGTTAACAAACTGTTTGCCTGATAAAGGTCTGAGACCGAAACATTGCAAATAAATGGATTTCTTGCAAGTTGGACAGTGTGCGGGAGTCTATCTTCACGTTTGAACTGACTTTTTTTCTCCTACGCACCTGGTCCCTGAATTAGATGTGTGAAGCACTCTTGTGATTTATTGTCACTGCTATTAAAATATCTTTTTGCAATTTATTTGTTTTTACTTATGTTTTTTTTATATCTTATCCTTTTATTTATTTATAAAAAAAAATTTTGTGTTGGTTTGAGGTATGGATGAATAGATTTTATTTTTATCTGTAATTGAAAAAGGAAAAAAAACAACAGAGAGAAGTTTTGAGAAAAAAGAAACAGCATCTTATCAAAGAGTATAAATATCTGAAACCTTTTGTCTTTGGTTCTCGTGCCCTCAGTGGTCCGTTTCTTGTTGAGCTGTCTGCAGTCTGAGGTGTTACGGGCCGAGTCTTCTCTCCTGCAGGCCGCTGCCTCCTTTCCTCTCTACGGCAGAGCCCACTGCATCACCGCCGTCCTGCAGCAGCTCGACACAAAGTGTGAACACCTTAGCACAATAAGATACACCTGTAACAAAAACCTCTTCAACAATAACACACACCTGTAACAGTCTCTTCAACATATCACACACCTGTCACAGTCTCTTCGACATTAGCACACACCTTTAACAATCTTTTCAGCATTAACACACACCAGTGATAGTCTCCTCAACAGTAACACACACCTGTAACAGTCTCTTCAACATTATCACACACCTGTCACAGTCTCTTCGACATTAGCACACACCTTTAACAATCTTTTCAGCATTAACACACACCAGTGATAGTCTCCTCAACAGTAACACACACCTGTAACAGTCTCTTCAACATTATCACACACCTGTAACCATCTCTTCAACCTAAACACACACCCGTAACAATCTTTTCAGCATTAACACACACCTGTAAGAATCTTTTCAGCATTAACACGCACCTGTAACGGTCTCTTCAACATTAACACACAACTGTAACAGTCTCTTTAACATATACACATGCCTGCTACGGTCTCTTAAACATTAGCAAACACCTGTGACAGTCTCTTCAACATGAACACACACCTGTAGCATAGCAATCTCTTCAACAATAACACACACATAAAAATTTCTCATATATTAACACACACCTTAACTAGTCTCTTCAACAATTACAAACACCTTTGACAATCTCTTCAACATTAACACATACCTGTAACAGTCTCTTCAACATTTACATGCACCTGTAACAATATCTTCAACATTAACACACACCTATGACAGTCTCTTCAACATTACCACACCTATTTAACAGAGTCTTCAACATTAACTCACACCTGTAACCATTTCTTAAACTTTAGCACACACCTTTGACAGTGTCTTTAACATTTACACACACCTGTAACCATTTCTTAAACCTTAGCAAACACGTTACAGTCTCTTCATCATTTACACACCTGTAGAAATCTCTTCAACATGAACACACACCTGTAACCATTTCTTCAACATTAACACGCACCTGTAAGCATTTCTTCAACCTTAGCACACACCTGTAACAGTCTCTTCAGCATTTACACAAACCTGTTAGCATTTCTTCAACCTTAGCACACACCTGTAACAGTCTCTTCAACACTAACACACCTATGACAGTCTCTTCAACATTAACACACACCTGTAACCATTTCTTCAACCTTAGCAAACACATGTAACAGTCTCTTCATCATTCACACACACCTGTAACAATCTCTTCAGCATTAACACCAACCTGTAACATTCTTTTCAACAATTACACACATCTGTAACTGTCACTTCAACAATAACACAAACCTGTAACAGTCTCTTCAACAATAACACTTACTTGTAACAATTTCTTCAACATTAACACACACCTATGACAGTCTCTTCAACATAAGCACACACCTGTAAAAGTCTCTTCAACAATAACATGCACCTGTAACAATCTCGTCAGTCTTAGCACACACCTTTGATAGTCTCTTCAACATTTACACACCCCTGTAACCATTTCTTCAACCTTAGCAAACACATTAACAGTCTCTTCAACGTTAACACACACCTGTAACAATCTCTTCAACATTAACGCACACCTGTAACCATTTCTTCAACCTTAGCACACACCTGTAACAGCCTCTTCAACATTAGCACACACCTGAAACATTCCCTTCAACGTTAACACTACCTGTTACAATCTCTTCAACCTTAGCACACACCTGTAACCATTTCTTCAACCTTAGCACAGACCTATGACAGTCTCTTCAACGTTAACACACACCTGTAACAATCTCTTCAACATTAACACACACCTGTAACCACGTCTTCAACTTCAGCACACACCTGTAAAAGTCTCTTCAACATAAGCACACACCTAAAACTGCCTCTTCAATATAAACACACACCTGTAAATATTTCCTCAACATTAACACACACCTGTAACAGTCTCTTCAAACTTAGCACACACCTATGACAGTCTCTTCAACATTAACACGTACCTGTAACAATCTCTTCAACAGTTACACACACCTGTAACCATTTCTTCAACATTAACAAACACCTGTAAAAGTCTCTTCATCATTAGCACATACCTCAAACAATCTCTTCAAAATAACACACACGTGTAACAGTCTCTCCAACATTACCACTCACCTGTAACCACTTCTTCAACCTTAGCACAGACCTATGACAGTCTCTTCAACATGAATACACACCTGTAACTATCTCTTCAACATTAGCACACACCTGTAAAAGTCTCTTCAACATTAGCACACACCTAAAACAATCTCTTCAACATAAACACACACCTGTCAATATTTCCTCAACATTAACACACACCTGTAACAGTCTCTTCAAACTTAGCACACACCTATGACAGTCTCTTCAACATTAACACGTACCTGTAACAATCTCTTCAACAGTTACACACACCTGTAACCATTTCTTCAACATTATCAAACACCTGTAAAAGTCTCTTCATCATTAGTACACACCTCAAACAATCTCTTCAAAATAACACACACGTGTAACAGTCTCTCCAACATTACCACACACATGTAACCACTTCTTCAACCTTAGCACAGACCTATGACAGTCTCTTCAACATTAACACACACCTGTAACTTTCTCTTCAACATTAGCACACACCTGTAAAAGTCTCTTCAACATTAGCACACACCTAAAACAATCTCTTCAACATAAACACACACCTGTCAATATTTCCTCAACATTAACAAACACCTGTAACAGTCTCTTCAACCTTAGCACACACCTATGACAGTCTCTTCAACATTAACACAAACATGTAACAATCTCTCCAACATTTTCACACACCTGTTACAGTCTCTTCAACAATAACACACACCTGTAAGAATCTCTTCAGCATTTACACACACCTGTTACAGTCTCTTATACAATAACAGACACCTGTAAGAATCTCTTCAGCATTAACACACACCTGTAACAGTCTCTTCAACGATAACACCAACCTGTAACAGTCTCTTCAACAATAACACACACCTGTAAGAATCTCCTCAGCATTAACACACACCTGTAACAGTCTCTTCAACAATAACACACACCTGTAAGAATCTCTTCAGCATTTACACACACCTGTAAGAATCTCTTCATCAATAACACACACCTGTAAGAATCTCTTCAGCATTAACACACACCTATAACAGTCTCTTCAACAATAACACACACCTGTAAGAATCTCTTCAGCATTAACACAAACATGTAACAATCTCTTCAACAGTTACACACCTGTTACAGTCTCTTCAACAATAATACACCTCTAACAATCTCTCCAAAGGTTACACACACTTGTAACAATGACACCTGGCTGAAACGATCCGTTTATCACTAACACCTGCCTGTGTTATTACCTGAAGGTGTCTGCGGCTCTCGGAGCATTGGCGCTCTCTGGTGCATGAGCTGATCGCCGTCTGCTACAGGATGTCTGATGTGGTTTCTCCGGTGGTCCAGAGCTCCTCACCTGAAGGACTCATCCCCATGGACACTGACTCAGGTGTGCTTATTTATTAGTCTGTACTTTAATGTTCCACACCTGCCGAACTCATCCAGATTCCTGCTGTAACAATCAGATCAGACTGCAGGAGAACGTCACAGGTCTTAGCTGAATGTGACAGATGCTTCATGTTTCTTTGTGAAGAGGGTTGTTGGCGTGTTGTTACAGATTTGGTTAAACATGAGTTTATACAGCATTTATCCATTTATCTAAACAATATCTATACTGCTCATCCCATCTGAGTTCACAGTGGACAGGAGTCCATCTCAGCTGAGATTGGGGGAGAGGCGGGGTCTACTCCAGACTGTTAACAAGTCAATCACAGGGCTAACATACAAAGACAAACGACCAGGCACACTTGTACCTACTGACTGCTGAGGCTACGTCTGCATGTAGGTGGGAATGTTTTTAGAGACTGAGGTTTTCCTCCTCCGGTTTCAGAAACATCCTGTCCACCTGAAAATGCATATATGCACTGTTAGCATTATTACCAACTGAAGGTGGCTGTGAAAAACATTTTTTTTCCGCTGCAAAGGCACTTTTATTTTCATATCTATTCCAACCACAAGCCTGACCAGTGTTATGGTTTAACTGGTGTTAACATGGGTTTTAAGAAAATATTGTTTATACTTCAGTCTGAGACATACCTGATCTGTTTGATCAGATCCTGTTGTTATAGTTTGTTGTTATACATTTCATGGGTACTCTTAGTGTTTTTAACATCTGTTGTAATCATGCCAATGACAGATGCAAGCTGCTATGGGTCACCAGTTAACACGGTCACTTGTGAAACAATAACACAGGGGCTTGTTCAAAACATCCTCAGAGTGTTTTTAAAGCAGCATCATGAGAGCCAACAGGTTTTAAACCAAGAACCTGATCTATCACACAGCTCATATGTTGACTTATCAAATTTAAATGAAAATCGGTGACATTTCTTGACTTTGTTTTGCTAAATAAGGCAACAGAGAGTTCATTTGGAGTCTGATTGAAAAACTCAGGTTGAAATGGTGTCAGATGAAGAGCAGAGTGTTGGTTAAAACCACAGAGTCACACATTTATTCACCATTCACACACAGAGCCGTCCTGAAACTCCCCAGATATTCCTGCTGAGATCCAGAGCAGAAACCTCACCCTGAGTGGAGAAAAGGTCTTCTGGTCAGACCCTCAGGTCACCTCCTGTGTGTCGGGGGTCAGGCTGAACCAAAGAGGAGGACATCTTCAGGTCATTATGTCTATAGTGGTTATTTGTCATTAAAAAAGGGCTTTCTAAAAAATGTAACCAACTTTGACAAACAGCCACGATGCACCATGCCGGTTGGGTCGTACGCAGGCCATAAGAAAATTCAATGTCCACTCAAGATATAGCTTTTTGTCATTTACTCGGATCATAAGGATTAACAAACATTTTAACCACGTCTCATCGACCTGGTAAAAAACCTGTATCCCCTTCCTGGTGCATGAACCCCAATGACCCACCCCCTACCTTTGTGGGAATCCTGATGAATCACCACCCGGCACAGTGCCTATTGCCCCCTGGTGTTTACAAAACAAAACAAACACAAAATACTTTAAATTTTAACAATAACATGGAAAAATAGCTCCGACAATGTCCACAGTTAGAAAAGAAGCCCAGCTGCTGTTTCCCACACACACAGGTCTCCTCTTTCACTGACAGAGTTAATGTGATGAAGTCCACGCTGATGTGAAGGCAGACAGTCTCTCTCTGAGTCTGGTGACTGAAAAGACTTCAGCCTGAACGTGTGAGATGTTCTGTCGGTTCTCACAGAGGCGTCTGAAGGTCTGCAGAGGATCCTGCAGGAGATCCAACCCAGAGACACAAACCACTTCTTCACCAGTGCCAGAGAGCTGGGGGAGCAGAGCAGGGACCACCACAGCCAGGCACAGACAGTGAGCACAGGTAAGAGTCCAGGGTTACACCTGATACTAACTGACTCACATCATAGGTCAATACGTGACGTGAGTCGGTAAGTTCCAGATAAATGTTTATATTTCTGAAAAGTTAATGCATTTAAAAACATGTATAGGTAGTGTACACTTACACTGTGGTATTATTTTTTGATGGGAGTTCTTGTAGGCGGAGAAAATACCCATGGTACAATACTTCCCTGTTTGCAGCTGGTTCTGCATCATAAACTTTTACAAATTGTGGCTTACTGAGGGAGAGGAGAGAACTTTCTACTGCATCTAATGTACTTAGTGGCCATATGGAGCTCATACAACCCCACTTCAAAAAAACTGAACTGTCCATCCCTTTAAACTGACTGATGTTATTTTGGACGTTAGCACATCCCTATTACCCCAGGACCTGAGAGCAGGGGGACAAAAGGTCTCACTGCCCTTTTATAATAATATATATAATACAATAATGTATGGAGTCCTCTTGTTCATCATTTTAGTATTTAAAAATAAATGAATTTGATTTAACTCAAACAGCTGCATCAAGCCTTACAGGAGAGATACGTTTGATATAAAGACACAAAAACCACAGTAATAAGAAATGTAAGGACAACCGCGAACATTAATTACAAGTTCAATTAAAACTTGATGGAAGTAATATATGGGTGTGTAATGAATAAACAATCAGCAAAAATAAATTAGAAGACATTCAGCAAACCTTTGGAAGCCATGCCTAAGTAAGAAAATATATAGAAATCAAAAAATATTCAAACTTAAGGAGTTTTTTTTAAAAGAGTTTTACATTAAAATGTTTTTGGATTGCTGTTTGTTTGCTGCTTATTAAGCAAAATATAATTAATACAAATCAGAGGATTTACTTTCATAATTTTGGCTCTTTCAGGAGAATTGTAGTGGATTCATGTCCCAGTAAAATGGCAGTAACTTCCTTATTTTCACAGTATTTTTTTCAAGTGCTTTGGCCGACATTCAAAAAGGTAAAAAGTCATGGAATAATAAATAATCATCAACACACAGATTAAACAGATAGAGAGCTTAACAAAATTTATGAGACAGACACCCAGTGTGAAGTTTCGGCTGCCCTAAATGAACAGCATTGGTAATTATTTCTTATGTTTCTGTAACGGCCAATACACCAGTAAGTCGAAGCTCTTTAACTGAGGTGATATTTTAATGATAAAATATAAATATTATGAATTTTCAAATGTAGTGTTTTACAAAAGAACAAAAAAAAATATTAAAGCTCATTATTATTTCTTGATTAAGATGTCAGATTGTAGTTATTTACTTGGATTCCCTAAATGTTCTGTTTGGATAATTTCTGTCTCCTCAGAGAAACCCAGTGAGACTCAGATTTGGGTATAAAAAGGTGAATTCAGTTTATATTCCTCATTCCAGTTCAAAACGTCTGTCCAATAACAAAACATTTTCAGTTTGAACAGGTTTTTAAAATATTTCTCAAAGATCTATGTTTTCTCGTTTTAATGACAGGTGGTCCAATAAATGTGTGAAGCTCTGTAGAAGACTACAAAATATGAAATAAATACAAAAAGAGGGAGAACAAAGAGACAACGGAAAGCTCTCCAAAATCTGATTGAGTACCAGATCAATACATTAGAAAATATAATCGAAGATAATAATAAAATGATTAAAGGTAATAAAGAATAAATTAAAGTTGGATCATTGCTGCCCCTGTCCCAAAGCTGGATCATTAAAGTAAATAAAAAATGTAAATATATACATTTGATAAAACAGATTATGAATGTATTCATAGATTATGAGCTAAAAAGGAAAACTTTAAACCCTCAAATAAATGCAGTGTGAGAATCACTTGCACACTGTTTCCGTCCTAAGTTTGTGTTTTTTCTTGATTTTTGTATGTTATCATATTTTAGCATAATTAAGGATCCAGGATGTCCTCTAAGTAAATTCTTTTATGCTTACCTGACTTATTTACCTGGTGTGAAGCGTCAGTGAGCTGTCAATCATCCTGTACCAAGGTGCAGTACCACGTCTGTGCTAAGGGGGGCAGCGTTTGGCCTCTGATCTGTAGTTGGAGAGGGCACAGCCCAGAACTTCTAGGAATCAAATAAAATGAGCCAAAGTACAGTTCCTTTAACTTTACAGGGTCTATATAAGTCTCTTTTCCACATGTTTGTGTGATCAAATAAACTTCAGAAGAGTTTGTGTCTGCTTTAAACACCCACTGAATAAAAAGATTTAACATGTTATATTACACCAAGGATGTTCACCTCCTTGTCCAAGCTCTTTCAGCTATGACTGTGGAAGAAAATTTTTAAAAAGATATTTTGAGTATTAAATCATATTTTTGGACGGGGGCCTGGATTTGACATTTGAGCTGTTTGACTGTTGATATAATTTATCTAACAGGTTTGTTTTGAAGAAGTCTTATACTTAAAGGACGTACTTCAAAATATACTCTATTAAATATTAACTTCCAAACCCCAATTCCAGTGAAGTTGGGACGTTGTGTATTAACTGTAAATATGTGTTCTGTTCATATTTACAATGATTTCAAATCATTTCCCAAATATATTCAACTGAATAAACCACGAAGACAAGATATTTAATGTTCAAACTGATGAAATTTATTGTTTTTGTTCAAATATTCACTCATTTTGAATTTGATGCTTGCTACACGCTCTATAAAAGCTGGGACATGGGCATGTTCCCTCTGTGTGAGATCACCTTTCCTGCTTTCCATGCTCTTCAACTGTTCAGTGGAGACAGGTGTGGACTGCAGCAGGACAGTCTAGTCCCTGTTCAGTGGAGACGGGTGTGGACCGCAGCAGGTCAATCTAGTCCCTGTTCAGTGGAGACAGATGTGGACTGCAGCAGGACAGTCTAGTTCCTGTTCAGTGGAGACAGATGTGGACTGCAGCAGGACAGTCTAGTCCCTGTTCAGTGGAGACAGGTGTGGACTGCAGCAGGACAGTCTAGTCCCTGTTCAGTGGAGACAGGTGTGGACTGCAGCAGGACAGTCTAGTCCCTGTTCAGTGGAGACGGGTGTGGACCGCAGCAGGTCAATCTAGTCCCTGTTCAGTGGAGACAGATGTGGACTGCAGCAGGACAGTCTAGTTCCTGTTCAGTGGAGACAGATGTGGACTGCAGCAGGACAGTCTAGTCCCTGTTCAGTGGAGACAGGTGTGGACTGCAGCAGGACAGTCTAGTCCCTGTTCAGTGGAGACAGGTGTGGACTGCAGCAGGACAGTCTAGTCCCTGTTCAGTGGAGACAGGTGTGGACTGCAGCAGGACAGTCTAGTCCCTGTTCAGTGGAGACGGGTGTGGACCGCAGCAGGTCAGTCTAGTCCCTGTTCAGTGGAGACAGGTGTGGACCGCAGCAGGTCAATCTAGTCCCTGTTCAGTGGAGACAGATGTGGACTGCAGCAGGACAGTCTTGTTCCTGTTCAGTGGAGACAGATGTGGACTGCAGCAGGACAGTCTAGTCCCTGTTCAGTGGAGACAGGTGTGGACTGCAGCAGGACAGTCTAGTCCCTGTTCAGTGGAGACAGGTGTGGACCGCAGCAGGACAGTCTAGTCCCTGTTCAGTGGAGACAGGTGTGGACCGCAGCAGGACAGTCTAGTCCCTGTTCAGTGGAGACAGGTGTGGACTGCAGCAGGACAGTCTAGTCCCTGTCAGTGGAGACAGGTGTGGACTGCAGCAGGTCAATCTAGTCCCTGTTCAGTGGAGACAGATGTGGACTGCAGCAGGTCAGTCTAGTCCCTGTTCAGTGGAGACAGGTGTGGACTGCAGCAGGTCAGTCTAGTCCCTGTTCAGTGGAGACGGGTGTGGACTGCAGCAGGTCAGTCTAGTCCCTGCTGTTGTAACTAGAGCAGAATGTGTCTTCATGTCTCTGAAATAAGCAGGGATGTCCCTGAAAAAGATGGATGGCAGCATGTTGCTCCTAAACCTGTATGTACCTTTCAGCATTAATGGAGCCTTCACAGATGTGCAGGTTACCCATGCCATGGGCACTAACACCCCCCCATACCATCACAGATGCTGTCTTTTGACCTTTGCTCTGATGACAGTCTGGATGGTCCTTTTCCTCTTTAGCCCAGAGGACACCACGTCCATGATGTCCAAAAACAGTCTGAAATGTGGACTCAGACCACAGCAGACTTTTCCACTTTGCCTCAGTCCATCTCAGATGAGCAGCTGCAGTCTGTTCTGGTGTTGCCAGAGAAGCCGGCGGTGTTTCTGGGTGTTGTTGATATTTGTCTTTGTCTTTGCATGGTAGAGTTTGACCTTGACCTTGTAGATGTACAGATGAACTGTGTTAACTGACAATGGTTTTCTGAAGTGTTCCTGCTGATATCCTTTACAGAATGATGCTGCTTTATAATGCAGTGCTGCCTGAGGGATCAGAGGTCACAGGCATTCAGTGTTGGTTTTCAACGTTGGTGCTTACATGCAGAGATTTCTCTGATTCTCTGAATCTTTTGATGATATTATGGGCTGTAGATGTACGTTGAGAAACGTTCTTAAACTGCTGGACTATTTGCTCCACAGTTGTTGTGAACAACTGAGTTTTTTGGGGATGCTCCTTTAATACTCAATCATGACACTCACTTGTTTCCTGTTAATGTGTTTGGCTGAACTTTCCCATAGTTTTGCTGCCCCTGTCCAAACTTTTTTGGAACATGTTGCAGACATCATGTTCAAAGTGAGTGAGTATGTGCTACAAAACAATAAAGTGCATCAGTTTGAACATTAAATATAATGTCTTTGTGGTGTATTCAGTTGAATATATTTGTAAAAGGACTTGAAATAATTGAATTCTATTTTTATTTATATGTTACTCAGCATCCCAACTTCACTGGAATTAGGGTTTGTGTTTGATCAGTCATTCTGTGGCTTTGCTTACATCTAAAACAATAAAGAATTCCTATCAGCAGTTCCATCAGCTGATTGATTTAAAAGATAAAATGACACATGAGGTAAAAGCTTGTCTGTAAGATGAGAAATACACTGTTCGTGTGTCGGGGCAGTCGTCAGCTGAAATAAGACAAATAACAAGAAATAAAAGAAATACCAACTAATCAGGACTGATGAGTCTTCATGTCCCAAGGGAAACCAAAGAACAGCTCTGCATGGTCCACGATGGTGTTGAGGGTCTTAAAGGGTCTTCAATCTGATCTGTGTGTCTGTGCAGGCGGTGAGGGCTACCGTGTGACGGCTCAGATGGTGCTGGTGTGTTGTTGGAGGAGCATGAAGGAGGTGTCCATGCTGCTGGGACAGCTCTGCCAGAGTCTGCCTCTACAGTATGAGGAGGACTCACACCCTCACCTGGGACTCATCACAGAGGAGCAGGTGAGACACTGACAGAGCACACCTGAGGAACCAAACCAGACACTGAAATAGAGATGAGAGAACAAGAGCCAAAAACATCCTGAAGACGTTCAGTGTTTGAGAATGAGGAAAGCAGGTAGACGGGACTGATGAGTGACCCACCGAACAGGACTCAAGGTCAGGGGGCTCTGGACCTGACCTTGAGAAAGACCGGATGGCGATAACGTTGTTTGATATGTGATAACGACATGACCCGGGATGATTTAATCAAAGAAACAGCTGACAGAGCCCAGGTGTTTCTCTCCCTGATTATCCAGCGTTCACATGGAGACGGTGTAATAACAATTCGCAATCCATGAGAATGACTGAAAACGTGGTAGCGTGCTTGTCAGGCCAGTAGTTGGCAATGTAGGTTTGTAGTGTCCTTGGCGAATATAACAAATGTGTCTCCACTGGTCAGAGTATTGACGCAGCAAATCCACATTTAGTTGGAGGAGCAATAACAAACCGAGCACAGTTATCAGCACACATGTTGCTCTGTAGTCAGCTATAGCTGTTGTTGTTGTTGTTGTTGTTGTTGTTCTTTGTTTGTCTATTTGTCTGTGAATCTGTTTGTCTGTTAACAAGATTACACAAAAACTACTGGATGGATTTAAATGAAAATTTTACCAGAGGTGTGGTTTGGCCCAAGAAAGAAGCCAATACATTTTGGTGCTGATCCGATCCAGATTGACATCACAAAAAACATTTAAGTTTATAACAGAAAATCCCATTTATTTATGACATTATGGGAACTATAGTTTATTTGCAAACTGACGTCAATGTTTTTCAAGCCTATGTCACCACATTTCCCAGCTTCCCTTCCAATGCCAGGAGAGGAGTTCTCCATGCCGCTCCATCTGCTGTCTCTACTCTGTCTCCAGCATTGTCCCACCCACAGCACCTTCTGATTGGTTACACGCTCTGGTTACAAGCAGAGGCACGGCGAACAGCCAATCAGCAGTGCATGCAGTTCTGCTCGCAGACACAGCGGAGAGGAGGAAGTTTGGCCGATGGAGAAAGCCCAGCGCTGTTCCCGGAGCCTTGGTTTCTAAGATAAATTAAGGCAGCAGACTCTCCTGAAATTGTTATAAACATCCCACTCCTCTACAACTCACAGCTACTACTAACATTACTGTGAGCCCATTAACATTATAGAAACATACGTGCCTGTAATCACTCGAAACAAGGCTGCTGATAATGTCGATACGGAAATAGTCTGTGTTAGCAGAAGTCTGTGTGTGTGTGAGTGTAAGAACCTAACCCCCAAACTCCACATTGAGCGAACCAAAGCACCGTGGTTTTGCTCCTACCAAAGGGCTGGCGACATCACCCACTGGAAGCACCGCGGCGTGCACAACAACATCTGTACAAGCAGCAGCAAACTGGTTCAGTCAACAAGTGTCAAATCCCACTACTGACTAGTTCACTCTATTGGATGACATTTATATCAACAGTAATCACACTTCTTGCAGAGTGATATTTTTCATTCCACAATGTGCGTATAAAATAAATATAGGACAATAATGTTGGGCGGAAATCACAATTTATAGGTGGAACTGAGCTGCTTGGCAGAGGTCTGCGGTCTCTGAGTGCTTTCTAGTTGTTGTTGTTGTTGTTATTGTTGTTGTTCCTCGGTGCACGCGCAACCTTTATCTGAAAGAGTACTGCGCATGTGCTGTCAATGCTGGTTCATGTTTGCATGGAGATGAAAAAGAAAACATTTTCTAAACTTTTCACTCTGGACCCTGGCTTTGAAAGTTTGTGGATTGAGTCACTCTGGGCACCGTTCTCATGTAAACTGAAGGTGAAAACGTAACGAAAACTCTGAGCTAAACGAGAACCAAACAAGGCAAGTGATCTAAGAAGGGGTGAGTTGTGGATTTGACCAAATATCACAACAGAAAAGCTAAGAGTGTGGCTAAGGTTAGCATTGCTAGCTGCCAGCCTGCAGTTCTCCTAACAGGTTAAACTGGCTTCAGTTTGTAGTGCCATCTGATGCGGACTAAATGCACATTTATCTGTATGGCGCAGAATTCTTCCAAACCGCTTCAAGCTGAACATCGGTATCACATGAAGCCTGTTGTGTTTTTCCGACTCAAAGTTCAACAACAGGCCAGACAGCAGAAAGGAAGACACAACCACAGCGCCACCTAGTGGCTGCACAGCATCTGACAGGCTTTGGTCAATGTGGCCCCGTCATGTGGCCCCGTTATGTGGACCTTGGTGAATAAAGTTGTGACACCCCTGTCCTTGATGTTTGGACCAACCTGCCTGCAGAGGTCCTCTGTGAGTGTGACGTTCTCTGAAGACAGAGGGTGGTCACAGCAAACTCTGGTCTGATGTCAACTTCTCCTGATCAATCACTTTGACTTTAATCACAGATGAGAATGACCTTTGACCTCTGACATTAGTCAAAGCTTTAGCTCAGCGCTGTACATGCTGTATCCGTGAACGAGCGTGTTTGTGACTCCACGCTGGGAGGCTCCTCAATTAGCATCCGCCCTCGTTAGGGCCGCGCTTTCATTTGAGGCCCGACCCCGCTGGTTTAATGGCCGCGACGCCCCTCCCTTTTCCACTGCATTCTTTCCAAATCACTTCCACCGCCGGCAGGAAAACACAGAGCGAGCACCGCAAACAACACACAACCATACACACACTCACAGGAATAGTCTGAGTGTTTCAGCATGTGAACATCCATAATAACAAGGAAGCAGACACAGGCGGGGGGGCGCGGGGGCTGTTTGTGTTTGGTGTTGACCGTGAATGTTTGCTCCTGACAGAGAAAGTATGAAGGATCACACTCTTTGTCTTAAGAAGCTCCTGACATGTTTGTGCTGCACTCTGACTCCAGTTTGGTTCATACTTCAGTTAAATCTACAGGCCAGCCCTCTCCACTGTTCCTCTCACTGTATGAAGCATCGAGGCTCAGCCTGATCTGTCTGAGTACAAACCTCCACCAAGGTCGCTCACATATTGCTGTTACATCTATAAGCAATAGTTCCATGATAAAGTTACCCTATGATTCATGACCCGTAAAACCCACACCTGGCACTCAGAATAATGTTGATATCATTATTAGTTAGACAGTTATTGAGCAAAAACGATCGTTCACTAATGGGGATTGTCTGGATCACCACCAAAATCGAATAATTTTTAATTTGGGCCATTACCAACATCTCCTGCAAATTTAAGCAAAATCTGTCTGGCAGTTTTTGCATAATCTTACAGACAGACAAACAAACAAATGCCAGGAAAAACTTAACCTCCCTGGTGGAGATAACTGTAGTAAAATATACTCCACCAAAAACAATAGATACTGCAATGATTGAATAAATGAGTATGTAAATTAGAAAATGAAGATTAAATAGTCAGATACAAAGAAGAAAATAATAATAAATTACCAACAATAAATAAGAGAACATATTTTATAAAAAATAAAATAAAATAAAAATAAACTGATGCTCAGATTAGTATTGTCTGCACAGTATTACCAGATAATAACACACCATGTCTCAGAGTTTCTCATAACTGAAATCTCGTACAGGGACCAAGTATCAGGAGGGCCTAACATCTCAAAGCAGCATTAAAGTTTTGAAGTGTTACAAATAAGGACTAAGTCTTGTTGTATTTCTCTGCAGATGCAGTTACTATGGATGTATAATCAATACAACCATGGATAGAGATGATAATGAATATAATCTGGAGAGGAATGATGTTGATTAATCTACAAGGGCTGATTGATAAGTTGTGAGCCTTGTATTGAGGAAGATAAGCAGGGATGTCCTTTTTCAGCTCTACTATTCCCTGACTATTTAAGTCTGTGTACTTGAAGACTGGTGTCATTTGGTCAGTTTATGTTGAAGAGGTAGCACTCTAAAGTAAACAAGGCAAGTGACTTTTGCAAAATGGACAACATGCCCCTGTTCACAAGTCTGTCATTGCCATGGCTGCCATTAAAGATTGTGGCTTTGAATTGATTGAGCATCTGCCTTATTCACCTGATCTCGCTCCATCAGACTTTCATCTATTTCCAAAATTGAAAAAGGACATTTCAGGTACCCACTTTCGGTCAGATGATGACGTCATACATGCAGTGGAGGACTTTCTGAACGGTCAAGAAAAGGACTTCTTTAAAAGTGGCACTGAGGCCCTTAAACATCGCTGGCAGAAGTGTATAGATACTGAAGGTGATCATGTGGAAAAATAATGCAATATGTCTGCCAAAAGTGAAGCCCTTAAATATGAGGCTCACAACTTATCAATCAGCCCTTGTTGCAGCATCTGGCTAAACTGCCATTAAAATGGGTTTACCTGATCTGAAGAGTTTAGAGCCATAAATCAGGTGATGCCAGGCGTTATTGAACACATTTACAACGTCTTACCTTTCCACTGCTGAGCTGCCTCCTTTATGAATTTTGGCAAATGCATCCCTCTGTCAGGCACTGAACAACATGCGGTCTGATGTTCATTTTGCAAAGAACACTAAAACCACCACATCCCAAATGAAGATCTTTGAATGTTTAAAGGTGATCCTGCTGACCAATCACAGAGATGTTTGTTATACCCGATCAAGGGGGGCCCGAGATTAAACCTGAAAAGGCCCGAGTCCACCAGAGTCCAGGCAGCCACTCCAGTCTAAGTCAGAGTCTAAACTGGAGAACATGTGGTTTGATTCAGCAGGAGAAGAAACAGGAGGTCCTCCATCTGAGAGTAGCTGCGTGGTTACACACCTGACAGCTCCAGATGTTTCTGGAACATCAGCTGAGGATCCAGTCTGCCCACAGTGATCATTATTCAGTAATTTCATTTTTAATCTGCTGTCGTCAGTCCTCTCTAAGGAGGCTGAATATGACGGAGGCCACCTATAGAGATGATGACATCATAACCAGGCTCCTCCATGATATATTTATTTATACCATGATGTGGTTACCATGGTTGCAGCTCTCATTACATAACTGCTGACATAACAAACTCAAACTGAGGAAAATCTGAACTCTGTTTTTACCACATCCATGTGTTAGCATTAGCCATGTGTGTCAGTGTGTGTGTTAGCATTAGCTGTGTGCGTCAGTGTGTGTGTTAGCATTAGCTGTGTGTGTGTCAGTGTGTGTGTTAGCATCAGCCAAGTGTGTGTCAGTGTTGATGTGTGTTTGGAAAGTCTGGTCTGGCTTGCTCGCCCTGGTCTCAGACTTGTGAACAGCGAGTCTTTTTTCCAAAATGTGAGTATAAGTGAGTCCAGCACCTCCCGTGGTCCTGGGCCAGCGTCCTGTGTTACATCCTTGTTGTCATGGTAACATCGCAGCCATTCCTGTCATGGGCGGGCCATGGCAGCCGCTCCAGTGTTTCCAGGATTCTGTCCTCGGTGAAGTCCAGGAGTATTTTAGGGTTTTTCTGCAGAGAGGATGCTTTGTGGTTTTAATGTTTCTAGAACTGAAGAAGACCCTTCTGGATGTAGTTCACAGATCTGAGCTGGTCTACATCCTGATGGCTTGAGTTTAGGGGTAGGGGTGGGTAAGAAAACCTGAAAACTGATCAGGTCTGACCTTATCGATGGGGCCTCATGTGCCATTGAGTCAAAGCGTTGCACACAGAGCATCGTTCTGAGCCAGAGGGCCGTGGTCTTTATTATCAGAGGAGAGGAAACAGACAGACCCCTCGCTGTTAGGGTTAGGCTGCAGATAGAGCTGCAGTCTGTTCTGGTGTTGGTTGGCGTCATGAGCATCTGTCTTTAAATAGAGCGATGCAGGAATGAAGCCAATGACGTGGAAGAGAGTTAGCATTTAGCACCTCCTGGCAGGGTTTCCGTTATCCGGTAATTACCGGACTTTGACTGGTAAAATCTGCCAAAGTCTGACATTTTTGAACACCGCCGGTCAAAATGTCTGGTGAAAATATTCACTCAAAGCACAATTTGATTTTTTTTTTTTTTTTAAAAGGCAATTTCCACGTGTCATTTTATTAAAAAACAACAACAACAACAAAAACCTGAATCTTATTTTTTATGAATAGGCCTGGTCTAAGTGGAAAAAATTTTTTTTCACGCAGAACTAAACTTGTAGCCCTTGTTTCTTTTACTATGACAAAGCGTGCAGTACAAAGACAAAAGCGAGAGCTGGAGAAACATATCGAAACAGGCTAAACTCAAAGACTATTTTATGAAACAGAATGGTTCAAAGGAGAAGGATGATGATTAGGCTGAAATCCCGGAGGCAGATGATGCCGTGCCTCCCGCCGAGAAGAAAAAGAAATGTCGGTCGTTCCGGGCCGAATGGAGAGATAAATTTCCCTGGCTAAGGTGCGAAGTTATGGAGGGAACAGAAAAAAATTTTTGCTCACATTGTGAAAAGTCGGGCAAGAAGAATGGATTTACCAGAGGATCAACAAATATGAGAAGCTCATCTCTAATTGAGCACAGTCAGTGCAATGATCACATCATCGCGGTCAGTTTATTTTCACAGCAAACAGCAATGAAAGGCCACTGTGAGAAGGCTACAGAAACACTGAACAAGAAGCTGTACTCTCAGCTACAAGTTGTATTCCATATGACCAAAAATAACATTGCATGTCACCAGTATGAGGGGCTGACTGAGCTACTTGGAGCAGTTAAAGCTCCAGATTTTGTCACACCTGAAGGCATTTACCGGCACAGCGACTCCGTTGCTGACATGGAAAAGGCGCTAGAAAGTGTTGTGATGAAGCAGCTGGATTAAAAGCTAAAGGGGAGTGACTTCATTGGAGTTATTATTGATGAGACAGTAAATATCACCGTGGACAAGAAACTGATTATATACGTCAAATTCGAAGTGAAAGGGAGAGTTGAAACACGTTTGCTGGGAAACTATGATGTGCACTCCGGGACTGCACAGTGCATATTCAACAACCTGGTTGAGGTGCTCAGCGAGAGGGATGTGGAGCTGTCCCACGTCATCAGCCTGGGCTCAGACGGAGCTAGTGTAATGATGGGGAAACGTGCTGGAGTTGGTGCTCTTCTGAGGAGAGAGAGTGCATTTTCCATTCAGGTGCACTGTATTGCGCACCGAGTGGCACTGGCCGCGCAAGATGCTGCAAAATCTGTGGACCAGATAGGGGCCTACAAGCGCACTGTTGCCTCTGTGTACTCCTTTTACAAGCACTCAGCCAGCAGGACCAATCGCCTCCATCAGCTGACAGCAGCGCTCAGCGATGAAGACATGACAAGTCTGAAGCAGCCGTGCGCTGTCCGCTGGTTATCATTGCACAAGGCAGTGGAAAGCATCAAAAGTAACTGGCCTGCTCTAGAGATGGAGCTAAATGAAGAGGCTGTTGGAGGAAATGCCCAAGCCCAAGGTATCCTGGGCCAAATCCAGCCATACAGCTCCATCGCCTTGACTCACACACTGTCTGATGTTACCTGTGATGACCAAACTGAATCTGATTTTCCAGAAAGATGATGTAAATCTGGCCACAATCAGACCAATGGTTCAAGCATCAGTTGCGGCACTAACACAGTTAAGAGATGCACCCGGTCCAGAAGAGGAGCTGTTTCAGGCGGAGTGCGAAGACAACATGTACAGGGATGTCCAGGTGACACACGCAGCTGACCGGGCTGTGCAGGCTTTCAAAAAAGCCAGAGCACACTACATCCAACATTTAATGGATGCGTTACACGACCAATTCCTTGAGGATTCACTGGATCTACTTAACTGCTTTGATGTCCTTCTGAACCCCTCCCGCTACCCACAGGGAACGAGTGGTAAGTTAAAGCAAATTTGATAACCTGAAATGCCTGTATAACGACATTAGCCTACGGTGTAATCATTCATAATCATAACAAAAATAATGTATTATGTTAGTATCTAATCTATAGGCTGCATGACAAGAGGGCACTGTACTAAAAATAAAGTGCCATCTAGGTACCATAGGCCTATTTATTTTTCAAACGTTGTTTGTTGACGTTTCAGTTAAAAAAAATCACTGATTACTTATCACTCCATCTGTTCAGAGCTTCGGGAGTATGCTAAATCAGCCATCCAAACCATTATTGGTCATTTTGGCAAAGAAATTACAAGTGAGGACGAGTCTGCTGCAGCTACAGCTCCACTCATTGATGCCACAAGTGTGCAACGAGATACCATTGCGGTGATGACAGCGCTCCGCGGTTATGGAGGCTTGGACTTCTCTACAGCCTGCGAAGTTCTCATCAGAGATTTCAGTGAAATCTACCCTGGGTGGGCTAAACTGGCCAAGATAGCCTGCGTGATCCCCGTCTCCAGTGTGCCAGCAGAGAGAGGTTTCTCTCTGCAGAACCGGATCGAAACAGCACAGCGAAGTCGCCTGGGAGAGAACAAAGTCACAAGACTGATGCGCATTTCAAGTTGCAGGGAGACACTGCACACTTTTGATTTTAATGCGGCTTCTGCACACTTCAAACAAGTGAAAATGCGTAAAAAGTGAAGGAAAAAAGGAGGGGGGAAAGCGTTTTTATTGCATATATTTCAATAGCAAACTGACTTTTTTATTTCAAGTTGGCAGCACGCCGTGTTATTAAAATGGTATGAGCCAGTTCAGATGTGGTTTTTTTTGCAAATTTTTTTATCTGAGAATAGGCCTTCAGTGTCTTTATGTTCTCATTAAAAGAGCACAGGCTTGTGTTATGCAATATTTATTTTAGTTATGCACATGAGTCACTTGACGGCACTTATTTTATTTGATACAGCCTATACATTTCAATAAAGAAGATTATAAATTGATATGCTTTGATACCATTCTTATATATCCTTCATATCATTTATCATTTTAAGCCAGCCCCTTAACTTAAACGTGAGGATCCATGTCAGCTTAATATCATAACTTTAAAAGCACCAAATTACTTGCCTTAACGAATTTCGTTAGAAAATAATGTGAAGAATTGTAAAATATCATTTCCATGAGGCTATTCACTCAGGCAGTGACAGATTACCCTATAGAGCCTAAGTGTCAGTCGCTGTCAAGGTGCTGATCCTGTGACTGTTATTATACTGGAGCTGTCCTTGGCACTCCGCTATTTGACTCCTCATTACTCATTGACGCACAGTGCAGGATTTTATAATCAGTTTTTGTAAACAGTCCACTCAGATTGTTACACAACTGTACAGTGAAGATAGAATAAAGGTTTCTAGGACCAAATTATTTCTATTTTAAATCGGTTTATCACGTAGAGCACCAAAGATTACATCAATTGTGAATACACGCTCACTTAGCAACAGGACTACGTTTTCTTGTAGGCTTGCAGGTGAGTATACTATATACATGTTCTCAACTTTTGGCATATCGTTGAACAAATTCCTCCTACCACTCTATTTAAATTCAGTCCGCACGAAATTTGACAGGAAAGGGCGGGGCCCTTTGTAAAGTAGGCTATAACCCCCCCCCAGCCTTGCGGAAGCTGCGGGGTATACTTTATGGCCCAGATTTAAGCTTAATAAAATCAGATAATATTTGACCGGAATTTCAAACATTTGTCCGGTAAATTGAAAACCTGCCGGTCATGTTGTCCGGTGCCATTTTTTTCAAGGGGAAACCCTGCCTCCTGGTTCCTGAGGCTGAAAGTATGTAGGATTCCAAAAAGGGCTGTTTCATACAAATAAAGTCTGTATGAGCACATGCTTACCAGACATTACTGTTTCATTTTGAGAAAATAACATCCAGTTGCCCTGTTTTTCAGACGTGGTTGTATTTTTAAACGTTGGTTGCCTACAAACTGCTAACAAGGACTACAAAAATGGCTGGGGGACCCAAATTCAATCATTTCTGATTGATTTGTAATAAACTAACTTATTCTTTGCAGAAACAGCTGTAGGGACGGACCTGATCAGAGGACTAGATCAGGAGGTGATTTCCAAACTAGAGGTCTCAGCATGACCTTACATATTGGAAATATTTTAACTGCCTCTAATGCTGAGGTCAGACTAAACAATTTATGCACGATTATGGCCCAACCTGACAGTCGTAGGGTTTCAGGACACAGGCTATGAAAATCACTGTTTGCTGCTGTAGTGTTTAATAATGACTGACAACAGCAGATTGGTCTGAGCCGCCTCACGACTCTGAGACAGAAGGTCTAACAGGTTTGATTTTATTCCTCCCACGATCTGTCCCTCCACTTCAGACACATTGACCAATGAGAGCACAACTGAGGTTGATGCCTTTAGAGCTACAAGACAGAGAAGCAGCATCTCTGCTCTGATGATGATGAAGAGGAGCTTCAGACTGTACACAGAGGAACATGGAGAGAGAGAGAAAGAGACTTCATTCACCAGCGAATTAACAGCATTAACATCATGTCTGGAGGAACAAACTAAAGTCCTGATCTCTAAATACAGTCTGTCTGTTGATGTCTTAAGTGTAGCTCCTCCTCCTTCTTCATCACATTACCTTGCATTACCTGCAGTTGGCTTCAGTGGTGTAGTCTGACCTTGGCATTAGTCAGACCTCCATGTTGTAGTTTCATAGTAGGTTAATGATAGCTTGTCCCCTCACTGATCAGTCTTTAAACATCATGAAATGTAGGTTCATTGGTGAAGATCATCCTGATGAACAAACGTTTCAATGGGATTAACTATTTCCACAGACTTTATTATCAGAAATGATCCAAGAACACAGACAACAACCAACAGGCTCATAGTCAATTTGTGGGATGCTAATGTCCATGTTGGCCCAGAAAAACCTGTCGTTGCATCATTGCTGCTTTAAAAACAAAATATCACTGATACCAGTTAAAGTAGGAAGAAGCCTTATTTTTATATCCTTTAATAAACCAAAACAGCCCTGAGGTTTTCCATATTTATAAGACTGAGAGAAACAGTAGAGAGAGATGAGGTGGGGGGAAGACGTAAGGGAAAGAGGTCATAGGCTGGATTTGTGAAGGACAGCAGCCTCTGCTGATGGGACATGAAGACAGAACCAGTGGGCTGTGAGGAACATCATGTTTAATCCTCAGCAGTTCATCCTCTTTTATTTTATCATGTAATAATATAAATCATATATATATAATATAAATAATATTTGTAGTTTCCTCAGAGTTTTAATGAAGTCTCGATGAGGTCAGTGTTGATTTATCACCTGATCAGGTGTAGTTCTCCTGCCTTCTCTCTCCTCTCTGTAGAGCAGAACGTTTCCTCCTGCAGACTGCAGCGCAGTAACAACAAACATGGTCGGCGTGCTGCTGTCTCACCCTGATCCTCGGGGGAGAGCTGGTCTATTTGGGTCACAGTCACGGCCCCGAGCATACATGTAATTAGACTTGGGAAACTTCTCTCCGCACATGAAGCTTTTCTGGGAAACGGGCACGCTTGCAAACAGGAAGCTGACGTCTAAATAAAGTCCCGCGGTCCCCTCCCCCCCACGCCGTGCAGGAAGCTTGCTCTGCCCTTTTTCAAAGCAGTTACATGGACGGGAACCTTGGAGAGCGAGGCTGTAAATAGGCGAGGCAGCGGCCCGGCTGGGCCCAGCTCAGCACCGCAGCGGTCTGAGCGCCGGCAGCCACGGGCCATCTAACGGTGACTGTCGCTGCCATTTTTACCCTGATGAGGTCAGGCCTGGGCTGCCGTCTGCTCCGGCCAACAATGTGATAAGTCATTGGGCTTGGTAGGGCTGTGGTTAGTCCAGACCGTACTTTGGTGTTAAAGTTAGTCCTCTGTGGGTCTGCGGGGTCAGTCCAGTTTATGAGCAGCAGTGTGGCCCACAAACAGGCTGCGTAAGCCCTGCAGGGTTACGGCAGCTTCTGTCCTGGTAATACATTACTTTGACAGATTTCACCCATTCATGGAGGCTGTTGATTTCTTTTAAACCTTTTTAACCTTTTATACCCCAGTCTCAGTAGGACTGGGCGATCGATAAACATACTTTAAATATATCCTGCTTTTCTTAGTTATGTTTTCATTTGCAAATGCAGCAAATGGTTGTCAATACAGAAATAAACTTATTTATGCCTCTAATTAAAATTAATCCATGTTTAATGACACTGTTTGATACCACAGCCTCAAAGATTCAGGTCTGAGGCATACATCAGGGGTAAATCTGGTGATGCAGACAGAAGGTCATGAGATGGAGGGCTGGAGTTGGTCCAGTCCTTTTTGTGTAGATGTTCTCCCCTTGCATGCTTGGGATCTCTCCAAGTAATCGGCTCGCCTCTGATCGGCTCCAGTGGGAACGTCATACCCGGGTGAACGCGCTAAATTACAGGATGACATCGGCGTAACATGCCTACAGCTTAATATGGTGCCCGTCTCCTCTATCTGTAACTTCTGCGACTCTTTGCAATCTCAGCAACAAATTCCATTGGCCTTCGTATCATCAGCGCTCGAATGTCGTTCACTCTGCGCTGAGTTTGTACATTTTTAAAGAGGGACAAAAGTACAAAGTACAGAAAACCGCTGACCACCGTGTCCATGGCTTACATGCTCCTTTCCATTGTTTACCTGGCCGTGTTTCGTCGTGCTGATGATGTCATCAAGGTGATGACATCAGCTTGACGCACCTGCAGATGTTACATAAATGCAGCCTCCTCAGGAAGTACAGCCTAGGTATATGAATATGTATATCAGTGCATATCAATTTGCTGATCGTTGATCCAATCAGATCAATTGAGAGTAAAAATCTTGATTTAAATCATTGTCTATTTATTGTAAAATTCCTGCTGCTCGCCCATTCCACCGTGCTGTTTCCTGTGAGTTCAAACAGTCTTGCAGTAGCCTGAAGCTAACAGCTAGTGCCTTAGATTTAGTGATGATGAAGAGGATGTTTCCTCCTCTCATGGCTGTGTGACTTTAGTCCAGACTCAGAGAACAGCAGGAAGGACTCTGAGCTTTATGTGCCGACCACCTTTTCATTTTTAACCCTTATGACAGACAGAAGTCAAACCTAAAATGATCTCCTCTCACTTAAAGAATCAGCGTTATCGCTGTAGTGTAGCTTTATACAGACTCTGTAGGCGAACAGTCAGGAGTCTGTTTGATGCTCTGAGTGTATTTTTGTGTGTCAAGGTTAATAAGCCTAAATCATGGCCTTCATGAAGGACAGAAGCTCTCTGTACAAACCCCTCCACTTATGAAGCCACATGTGTCATTGAAACACATTAACTTCACGTCATTAATGACAAATAATGAATAGCTGAGAAAAAAAACTATTCTTGTCCATGGCTGTGTAAATATATTCAAATCATATTTAGAGATGGAGAAAGACAGGGAAACGATTCTAATTGTTGCTGAAAAGAACAAATTAATACTTAAAAATAACCAAATAGAGAGAGAGATAAAGTTTTTTAAAAGCCAAATGTTTGGTGCTCAGTAATAATTAGAGGTCACCGTGTTTAACACAAATACCCACCATTATATAATGCAAATTTTAGTTTAGTGCTCATTGATTATTATGTTTTGAAAGTATTAATTAATTTCAAACTGCAGTTATTAGCTGCTGAGCTGTAAAGTACATTTTTGTCATTATGTCTGAATTAAATCTGATCTGTTTTCTAATTAAAACAAGATCTTTAGCAATAACATACTTAAACTACTTTTTGTGGTTTTATCAATGTAATTTGTACAGAAAGTTGTCCATACCTATCACAGGCCTCGTATCAAAATGATATTGTGGCATACTTTGTAATATCAGCAAATATCATTTTCACATCATATCATGAACTGCTGACCCTTGGTGTGGTACTGTTAAGATTTGATGAATCCAGTTCAGCTGATCAGCTCTAACTCTGAGTACACCTTGTTTAAGAGCGTAGTATAATAAATATTTTGAGAATAAAAATTTGCCTTCCATTATTGTTGTCCTGGTTAAGGCCTCAATGATGAGCCATCAGCTGGGATAGATTTTTATTTAGGCCGCTATATTCACTAAGACCTTTGACCTTTTTATGAGGGCAGATTGACACGAATCCTTTTAAACTAAAACTGTTGAATTGGATAAAGCAGAAAATGCTACAGGAGTATTTAAGTTTAATTTTGTGATCTGGTGTCACTGTCTGTGTTGATTTTCTGTCAGCAGGTTAAACGTGTGGATTTTCTCTTTTTAGCAGAGTTCAGTCAAACCTCTGCTGTTCGACCATGTTCTTCCTCTCAGGACTCTGGTCCTTAAAAATGCATAAAAACGGGGAATGACGGCAGCATCCTCACTGAGGTTTAATCTTTTTGAAATATTTGTGAGCCTGTTAGGAACCAAAAAGGGACCAAAGCTTACAGTTGTGAAAACAAATTATTTAACGATTACCTCTGCCATATAAAACTGTGATTTTTTTTTATTTTTTTTTACAAATATCATTTTTGTAACATTTGTGTTTATCACATATTTTCCTTTATCTTTGATTTCAGTGATCAGAGCAGGAGTATTAAGATGTTGAGGTTCAATGATTGCAGGTGCTGTATTGTTAAATCAGTGATTAATGGAGTCTTATAATTGTGATCTCAAAATCCGACAATAATTTACATGTAAAAATCACAAAGCTGGCTCATCATAAAAGCAGCTCTTGAATCCATGCATCTCCCTGAATGAATGAATAGGTCTACCCCTATACTCAAGGCTACAAACACAAAAAATATATTAAGCTTCTCTCCTTTCATCAAGAATAAATATTAGCCTATACATATTATTAATAACAACATAGTGACAATAAATGAAGACCATGTGAAACAGTATTTTGCTGTAGAGCTAAAGCTGATCAAGCGGGCCTAGATGTTTAACCAGATGCTGAGTATTAACATTTTATTGTTTTTTAATATTTCATCTATTCTTTTTAATATTTCACCTAAAAACAGTGGGACATGACGTGTAAAATGGCGCGCTTCCTGTGATTGGTGCAGATGGCGTTCACACCAGAAGTAAACCGATTTAGAGTTCACGTGATAGCGGTCCAAGACCACCCCTACCAGGCGGACCCGAGAGCGGTTGACTGGTCTGAACCAGAGTTTGAGGCCATCGTTCACACCAACCAAAACAAACCGCACCAAGGAGGTAAACGCTCAAGGGTTTAGTTCAGCTGGACCAAACAAGGCTGGTGTGAATGCGACCTAAAGCTGCTGGGCCAAAGATCAGTTTTCATGTAAAGGTGTGACTGACTGTGTTTATTAATCTGTTTTGATGCTGATATGGGGGGGGGTCAGCAGACAGAGTTTAATACTGTTTTTCCATGATTTGGGGGATCAGTCCTCCAGTGTAAGACACAGACAGGACGAGGATCCACTGATCTGTGAAGACCCACACTGTGGGGCTCTGGTCTCTGGGGTGTTTTCAGGGGTCATGGTCTAACCACCATAGACCCCCTCTGGGGGCAACCCCAGGCCAGGGTCTGGACTCAGCTGATCGATGTGTCAGGCTCGCCCAGTACATGCCCAGGTCCCTCCTAAAACCCTGACGTCGTGGTTTTCGTCTAAACGTCCCGTCTCCTCTTCTCCGGCCTCTCTGTCAGTCTAAATGTTGTGTCTGCCCCCCCCCCCCCCCCGAGGGCTGCTCGGTTTTCCCCTTTTCACACACAGTTTTTATTTTGTGTGCGGGGTGCTGCCACCCCTCCCTGTGCCCTCCGTGCCACCTCTGACTAAGTCGAGTCCTCGCCGCTGTGTGGTGGCGGTGATCCCACAGCCGTAATGACAGGGCAGAGCAGCCCAGCGTCCGCCTCGCCCTGCCGCCTCACCTGCTGCACGCGCACCACTTTACCCTGCGTGTGTGTGCGTGTGCGTGTGCGTGCGTGGGTGTGTGTGCGTGTGTGTGTGTGGAGGCAGAATAATGCTGCTAACACTGTTACTAACGGCTGGTTTTACTGACAGTGCTCATTATGTGGATGTCTCAGCATCTTTATTTGAACACATTTGTCACGCCAACAACACGCTGCTCTCACGCTGCAGGAGCTCGATGCTCATTGGCTGAGAGTGATGTGACGTTTCTGAAACACTTGTGGAGTCAAAGCAGAGAGTCTGAGGAGGGATTAGATAACACAGACTGGCAGAGAAGTTTTCTGTCCAGAAGACGAACCCGCTGGAGCACCATTGTTCATTTTTACCCCATGTTTAGGGTTTCATTTGACCTCAGCAACCTGCTGTCAGGCCAGGCCCCGCTGATCTTTATAAATATTAAATACCTTTATGACCAAATCCATGGTCATAAATGATCTTTAAAGTCTTTTGGTTCCTCCTTCAAGAAGTCTTTCTTTTTTGTTCGCTTTTCACCTTAGCCTGAGCTTCCACATAGTCTGTCTGCAGCTTTGCCCCGGCTGATGGTGTAGTCCTTCGCCCACTGTAACTGTGTTTAGAGTGCTGTGCAGCAGAGCTCACCCCGACTCGCTCGACAAACAAGATCATAAGATCACAAGAGGACAACAACTTCATGATAATAATCATGGGATCACACAGAGACCAACACCTG
>JBAMNC010000063.1:687500-702500 GCA_037902135.1 Cetoscarus ocellatus
TCCGGGCCTCTATTGCTCTGGTGCTCAAGGCCTGTTCCTGTGCAGCCATGATTAGTGCCTCTGTGCTGTCTTTCAGTCCAGCCCTCTCTAGCCATTGGTAGGATTTGTTCATATCAGCCACTTCAGCTATCTGTCGGTGGTACATCCCATGCAGGGGTTTCTCCTCCCATGATGGTTCCTCTAGTTCCTCCTTCCCTGTCAGTTTCCACAGTCTGAGACACTCACTAAGCGCTTGATCTCTTGGGGCCATCTTCCTGACGTAGTCATGGAGCTTGGATGTTTCATCTTGGATAGTGGCTCTGATGCTCACTAACCCTCTGCCTCCTTCTTTGCGCTTAGTGTATAGCCTCTGGATACTGGACTTGGGGTGAAACCCCCCGTGCATGGTGAGCAATTTCCGAGTTCTAACATCTGTGGCCTGAATTTCCTCCTTTGGCCAGCTTTTTATTCCAGCTGGGTATCTGATCACTGGCAGGGCATAGCTGTTAATTGCCCGAACCTTGTTTCTGCCATCGAGCTGACTCTTTAGGACTTGCCTTACTCGCTTCAGGTACTTGGCCGTTGCTGCTTTCCTAGTGGCCTCTTCGTGGTTGCCATTTGCCTGTGGTATGCCAAGGTATTTGTAGCTCTCCTCCACATCTGCTATTCTACCTTCTGGGAGTGTAATGCCTTCTGTATGGACTACCTTCCCTCTTTTTGTCACCATTCGGCCACACTTCTCCAGTTCGAACGACATTCCGATGTCACTGCTGTAGATCCTGGTGGTGTGGATCAGTGAGTCGATGTCTTGCTCACTCTTAGCGTACAGCTTGATGTCATCCATGTAGAGGAGGTGACTGATGGTAGTCCCATTTCGGGGTCTGTATCCGTAGCCAGTGTTGTTGATTATTTGGCTGAGGGGGTTCAGTCCTATGCAGAACAGCAGTGGGGACAGAGCATCACCTTGGTATATGCCACATTTGATGGAGACTTGTGCAATTGGCTCGAAGAGTCTTGTTGACCTTGTACAGCTTCAGGCATTCCAGAATCAATGTATGTGGCATTGAGTCATAGGCTTTCGTGTAGTCAATCCAGGCAGTGCACAGGTTGGTCTGTCTGGTTCTGCAGTCTTGAGCAACTGTTCTGTCTACCAGTAGCTGGTTTTTTGCTCCTCTGGTATTTTTACCAATGCCTTTCTGTGTCTCTGTCGTGTATTGATCCATGTGCCCACTTATCTTAGCCGCAATGATGCCTGACAGGAGTTTCCATGTTGTGGAGAGGCAGGTGATTGGCCGATAGTTGGATAAGCCTGTTCCCTTCTGGGGATCTTTCTGGATCAGGACTGTACGGCCCTTGGTCAGCCATTCAGGGTGGGTCCCATCTCTCAGCAGTTGGTTCATTTGTACTGCCAGGCGCTCATGGAGTGAGGTCAGCCTCTTTAGCCAGTATGTATGGATCATATCCAGGCCTGGTGCTGTCCAGTTCTTCATACCTGAGACTTTTTCTTGGATGTCTGCTACTGTGATGGTCACGGCATCTTGTTCTGGGAGATTGGTGTGGTCTGCTCTTAGATTGATTAGCCACTGTGCATCGTTGTTATGTGATGCTTCTTTCTCCCATATGCCTTTCCAGTATTGTTCAGTCTCCAGCCTTGGTGGGTTAGCTCGTGTATTGTTCCCTTGCCACTGAGAGTACACTTTGGCTGGTTCAGTGGAGAACAGCCGGTTTATTCGCCTGGCCTCAGTCTCTCTTGTGTACCTCTTCAGTCGGGTGGCCAAGGCTTGGAGTCTTTGTTTGGCAGTTTCCAAGGCCTCAGGTATGGGCATCTGCCTGTACCTCTTGGGTATGTCTTTCCTGGTTGCACCATTCTGGAGCTCTGACAATTGGCTGACCTCTCTCTGTGTCGCCTTGATTTTAGCCTCTAGCCTTCTCCTCCATGGTGGGCACTGCCCTTTGTTCTTGTTCATGTTACCCATCTTGTGTCCAAGCATCTCAAGGATCACTGTTGCTGTACTGTATATCAGCTCATTGGTCTCAGTGATGTTTGCAGTGGGAATTGTTTCTATCATTGCATTTACATTGGCTAGGATTTCTGGAGGTACTTCACTAATCCTCGCTAATTGGTGTCAGGGTTGACATGCACTCATCTTAGCCATGATCTTATCTCTCAGGTCAGTCAACTCTTCGCTCAACTCTGGGGCTTGGTACCCAGTCTCAGGGGGGAATCAATGTTAACTCCCCCATCTGACCTATCGTCCTGGCTCCCCCTTGCCGTAGCATTAACGTGTTGTATCTCCTCAATCTCTAGTCGTGATAGCAGCTGCCATTTGTGGATGTTGGAACACTGAGCTACTAGTTGTTTCAGCGTTAGTATTGACTGTGGGTATCAAAGTAACCATTTCTCCCACAGTCTGTTCATGTAACCCAGCTGGCTAGGGTTACTGGAGTAGTAGCATTCCAACAGAGCCTTGTTCTCATCTCATGTCCATTGCCTTCTCTGTGTTCTTCCAGAAACCCTCTATTATATTATATTATATTATATTATATTATATATATGTATATATATATATATATGTGTGTGTGTGTGTGTGTGTGTCTGTGTGTATATATATATATATGTGTGTGTCTGTGTGTCTGTGTGTCTGTGTGTATATATATATATATGTGTGTGTGTGTGTGTCTGTGTATATATATATATATGTGTGTGTGTGTGTGTGTCTGTGTATATATATATATATATATATATATATATATATATATATACACACACACGTGTGTATGTATATTTGTATGTATGTATATATGTGTGTGTGTATATGTATATTTGTATGTATATATGTTTGTATATATGTATATATATATATACACACACACACACCCACACACATTATTTTTAAGATGTTTGAAATAGAGAGAATAAAAATTTAAGGCTTGCCCTCTCAGTTTACATATATATGTATGTATGTATATATGTATGTATATGTATATATATATGTATGTATGCATGTGTGTGTGTGTGTGTGTGTGTGTGTGTGTATATATATATATATATATATATAAGACCATTCTCATCCTCTCTTCTCGTATGTCCTCTCCTATGTTGTGTTTTCAGGTTGTTGCTGTATCTTCTTCTTGGTTTTTGTTAGATCATGTTTGATCAGATTTCTGTCTTGGAGGACTAGATTCTAGATCGGTGGTGGGACAGAAGGGTTCTGTGTGTGGTGTGCTGTTTTGAGATTACCGGAGCACACCACACACAGTACGATCCAAACTGTTCAGTGCCTGATTTTTATCTTCATGTGTGGGGTCTCTAACAGATGAAACATCTCTTCAGATTTAGAAAATTCTATGTGTGGACCCACTTTACTCTGACTGAGATCACAGCGGTCCTGTTGTTTCCATCTTCCAGTCAGTGATTATCACTCAGTGTCTTATCGTCAAACTCAGAGTTAAATATCAGCTCCATCCATGAGAGTAAAGTTTGTCCCGATGGGCGAAATAGTTATTTATCTAATCCCCCCCCCCCCCAGTGGTGTGTTATGGCGGCCACCTTTATCCCTGCAGCAGGTTAAAAACCACAGAGCGGCCGTGTTGACTCTGGACCGCCCCGCGCTGTTCAAACCGGAGCCTCCTGTTTTTGTTCTGCTCTGAGCAGTCTGGGAGCGTGTTGTGTAACCAGGCCACATTCTGGTGGTTGAGTGTGGGACGGCGGGAGTGTGTGTCCCACTCGGGGCGTCGGTGTGTGTGTTCACAGAGAGTGTCTGTCTGTGTGTGTGTTTTCAGAGTGTGTGTTGGTGTGTTTGTGTTTTCAGAGTGTGTGTTGGTGTGTGTGTGTTTTCAGAGTGTGTGTTGGTGTGTGTGTGTTTTCAGAGTGTGTGTTGGTATGCGTCTGTGTGTGGGTTATGGGGTGTTGATTGCGGCTGTTTGATGCTCTGGCTCTGGCTCTGTTGCTCCTCCGTTTGCTCTCTCCCTCGTCTGTTGTCTCTCTTTTATTTAAACTTTTGTGTCCCTGTGTGCATCCTCTGGTTTTCCTCTTTAACTCGGTTCTTCTGTCAGACTCTAAGTTTTAGATCTGAGGTCATGTTCAGCAGAATCCTGACCTCAGGCTGTCAGAAACAAACACTGCAACAGACCTTCTTAATTCAATGAGGTGCTGAAACATCCCTCAGAGATGTTGGTCCATATCTCCATGATGGCATCCCACTGCTGCTGAACAGCCATGATGCGAATCTCCTGCTCCACCACATCCCGAAGCTGCTCTATTGGATTGAGATCTGGTGACTGTGGAGGCCACTGGAGTACAGTGAAGGAACCAGTCTAAGATGATCTGAGCTCTGAGACATGGAGCTGCTGAAGTCTCCATCAGATGACCTCTGACCTCCATCAGAGGTCATCAAGATGGTCCACTGTGGTCATAAAGGGATGGACATGGTCAGCAGCAATCCTCAGGTAGGCTGTGGGGTTTGAACCATGCTCAGGTGGGACTAAAGGGCCCAAAGTGTACCAAGAAAATATCCCCCACCCCATCACACCAGCAGCAGCAGACTGAACCGCTGGTCCAAGGCAGGATGGATCCATGCTTTATGATGTTCACACCAAACTCTGAGCCCACATCTGAACGTGGAGCAGAAGTCCAGACTCATCAGACCAGGAGACACTTTTATGATCTTCTGTTGAACAGTTCTGGAGAGTCAGAAGAGTTTCCTGTTCTTAGCTGACAGGAGTGGCACCTGGTGTGGTCTTTCTGCTGCTGTAGTCCATCTGCTTCAAGATTGTATGTTCAAAAATGGTCTTCACAAACCTGACCTCCAACATCAACAAGGAAGTTTGGCCCAGAGAGCTGCTGCTCACTGGATGTTTTCTCTTCTTCAGACCATTCTCTCTAAACCCTCGGGATGGTTGTGTGTTAGAATCCCAATAGATCAGCGGTTTCTGACAGACCAACAACTATGTCAAATTCATAGTCTCTTAAATCTCCTTTCTTCTCCATCCTGATGCTCCGTTTGAACTTCAGCAGGTCGTCTGGGCCATGTCTACATGGATACATACATTGGATATATACATACATACATTGGACATACTGCCATGTGACTGGCAGTATTGTCTCTTGAGTTTAAGTAGCTCTGGTTTTAGACCTCTCTGAGTGTTTTCTCTGGGAGGTGTTGTGTTTCCAGGTGTATGATAGAGCCCTCTTCAGAGTTCATAACGGTCTGGATTGTTGTATTTGTCTTCTGTGCTTCACTGGCTTCTGTCAAACAGCTGCTCTGACACAGCCGAGGGTCATTTATCCAGGTCTTTCTTAAGCCGACCACATTCTTCAGCATTTCCAGAAAACCTCTTTGAACACTCCATCAAGACAGAATCATGTGTGATCCAGACCTCCGTGGATGAGGTTGATCAGATTTCCAAATCCATCCAGGACCAGGTCATGTTTCACAGCATGGACTACAGAGTCATAGATAAGGACTACAGTCATAGATAAGGACTACAGATTGATAGATATGGACTGCAGAGTGATAGATATGGACTACAGAGTGATAGATAAGGACTACAGGGTGATAGATAAGGACTGCTGAGTGATAGATAAGGACTACAGAGTGATAGACGGAGTCGCAGGTCCCTCTGTGGTCTAAGGTTGTGCATTAATGCTGCTTTTTTCTGTATTTTTGTCTTTTTCAGGAGTGGTAGTCAGACCCTGCAGCAGCTGCCCTCTCGGTGGCTCTCTGAGGTTCTTCAGGAGGTCAAGTCCAGCGACCCTTCGTCCAAACTTTGTGCCACCAGACGCAGCGCAGGAATCCCATTCTACATCCAGGTCTGTCTGCTCAGGTTCTTCTGTAGATAAAACAGTCTGGGCTCTGAGGTATCCAGGAGGGCTCTGAGGTATCCAGGAGGGCTCTTCAGAGGTTTCAGTCAGGATGGTTGCTCCACTCTGGTGGTTTCAGGAGTCTCTGAGAGGCTGAGTCACATGGAGCTCTCCAGAACTCACAAATGTCAGGAAGTAGCACATTCCTGACATGGTCCTGATGGACCACAGCCTCCTGCCTGAGGGGAGAGGCTCGAAAAGTTTGTGTCCAGGGTGAGAGGGGTCGGCCAAGATTTTGCCTGCACGCCTCAGAGTCCTAGAGGTGTGCAGATCCTGGAGAGATGGCAGGTTACAGCCGATCACCTTCTCTGCAGAGCGGATGATGCGCTGCAGCCTGCTCTTGTCCTGAGCGGTGGCTGCAGGGTACCAGACGGTGATGGAGGAAGAGAGGATGGACTCTGTGATGGCCGTGTAGAAGTGCTCCATCATAGTCTTTGGCAGGTTGAATTTCTTCAGCTGCCTCAGGAAGTCCATCCTCTGCTGTGCCTTCTTGATTAGGGAGGTGATGTTCAGCTCCCACTTCAGGTCCTTGGAGATGATGGATCCCAGGAAGCAGAAAGACTCCACGGTGAGTACTGTGGAGTCAGAGAGTATGGTGGGAGCAGGTGGGGCTGTGTTTCTCCTGAAGTCCACCACCATATCCACTGTCTTCAGGGCGTTGAGCTCCAGGTTGTTCCTGCTGCACCAGGTCACCAGATGGTCCACCTCCAGTCTGTAAGCAGACTCATCCCCATCAGAGATGAGACCAGTGAGGGTGGTGTCGTCTGCAAACTTCAGGAGTTTGACGGACTGGTGACTGGAGGTGCAGCTGTTGGTGTACAGGGAGAACAGCAGTGGGGCAAGAACACAGCCTTGGGGGGAGCCGGTGCTGATGGTCCTGGTTTCAGAGACATGCGTCCCAAGCTTCACATGCTGCCTCCTGTCAGACAGAAAGTCTGTGATCCATCTGCAGGTGGAGGCAGGCACACTCAGCTGGGAGAGCTTGTGCTGGAGCAGGGCAGGGATGAATGACCGTGTTGAAGGCAGAACTGAAATCCACAAACAGGATCCTGGCGTAGGTCCCTGCTGAGTCCAGATGCTGCAGGATGAAGTGGAGGGCTAGGTCAACAGCGTCGTCTACAGACCTGTTGGCTCTGTAGGCGAACTGCGGGGGGGGTCCAGGAGTGGGTCTGTGATGGCTTTGAGGTGAGAGAGCACGAGACGCTCATAAGACTTCATCACCACAGAGGTCAGAGCGACAGGTCTGTAGTCGTTAAGTCCACTGGGTCTTGGCTTTTTTGGAACGGGGATAATGGTGGAGGTCTTGAAGCAGGCTGGAACGTGGCATGTCTCCAGTGACGTGTTGAAGATGTCTGTGAAGACTGGAGACAGCTGATCGGCGCAGTGTTTAAAGGTGGACGGGGAGACAGAGTCAGGTCCTGCTGCTTTGCGGGGCTTCTGCCTCTTGAAGAGTCTGTTGACGTCTCTCTCCTGGATAGTGAGCTGTGTCTCTGAGGTGGGGGGGGGGGGGATTCTGGAGTGCCGGTCTGTGGGGGGCACTGAGCCCCTGTTGGGGTGTGGGGTATGGAGCCAGTGTGATGAAGTGGGCTGGAGGTGTGAAGTGGGGGGATGGGGTCGTCAGTTGACCATTTGGTCACTTTGGAATTTCCCCCTGTGGGACTAATAAAGGACATCTTATCTTATCTTATCTTATCTTATTGTCTTTCAAAGCGACAGTAAAACTCGTTCAGCTGGTTTGCCTGGCGCAGGTCGTTGGTGGAGTGGGGGGACAATGGCTTGTAGTTGGTTATTTTCCTCAAGCCTTTCCAGACAGAAGCAGTGTCGTGAGCAGAGAACTGTTGTTGAAGTTTCTCTGAGTACTGTCGTTTAGCAGCTCTCACTGCTTTGCAAACTCACGCTTAGCTGCCCTGAAGCTGTCTCTGTCCCCACTTCTGAACGGCCTTTCCTTCTCCAGCCTGAGTGTCCTGAGTTTAGCAGTGAACCAGGGTTTGTCATTGTTGAAACTCACCCTGGTGTGTGATGTTACACAGCTGTCCTCACAGAAGCTGATGTATGATGTCACCGCATCTGTGTACTCGTCCAGACTGTTGGTAGAAGTCCTGAAAACATCCCAGTCAGTAGAGTCCAAGCATGCCTGTAGCTTCTCCACAGCTTCACTGGCCCACTGTTTTGATGTCCTTACCACAGGTTTGCAGAGTTTCAGCTTCTGCCTGTAAGCAGGAATCAGATGGATCATGACGTGGTCAGACTCACCCAGCGGAGCGCGGGGCACGGCATGAAAGGCGTCTTTAACGGTGGTGTAACAGTGATCCAAAGTATTCTCCTCCCTTGTGGGGCATTTAATAAACTGTTTATATCTGGGGAGTTTGTGAGTGAGATTTCCCTTATTATAGTCACCGAGGACAATAATCAGAGAGTCCAGGTTTTCCCACTCCCACACACTGACTTTAGTGACCTCTGCCCTCTCTGATCACGTGTTTACACAGATATTAGAGATAGAAGAAAGGAGAGCTTCCTGGACTGAAAGAAGAGTTTACAGCCTTTTATCAAGGCAGCAGATATCATTATTACATGACCTTCATATGACCCCGGCTTCACCTCCATCTTTACTCCAGATTTAAACAGAACTTAGAGTCAGAAATGATCAAACTCTCAGTGCGGGGATCTATTGACAGATTCTCCATTTACTGGTGACCCCCAGTTGACCATGTGAAAAGTCTGAGGTCCTTCACCCACAGTGACAAGCAGTGGGGACAGACGGACATGACCTGGGATCTGATTCACCATAAAGGTCATTATCCGGTCTCGTTTGGTACACCAAACACTATAGTCCCCCCATAAAAATGATTGATTCCCACTTTGTTTTGATAGATCCTCTTCATTCTTTTCAGTTCTTAGTTTTTAGTTTATGTTGTTTTCTTTCTCCTCTTTATGTTTTGGAGCTTATATGATGCTTTAAAGTACTGATGCTGAAACAGTAAGCCACATTAGGTGACGGCCCACGTTAAGTAACCAAACCCAACCCAACCGAGCAAACTTGACCTGACCTGAAATAAACAGGAACGATCCATCTTTTAATATTCAGGAGAGTTAGATTTATGTCAGTTTGTGCTCCAGTGGCCTCTATCTGACCTGCTGCAGCTGATGAGAGGGGAGCAGGTCATTGTTAGTGAAAGGATACCCAGCTTGATTCAGCAGAGAATTTTTTACGACTTGAAACTTGTTTTGAATGCTTAAAATACAAAAGTAATGCTGTTTTCCAGTCTCAGATCTAAGCCTTTGAGCCTGCTCTCCATTTACACCTCTGAGGGTACTCAGATTGAATCTGTGTCGACCTATAGATATCTTGGCATTTTTATAGATGAGTCTCTCTCTTTTACCCTGTATATACAGCAGCTGGTAAAGAGGTCAGAACTGAAACTGAGTTTTTACTTTAGAATCAAATCTTGTTTTTCATTTGAATCCAGAAAGAAACTTGTTGCTGCCACATTTCTGTCTGTGTTTGATTATGGTGATGTTTTGTACATCGTCTCAGAGCTTGCATGTCTTGGATACTGTGTATCATGGAGCTCTGAGGTTCATCACAAACTTAAAATCCCTTACTCATCACTGCATGTTGTATGCACGTGCAGGATGGTCCTTTTTTACACGTAGACTTAAGCATTGGCATATTCTCATTTACAAGGCGATTTTAGGTTTATAAAGACTTTAATAAAGTCTTCATAAAGACTTTAATAAAGTCTGATAAAGTCTTTAATGAAGTCTTTGTAAAGTCTTTATAAAGTCTTTGATGAAGTCTTTAGTAGCCTTTATGAAGTCTTTCTAAAGTATTCAATAAAGTCTAAATTTGTCTTTAAACATTAGTCAGCTGTGGTTCTGCTGCTGGAGCTCTGGGTCTTGGAGAACATGGACTCCATAAGTCCATAAACCTCTGAGCTCTCATGAGGAAGCCCTCTCAGTCTGACCCTACAGTCATCAGTCACACCTCTGTGACTGACACTAAACCACCTGACCCTGAGGCCTGTTGATGTCGGGGTTCAGTTACAGCAGCTCCCTGTTTCAGGTCCACCCCTGACGTCCCCGACCGCTGCTCCATGTGTTTGGAGAGCTCTCCACAGGCCTCCCCAGCACCATCACAGCCCTGAGGTCAGGTTCATCTACTCATGGCCCATTTACAGAAAGGTCACAGGACAGCATATAATTCACCAGAAACACACAAAGAAGGTTTGTTGCATCCTTCTCCTTGAAGCTGCAGATGAAGGCTGAGTAAATGTTAATTATCATGACATTTGACGTAATAACCATGTTTTTGTTTCCATGTGTTAAGTTATTTCCAGCTGTAAGTCTGTCCCGATGTAATCCATCCCGTTTTTTGGGACTGCAGTGAAGAGAGATGAAGAGGCTGTTTACTGATCGGACAAATGAAGCTGATATCATATTTTTGACAATATTTATCTGTGTTGTAGATTCGACACACAGCACATCTCTGTGGATCAACCAAAGACTCACAGGCAGGGCTGAGCTTTAAACTCTAACTCCTGATGAACTGATGCAGAGCTGAGGCTGCAGCTCCCTGATGTGGACCTTCAGCCTGCTTTACCCCCTGGACACATTCAGGAGAGGACGATCCTGAGCGTAGACGAGGAGAAAGGACGGAGGAGTCAGAGGGCAGAGAGGAGGACATCCACGCCTTGGCAGAGCGTCTGTCTGAATTCCTTCACACTGAGCGTCAGATCCAGGAACACGGCCTGGTCTCGACCCATGGGACAGGTTTCTCAGGAACAGGGCGAGACCGCCTCCCTGAAGCCCTCCTCCTCCGCCTCCCTCGTGTGCAGTAAACCAGACTGACACCCCCCCCCCCCCGTCCTCTTTTTCTCACAGCTGAAGTCTGAACATGCAGACACACAGCTGGCTCCCATCAGCCCACCACTACAGATTATCCTCTGTGCCTCCTGGTGCATTATGATGTTGTCACTCAGCAGAGATATCAGTGCAGACTGACGACATCACACGGCTGCCTGTATCTGAGCTCCTCATTTACTCAGCCGGATGAAGAGGGAGGCTAACATGAACACAGATTTATCCTCCGAGACGAATCCAGAGCCAGGTTCAGGTGGTGTTTACACGGCTCCATTTTCGGCCGAATCCGAAGAGTTTTCATTGCGTTTTAGCCTCTCATTTACATGAGAACGGTGCCTGGAGCGCCTGAATCCGCAAACTTTTGAAACCAGGGTCCAAGGTGGAGAGTTTTCAAAGCGCATTGCCACCCGGTCTCATGTAAACAGGATCCAGCGTTTCAGGGGGAAACGCTGACGTCACTGCATGCGCAGTACTCTTCCACATGAAGGCTGCGTGCGCATACCAGGAACAACAACAGCTTCGGCCGTCTCCCGAGTAACATTTGTGCTGTTTCCCGTGCTCGGTTTGTTATCCAGACAAAACTATGCAGATAGATTTGTTGTCCCGACAGATTTGTTGTCCAGACAAGAGACTCCTGCATCTTTGTGCGTCCACTCGCCATTGTTGTTTGTGGAAAGTTTTTCTTCTTCATAAGTGTGTTGTAACAGTGCTATTTCTCTGCAAGCCTATCTACTGGACTGGCATGCATGCTACAGTGTTTTCAGTCGTTCTCGAGTCTCCGTCTGAACGCAGATCGTTTTTGAAGACGCAAAGGAAAAACCTTAGCGTTTCAGGTGAGAGCGTCTTTGTGTAAACAGGGCCTCAGTCTGGCCGAGCTGCTGTGTTGGTTTGTTTTTGCCCATGAGGAAGAAGGTCATAGAAGGCCACTTCAGAATAGTCCAATGTTTTGTTCTGAGCCATTCTTGGGTGTTTTTAGCTGTGTGTTTGGGTCATTATCCTGTTGGAGGACCCATGACCTTTGACTGAGACCAAGCTTTCTGACACTGGGCAGCACATTTGGCTCCAGAATGCCTTGATAGTCTTGAGATTTCATTGTACCCTGCACAGATTCAAGACACCCTGTGCCAGATGCAGCAAAGCTGCCCCAGAACATAACTGAGCCTCCTCCATGTTTCACAGTAGGTACAGTGCTCTTTTCTTTGTATGCTTCATTTTTGTGTCTGTGAACATAGAGCTGATGTGACTTACCAAAGAGCTCCAGTTTTGTCTCATCTGTCCAAAGGACATTCTCCCAGAAGCTTTGTGGCTTGTCAATATGCATTTTGGCAAATTCCATTCTCGCTTTTATATGATTTGCTTTCAGCAGTGATGTCCTCCATTAAGTCCACTTTGGCTCAAACAGTGACGGATGGTGCATTCTGATACTGATGTACCTTGACCTTGGAGTTCACCTCTAATCTCTTTGGAAGTTGTTCTGGGCTCTTTGGTTACCATTCGTATTCTCCGTCTCTTCAATTTGTCATCAATTGTCCTCTTGCAGCCACGTCCAGGGAGGTTGGCAACAGTCCTGTGGACCTTAAACTTCTAAATAATATGTGCAGCTGTAGTCACAGGAACATCAAGCTGCTTGGAGATGGTCTTATAGCCTTTACCTTTAACATGTTTGTCTATAATTTTCTTTCTAATCTCCTGAGACAACTCTCTCCTTAGCTTTCTGTGGTCCATGTTCAGTGTGGTACACACCATGATACCAAACAGCACAGTGACTACTTTTCAGCCTTTAAATAGGCAAACTGACTGATTACAAGCTTGAAGACACCTGTGATGCTAATTACAGGACACACCTTAGTTTAACATGTCCCTATGGTCAAATCAATTTCAATCTTTTCTAGGGGTACCATCATTTTTGTCCAGGCCAGTTTCATTATTAACTCCACCAAGGAAGTTATGTTTTTGCAGGCGTTTATCCGTCTGTTTGTTTGTTTGTGTTCAAAATAACTTGAAAAGTTCTGAATAGATTTGGATGAAATTTTCAGGGATTGTCGGAAATGGGATATGGAAGAACTGATTAAATTTTGGGGGTGATCCGGATCACCGTCTGGATCCAGGAATTTTTTAAAGGATTCTTTAACATTGTCAGATAGGACCATTTTCGCCAAAGTGGACCGAAACTGCTTGGCGGAGCTCTGCGCTCTCTGAGTGCTTTTCTAGGTTTGTTTTATAAAATGATTCTGTTGAACCACAATTCAAAAGCAATGTCTGATTTCCATTTGTTAACTTTCAGTAAATTTTTTATTACTTTGGTCAGTTTCAAGTTGTTTCGGTGACCATTGTGGGTTTTTCCTTCTTCTTCCTTTCCTTCTTTACCCTTTGGAAGGGTCCCAGCAATTTTGTCCACATGTGTATGCGTGTGATGTATTGTGTTGGGATTATTGGAGCACACCACACACAGTATGATCAAACTGTTTAATGCCTGATTTTTGTCTTTATGTGTGGGCTCTCTAAAGGATAAAACATCTCTTCAGATTTAGAAAATCCTCATGTGTGGACCTTGCTTTACTCAAAAAGTTCTCTGCAGGTATTGATTAACTCCTTTGTGAATGGTCATGGCAGAAAGAGGAGGTGGTCACACTTAGGTGGTGATCCGAGTACAGATGCAGATCCAGGAACTCTTTTGAAGGACTTGTTAGCATTGGGCAGTGTTCTACATTTCCAATAATAACTGTGTTAACCATGTCAGAAATGTCTTGGTGGAGGTTTGTGCTCCTGTAGCACTTCTGGATAACACCAGGTGACCATCCAGGTAGAAAATCAACGACAAAACAGAGAAAATACACATCACAAATGAGAGAGATAAAGCCAGTAAAAACTTAGATGTCATATTTTAGTGATTAACAAAGTAAAGAGCACTCAGGAAATTATCAGGCAACCATGTCCAGGGCTGAGAATGAAAGCTTAGGTCCCACGTCTCACATCAGGCCTCAGCTTATACGCCTTTCACACTGGCCAAAAAACCCATTTAAACCAAGTAACAATCGGCTCCTGTTGGCAGTTTGAAAGGGTCTAACCTGCATTTCGACCCGGGTCGACTGACCCTGCAAGTGACACAGGTTTTTATCAGTTTGTCTTCGATCAGCTTCAGTGAGAACATCACACCCGGGTCAACCTGCTAATTTACAGATGACGTCGGCGTAACATGCCCATGGCATAATATCGCGCTCGTCCTCTCCGTCTGTAACTTACGTGACTCAGTCACTCAGTCTGCGCCGAGTTTGTACATTTTTAAAGAGGGACAAAAGTACAAAGTACAGAAAACAGTTGATGCTCCTTTCCATTGTTTACATGGTGTTTTGGCACGCTGATGACATGAGCTTGACGCACCAGGGGGAAAAAAAAACAGCCATGCAGCTTGTCTGCTGGCGATAAGACCCAGGTCTGCTGGCAGTGGGAAAGGAGTCACTTGCCGATTGTTAGTGGGTTAACCCGTTTTGACCTGCTAATTTTAGTGTGAAAGCGGTATATGTTTCCATTGCAGGAACAAATCTGGCCTCAACACGGCCTCCTCCTGTTCGAGTTGGTTGATCTAAAGTTCAGTTGAGATGGCACATGTACCAAAGGCCCCTTGATAATCATACAATGACATCTCATGGCTTCTGTTCATTGTACAGTCCATGGAAATGACATGAAGAGGTCCTCACCCTCTTATTACCAAACTTAAAGCAGTTTGGAGACAGTGCATCAGTTTTCTGCTCTCCTCTGCTAATTGAGAATGAGAAGTCACCAATGCTGAGTGTAAGGTTTTAACAAAAACACTACTTTAATATTTTTCAGAACCATATTTTTAAAATGATATAATTACATTTTCCACTCTGTAGTTTTAAAAATATTGAAGCTGACACACAGATCTATAATCTGATTTTAAAACACAGGACTGCAAAGGGTTTATTCATATAAGAGAGAAAATTTACTAGAAGTATGATGGGAAGTCATTTTTTATTTAATTTTAAATCATTTAACATGTTCTTATTACTTGTATGCTTTACTTAACACAGAACTGGTAGTAACAGCTGTCCAGAGTTTACTATTGGAACAACATTTAGAGAGAAAAACATGATATTTGAAGCATTAATGACAAAGATCCAAGGTGGTTTATAAAACTGAGAAGCCTCTGAAAATTTACTGCAGATGTAAAATGTTCTGTTCCTTTCTGCAGCCTCTCAATGAAAAATAAAGACAAAGATCTATTCTAAGGATATTTTTATTATTCAGTTTAATTTTTGGCTGTGGTATCAAAGCAG
>JBAMNC010000063.1:1307500-1577500 GCA_037902135.1 Cetoscarus ocellatus
AAATTTAATATAAAATATAGAGAGAAATTTGGGGATGATACCAAAATGTAAGACATTTTAAAGTTGAGGCCATGGCCACATTTCTCACACGACCACAGCAGGGAGCCTCATCGAGGAGGACTCCTACAAAATGACCTGCAATGAGAATAATCCTGTAAATCTGTAAATAATGATGAGAGCAGTAAGTTAAAATAAAAAGAGAAAAGTAATAGTTTTAATTAATAAACTGTATTAATTTTTGGGACAGTCCCAGTAACTCTGTCATTTTGATAAAGTTATTAATATTATTTTGTGTAAAGTCTGCTGTCAGGTTCAGACAGAGAGGGTCTGAGGGTCTGAGGTGGAGGTCTTCCCTGCACCGAAGGTCTCACCGTGTCCCTCTCACCGATATTTAAAAGGTTCCCAGAAGTCGAACCAAACAAAGCTGCAGGAAGACTCCACCTCGTGAACCCCCACAGTCTGGATCAGTGCTGTGAGTGAGCAGAAAAACAGGAAACACATGTAGAGGGCCGACTCTGAGGGGGCCGGGCCACAGAGACCCACCTGACCCACAAGTTCCTCTGACACTTCCTCTTCTAGCTGAGGTCAGAGGTCAGGGCAGGAAGCAGGCAGAGCATAAAACAAAGATGAAGGTCCATATGTGGATGTGTTATGTAACACTCTGAGAAGGAACCATCTCATCAACCTGGACCTGTGCTTCAGGAGACCTGGGGACACTGCTGCTGGTGGGCATGACTGACTCAAGTCCGTTTACCATGTTGTGCTGTTGTTCTGTTGTTCTGTTATTCTGTTGTTGTGTTGTTCTGTTATTATGTTGTATTGTTGTTCTGTTGTTATGGTGTATTGTTGTTATGTTGTACTGTTATTATGTTGTGTTGTTCTGTTGTTATCAATCAATCAATCTTTATTTGTATAGCGCCAATTCATAACAAGTGTTATCTCAAGACACTTTACAATAGAACAGGCTGAAGACAAACTTCATTTTATGATTACACATATATGCATAGATACATATATAAAATACACATATACATACAGTATATATATATATATATATATATGAATCTATTCATCCAACATCCAACATGAATCCAATACCCAATCATGAATCCCTCTATCATGGCGCCAAGAAAAAACCTTCTGTTAAGCAGCAGGAAATCTTAAAGGATAAGTTTGTTTTTTTGACACCTGGACCTTATTTTTAGGATTAAATACGCTCGTAGACTCACCCAGATAATTTTGGCGGAGCTCGGAGCTGTTTTCGAGCAATTTAGATCCATCCGACGGCGTTTGTTTCTGATGCCATAGTAGCAGACGGGGCCAGAAATCGAAGCCCCTACATTAGACATTATCTGCTGCGCCCCATATTGACAAACCGCCACTGCTACCATCATTAAGACATGAGGACCCTCCTGAAAATGAGATGTTGCATCTCAAGGGGCTAACCTCAAATAAATTTGTATTCAGCAGAGACAAATATGATCGAGACAGGTCTATGATTGGCCCATGAATCTGTCACTAGCTTTAGTTCTTACTTTAGTCCACTTGTCTCCGCCCACCTCCCTCCCTTTGCCCACACACCCAACACAGCATCGTGTGGATTTGCTGTTCATCATGAGACTGGGGTCCACATTTAAAGGATAAGTTCGATTTTTTGACACCTGGACCTTATTTTTAGGATTAAATACGCTCGTAGACTCACCCAGATAATTTTGGCGGAGCTAGGAGCCGTTTTCGAGCAATTTAGATCCATTCGACGGCGTTTTTTTCTCATGCCGTAGTAGCAGACGGGGCCAGAAATCGAAGCCCCTAAATTAGACATTATCTGCTGCGAAACTCACTCCTCCTCTGTTGCCATTGCCGTGCAATGTCCACAACAACACCACCAGTTAGCCCCCATTCGTGGACGTGCAGTGGTTGCTTGTTTTCTGGCCAGCTGTTCGGCTCTTTCCCTCTGCATCCTCCTTTCAAATAGCTCCTCGTCAGTATATTCTGGCTCAAAACGATACGGGCATCCATTATACCCAAAGTCATCGTCAGACACTTCTACATTGGATAAATATTCCGCCATGTTGCACAAAAATAGCCGTGTAGCCGTGTAGCCTAGCAACAACAGCGGCTTTACTCAGCTGCGCTCTTGCGGTGCATGTCTATGACGTCACCAAAAGTTACCCATCCTTGTAAAGCCCCGGATGACCATAACAACAAAGTTGAGCTGACATGGTGATAACATTGGCCATTCATTTATAAAATATAGCTGAAATGAGCGAGTTTCTCAGCAGATAATGTCTAATTTAGGGGCTTCGATTTCTGGCCCCGTCTGCTACTACGGCATGAGAAAAAAACGCCGTCGAATGGATCTAAATTGCTCGAAAACGGCTCCTAGCTCCGCCAAAATTATCTGGGTGAGTCTACGAGCGTATTTAATCCTAAAAATAAGGTCCAGGTGTCAAAAAACCGAACTTATCCTTTAAATGTGGACCCCAGTCTCATGATGAACAGCAAATCCACACGATGCTGTGTTGGGTGTGTGGGCAAAGGGAGGGAGGTGGGCGGAGACAAGTGGACTAAAGTAAGAACTAAAGCTAGTGACAGATTCATGGGCCAATCATAGACCTGTCTCGATCATATTTGTCTCTGCTGAATACAAATTTATTTGAGGTTAGCCCCTTGAGATGCAACATCTCATTTTCAGGAGGGTCCTCATGTCTTAATGATGGTAGCAGTGGCGGTTTGTCAATATGGGGCGCTGGGGCGTCGCCTCCTCCAAAATTCAACAGAGAAAGTCTACTGAAACACAACATAATTTGTCATTAAATTATAAAAAATAACGGATAAAAACATTTATTTTTACCACACAGTAATAGTCTGTCAGCAGCACCTGTCACAGTTCAATAACAGGGGTTTCACAATGTTTTATGTAAAAACTATTTTGTGAATACATAGTTTACGTACGGAGGGGCGCCGGCCTAATGGGAGTCAATGTAAGTCCTTAAACTTTTGCTCAGCATGTGACCTGAGGCGTCTTTGTGATTGGCTGCTTCAACTTTGCCTGTGGGGCGCAGAGAAGTGCGCCCCGCACACTCCCACTGTGACTGGCAGTGAATCAGTACTGTTCTGGTGTTTCTTTTCCTCATGTGACTGGACAACGAGCGCTGTCAATCATATCAACACGTCACTGCAGCAGATATGATTTACTCATGGCAAACATCTCACGTCCGACCAATGCTCCCATGTACTGAAGAGGCATCGTCCAGAGAACCATCAGAGGATCACAGAAGAGGTGAGACTGCATTGGAGAAGAAAATCATTAACAGGCTATGTTACACTGAAGATTAGATTAGGATGTGTCTTACCTAGTAGACATAACATAATTCAGGGGCAAAATTTCCCATTTTATATCACACATGGCACTAAACTGTAGATTAGAAGAAACAAAATGAGTTTGCCAAGAGGATATAAATTCCTTGTTCAGTAGAACATTATCTGTTTGCAGACTTAAGTTCTAAAAAATCTATATAGTTTTTTAATTCTTGCATATTTTTACAAAAACAACATACACTATATTGCCAAAAGTATTCGCTCACCTGCCTTGACTCACATATGAACTTAAGTGACGTCCCATTCCTAATCCATAGGGTTCAATATGACATCGGTCCACCCTTTGCAGCTATAACAGCTTCAGCTCTTCTGGGAAGGCTGTCCACAAGGTTTAGGAGTGTGTTTATTGGAATTTTTGACCATTCTTTCAGAAGCGCATTTGTGAGGTCACACACTGATGTTGGACGAGAAGGCCTGGCTCTCAGTCTCCGCTCTAATTCATCCCAAAGGTGATCTATCGGGTTGAGGTCAGGACTCTGTGCAGGCCAGTCAAGTTCATCCACACCAGACTCTGTCATCCATGTCTTTATGGACCTTGCTCTGTGCACTGGTGCACAGTCATGTTGGAAGAGTAAGGGGCCAGCTCCAACTGTTCCCACAAAGTTGGGAGCATGGAATTGTCCAAAATGTCTTGGTATGCTGAAGCATTCAGAGTTCCTTTCACTGGAACTAAGGGGCCAAGCCCAGCTCCTGAAAACAACCCCACACCATAATCCCCCCTCCACCAAACTTTACACTTGGCACAATGCAGTCCGACAAGTATCGTTCTCCTGGCAACCGCCAAACCCAGACTCGTCCATCAGATTGCCAGATGGAGAAGCGCGATTCGTCACTCCAGAGAACGCATCTCCACTGCTCTAGAGTCCAGTGGCGGCGTGCTTTACACCACTGCATCTGACGCTTTGCATTGCACTTGGTGATGTATGGCTTGGATGCAGCTGCTCGGCCATGGAAACCCGTTCCATGAAGCTCTCTGCGCACTGTTCTTGAGCTAATCTGAAGGCCACATGAAGTTTGGAGGTCTGTAGAGATTGACTCTGAAGAAAGTTGGCAACCTCTTTGCACTATGCGCCTCAGCATCCACTGACCCCGCTCCGTCAGTTTACGTGGCCTACCACTTGGTGGCTGAGTTGCTGTCCTTCCCAAACACTTCCACGTTCTTATAATACAGCTGACAGTTGACTGGGGAATATTTAGGAGCGAGGAAATTTCATGACTGGATTTGTTGCACAGGTGGCATCCTATCACAGCTCCACGCTGGAATTCACTGAGCTCCTGAGAGCGACCCATTCTTTCACAAATGTTTGTAAAAGCAGTCTGCATGCCTAGGTGCTTGATTTTATACACCTGTGGCCATGGAAGTGATTGGAACACCTGATTCTGATTATTTGGATGGGTGAGCGAATACTTTTGGCAATATAGTGTACTTTTAGGAAGAATTGGTGCTTTTAATGGGTGGCTAAGTTTGTTTTACCCCACTAGAAGTTAATTTTAAACTTAATTGATGAAATTGATTCATTATTTTAATGAAAATATTATATAAAGGGACCTAAAATATTATATTTTAAAAGTCATGGCAAAGCAGGAACAATGCACATTAATGAAGAGTAAAAATAGACACACAAAGTCTTAAGTACAAAGATACATACTTAAGATAGGATAAACTGTAATTTTAATAAACACATGTGCATGCAGAAATTGCAAAGATTTATTGCACTGCTCATTAAACATTACTGTTACATTGTGTGAAAGCCTTTAAAAAAATACAAAATGAAGAACTGATATGCTTTTAAGTTATGTGTTGTAATTTACTGGTTAAAATAATGTTTTTTGTCCCAAAAGTGTAAACAACATATTATATACCTCTTAAGTGTTTCACAGAACTTATAACCCCACCAATAAATTCTTACATCTTACAAATTTTAATTTTAAATAAACCCTCTCAATTCTGTTATCTGTGCCAAATAGGTTACTTTCCACTTTCAGTGAAATCTGTTTGTGAACTGAACTGTATGTCCATTACAGAAGTATTTTTTAATCTACTGGAGCTTTTGGATTTGACACTTACCTTGTGCCTTTCCAGCTTGTATCATTGTTCACAGTATAAAATCAATGAAAACAGATCAACAGAATGTTTCATCCTGCCTCCAAATGTAATGGTTTTGTTATTGCAACTAAACCTGTGATATAAAATAATAAAGATCAGTATAAATATATGCAATATTGTTATTTTATATAATTGTATACCATATGTTTAGTTGCTATAATAAAATGTTCTGTTTGGATACAGAAATTATACATTCTGTTGGTGGTTTTTTGCTGACTGAATACTGCACATAACAGTACAAAGTAAAAGTATTCAAACGCTCCAGCAGATGGAAACAGACTCCTGTGATATAAAGTTTTCTTTTTTTCACTTTTTAAAATTTGAAGTTGTTTTTCCTTTTTTTTTTTTTTTTTTGCTTTGTGTGTACTTTTTACAGTTAGTCTATACCAAAAACTGTATCACATAGTTTTACCTTTAGTTTTAAAGCATCAGTTTAGTGGTACATAAGATTCTGTTTGTGTTTACAATCTTGAGCCATGAGACATAAGACATGTATAAAATAAGTCACTGTTCAGGTGACACAAGAAATGTTCAGAAAATGGTGAAAATGACATAAATTACAGCTTTATTTTCTGGGAGCAGGTTAAACTTTGGCTGTTATAATTTTTTTTTTCAGTAAATACTGATGTTAACTTTTGATGTATTTTTTTATTGCTCTTCTGTAGGTCTACAACACCATACTGAGGGATCGATTTCCTTCCAGTGACCATCTCATCTGTGACACTTTGCTGCAGGGTCACAGGTTCATACAGTACCACGCCATGTTTCCTGAAGATTTCCTTGAAGGCCGACCCAGTGCTCAGCTAAAGCAAGCTGAAGACAGAGCTCAGTCTTAATCTACAGCAAGGAGGAGTTCAAGGTCTGCTGTGGTGTTGTGGACCTTATCCTGTTGTTGATGGAAAATAATCTTGGAGAGGTATTTTCAGAGATTGTCACTCTGCTATAGATCCTCATCACCACACCCATGACCACTGCAGAAGCTGAGGTGCTTCTCAAACTTAAAAAGAATCAGAACTTTCCTCAGAAACACCATGAACCAGGACAGGCTGAATGCACTGGCCATGTTGTCAATGAAAAAGAGACAGAGATGATGGACTTCAGTCAGAGGGTCACTGAGAAATTTGCAGCCCAGAAGGAAAGGAGGGAAACATTTCTGTTCAAATAGTGCATTGTTCAAAGTAGGTCGCATAGTGATTATGTTTTGTCTTTAGTTTTTTTTTGTTCACTGTAGTATGGAGTGCCTCTTTGGTTTGTTTCCTCCAAAGCTGCGGCCCCCTGGAAATTTTTAGTGCCAGCCGCCACTGGATTGTAGTGATAGTTTTTATAGAAGTATAATCAATAATCATCATGAGCATTGAATTCAAATTCAATTAACATTGAATAATACAACAGCATAAAATGAGAATTTATAGGTGATGTATTTTCAGCTGATAATGGAGGGGGATGCAGAGACAAAGGGCTGAAAATAAGAATTTATGGTAGTGACAGACTGATGGGTGCCCAGACCATAAATGCATCCCTACCATATTTGTCTCCATTGAGTATAAATTTATTGAAGGTAAGCCTCTTGAGATGTGACATCTAATTTTCAACAGGAATCTCATGTCTATATGGTGCTAAACAGGGCCGGCCCAAGCCTCCATGGGGCCCTAAACGAAATTTGATTTTGGGGCCCTCTATTTCTGCTATTATTTTTGATTGTCTGTCATTTAAGGTCACACCCATACACACACACACACAAGGGGAGGGGGTAACTGTGACAGTGCCATCCAGTCAAAAATGATGTCATATAGTGGAAAGTAGTGAAAATTATTAATTTCAAGGCAAAAGCCCAGATTGACACCCAGATATAATAAAATGCATATATTATGCTTTAATGGCAGAGAGATCAAAAATTGCAGTTTGAATGGGTTTCAATGCCGCATTTTTTGCGCTTAGGGTCCCAGGTGTGACTCTTGTTTGTACACAGTGTATTTTACACTTATTTTAGGAGCTGAGCTGGAAATATCAAGATCACAAAAAAAATACACAATCTTGCCAAAATTCATGCCATATGCGTGAACTCAGCCAAAATTATCAAAAAATGAAGAATGAAAAGCGCGTAAAATGCGCCTAAGGCTCCCGGAGGGTTAATTAAATGAAATCTTAAAGAAATAATTTAACAATTATATAAAGGATGTCTTGATGTTAACCTACCAGCTAAATCTGCTGTGGCTGCAGACACAGAGGGGGCAGTGGACACAGAGGATGAGGGGGGACATGATCCTTGGATGAAGAAAAAAAAAAAGCCAGCCCTGTTAAATGTCATATTACACTTCAAAATTTATGTTGCTTACTATTTTTAATATATAAAAAAGTTTAAACTATATTAGTTTGTTTTCACTTATAATAAGAAAAGGAATCTCCAACTGAAAATAGATTATGAAATACTTGTTTCTAAAATATACTGTACATCATGTGTTTGTATCTTAAATGAAATCTTAATGAATTAATTTAACAATTATATAGAGGGTGCATTGATGTTAACCTACCAGAAAAATCAGCTGTGGTTGCAGACACAGAGGGGGCAGTGGACATAGAGGATGTGGGTGCAGCACAGACCTCTGTAGAGGGATATGAACACATAATAATGAGACAATTCGACTTAATTAAGATTTAGTTGTTATTTATATACTTCAAAATCAAATATTTATGGTGACAGTCTTTCCCTTACCTGATGCATTACCAGAGTTGAGCCCAGGGATGTGGACTGGCTCTGGTCTGACTGTGTGCCTCCAAAGTATTTTAACAGTGCTCCTAAGGACGTTTCACACAATTTATTAGTTGATGTAAGGAGTATATTATTAATAGATTATGATATTAGATAACCATGGTCTGCACTGCAGCAAACAACTTATGCAAACGACATATATCTAAATAACTAACAATATAGTGCAGAAAAATAGGCCTACTGCAAGAAAAAAAACGTGGGTTTTATTAGGCTAAAAAATGTGTGTATCAAACATTTGCAATTAAAAATTTGAACAAAAACGAGCAGGGGAAACCCAACTATCAACTCAATATAACAGAAACTCAAACAGGTTATCTTAAATATCAAAGTATTTATCATCATTTATATTTATAATCTAGTTTTTACCTTGTAGCCTGCTAACTTGCAAATAGCTAACGTTAATTAGCTATTAGTTTGCTATTAACGTCGTTGATAGCTAACGTTAGCTTTGTGAAGAGATTAATTTAACAGCTACCTATAATCTCACTCTCTTTAATAAACATTCATCCTTTAACAAGACATGTAAACATACCTTGGTGTTGTCGTTTTTTCTCCTCTTCTTCTTTCTTCCTTTTTCTCTTTTCTGCCCCAGAGTGATATGTCCTCTTTTGCGACATTGCATTGCTTTTTTTTTCCAACACCTGCTATTTGGATGCGCATCATACGCAGTGCGCAATGAACGGACCGCTCCACCGCCCCAGAAATGTGCACCTCCGCTCAGGCCTCGCACAGGGGCAGACGGCAGAGTAAATCAGCTGCAGCTCCACTCGACAGAGTGTCTCTGAATTGAAAAAAATTGTGTTCTTGTACAATAATGCATCTATAGTTCGTGATATAAACCATCAACTAATTTCAAACTAAAATAAATAAATAAATAAATAAAAATAAAAAAAAGTGAATTGCTCTTGGGGGCCCCCTAGTGGTCGCGGGGCCCTAAGCAGCCGCTTACTTCGCTTATGCCTTGGGCCGGCTCTGGCGCTAAAGATAGTTACTATGGATTTATAGTCAACCATGGATAGAGAGATCATGCTAATGTCTACATTAACAGCTGTAATGATTATGAACTGGAATGGGGCTAAAGAAATGGCCAAATATGTGTTATGTCTGTAATTGTAGTTATTGAGGCTTCATGACTCCACAGCAGCAGGCAGTCTCCACCAAGGATCCCAGGCCACCTACAAGACCAGAGCCAGAGACGAGTACAGGAGCAAACAGAGAGGGACAGAGGCATTGTTATGGTGTATTGTTGTTACGTTTTCAATCTTCATGGATCACTCTTAAATCAGACACTGAGGCCTGTCAGCAGGTGTGTGTTGGCGGTGTAGTGTGTGAACCGTATCAGGTCCTCAACACTCCAGGATTAAATGTGATTTCCCTCCCACATCCCATCCCCTGACCCCCTCACTATGATGGGGCGGATTGCTCAGACCCCTCCCCATCCCAACTATATCCAAGCGTCCGTCAGGGTGAGGTGGTAATTGCAGGGTTGATCCTGTGGTCAGATTCCTGAGGGATCACTGTGACGTGAGTTGATTGGTCAAGGGGCACGAGGTCTAAGAGCATGATGGTCTGATAATGTAGTTATGAAAGCGTCATTCTTCTGCTCGCTCGCTCACTCGCTCGCCCATGCACCTCCACTCAAATCTGTCTCTGGGGTCGTCCACAGCTGGAGGTCACTTCACCACAACATGATAGCACGGCAGTGTTAATTTTGTTGACAAATCATTCGCCATAGTTTTCGTCAACAACCTTTTTTCCTCTTACGAAAACTAGACAGTAACTAATAAAAACAAGTGCACATGGACAAAAACTCAAACTAAATTAACTGACATTTTCATCAACAAATAAAAATTAGACTAAAATGTTTGACAGAGACTTAATCCAATCAGACCTAATTTGGTCATGTAGAAAGTAGAGACAAGTTAGGAATATATCTAATCATAGCTGCCTTAGCTTGGTGTTGGTGGGATAAGTTGGGGAGCGATCCAACCAGAGCTACTCTCTTTACGAATTGACTTGTTCTCCATGATACAAGAGCAATCTGTAAAGGATCAAGCTCCCAATGCAGTCTATAAGTGCAGCAGTTCTTAACTGGGTCGAGGCCCAAAAGTGGGTCTCAGAGCTGTTTTCAGTGGACAGCGTGTAAATCAGGTAAAAATTTGACAAAAATGTCTTCAGTGTTCAGAGGCCCTAAGCATACAAACATTCATACATTTTATTTTACTCTGTTGTGCTGTAGCAAGTATTAGCTGTTCTCTCAGGATCTCGACATATCCTGTCATCTTAGCATAGCAATTGGGGTTTTCCAATGATGAACTTTTGACTTGAGATATTTAGAAAACAATCAACATATAAATGTTATGATGGGAAAAATAGTGAGTAAGATTTATGGATGTGTGTTCTCCCTGGCTCTTATTATTTAATTTTTCTAACACTTTTTCCTCCAGTCTCTTTGCACAAAAATTTTTTTCTTTTCAATCTTGCATCCAAACTGCAATGTTTTTTCACTAAACAAATTAAACTGCTATCAATGTTTCCTTCAAATTCCCAAATTAACTACTGATAAAAGCTTTTATATATTTCCAACAAAAGGACAGAGTCACTCCCAGAATTCAGCTTGTTTGACAAATCTGTCATCACACTGGCCATCAGTGATCATCAACTGGTGGCCATGAGGCCACATCAGGCCCTCCACAGCTTCCTAACGGGCCCCCAGAATACTATCAAGTTAAAAAAAAATGTGAGCAGGGGGATTAGTTGTAGTTTGAAAAGTATATTTTTTCATTGACTCCCTACAGCCGTAAATGCAACCCCTGAAACTATTGGGTCTGTTTTACAGAAATCCACCTGTCAGCCAATACTAGCCAACATTCAACCAGGAAAACAGATATATTTAAGTCAAACCCAGTGATGAACTCATGACAGGCCAGAGACAAGCAGCCAAGATAGACTCGAAAAGACTCGAAACTCATACTGTAAGACTTAGGACTTGAGACTTGTTGGTCTTGACTTGGGAGTTGACTTGGGACTTGAGGGCAATGACTTGGGACTTACTTGTGACTTGCATAACATTGACTTGGTCCCACCTCTGGCCATAGGTAATATATCACTAGAAGAATCAAAGCTGCTGAAAGAGGCATCGTGTCATTGATGCATGACGTTAGCTAACGCGACAGGAGAGGTAAGCAGCTATCTCAACATGCCTCTGGTGGAAATGAGTTGTGAACGCATTTCATGAGAGAAGTTGTCAGTCTCATTTCTTATACAGCATAATGTGACCAAGTATAGATAGATACTTTATTATACATTCATACTGGACTGTAATTCTGCTTCATTTTTCTCTCAAAATGCATCAGATTGATGCTTTTAAATATGAAATAATCAACATTGTTTTTCTGGGGGAGCAAGCCCCCGGACACCCCTAGAGGGGGTCATAGCCTTCTCACCTTTTTCAAGGTGACCCGTTTTCATGCCTGATATTTTCTCCTTGTGTGGCCTGACATAGAGTTTTACTCTCTGTGTTTCCCCGGCCTTACTTGATCTCCTCATGTGTTTCACCTGTCTTGTTTCACTCACCTGTGTGTCTATGTAGGTGTGGTTTTCACTTAAGTCTTTGTCCGAGTCTCTGTGTTAGGCTGTTTAGTTTGCTGTGTTTCTCTGTGTTAGCCATGTTAGATTGCTATGTGAGTGTTTTGCCTGTTAATGCAGCCTGTATTTTTCTGTTGAGAATAAAGCCGATACAGTTTTTTGCAATAATTTTTCCTACTGCGCTGCAACACCGTATTTTAGGGCTTCCCCACCTATCAAATCCCACTTTAACCACTGATTGTAACTGAGATGCTCTGCCAGGTAGCCTAAATAAAGGTGACAGCATTTCACACAAAAGTTAAATTTGTTTCTGTTCATTTATACATTCAGACTTTACTAGCATTCAATAAAGGGTTATTAGATGTTTCATTTTATGAAGAGAGAGCTCCTGGAGCAGCTCTGCGTTTGTCCTCCGTCCATACCTGTGTCCCTCTGAACCAGTGTGGAGCATCATTAAGATAGCTGGACGGTTGAGCAGCCGGAGTCAACATCAAGCAAGACTTTGAAAGAATATTCAGTGCCATGAAAAAGTATTTGCCTCCGCCCTGATTTCTTATCTTTTTGCGTATTTGTCACACTTAAATGTTTCAGATCATCACACAAATTTTAACATTATACAAAGATAACCTTAGTAAAAACAAAATGCAGTTTTTAAATGATGATTTTATTTATTAAGGGGAAAAAGCTCTCCAAACCTACATGACCCTATGTGAAAAAGTAATTGCCCCCCCCCCCCCTTGTTAAATCATGAGTTAACTGTGATGAACCACATTTGTTTGAAAGCTGAGTTCAATTTCACTGACCACACGCAGACCTGATTACTGCAGACCTGTCGAATTAAGAAATCACTTAAATAGAACCTGTCTGACAAAGTAAAGTAGGCTGCAAGACCTGGAAAAGAAACACATCATGCCACGATCCAAAGAAATTCAAGAACAAATGAGAAACAAAGTGATTGAAACCTATCAGTCTATTACAAAGCCATTTCTAAGGCTTTAGGACTCCAGTGAACCACGGTCAGAGCCATTATCCACAAATGGAGAAAACTGGGAACAGTGGTGAACCTTCCCAGGAGTGGTCGGCCTACCAAAATTACACCAAGAGCACAACGACGACTCATCCAGGAGGTCAAAAAGAAACCAGAACAACATCTAAAGAACTGCAGGCCTCACCTGCCTCAGTTAAGGTCAGAGTTCATGACTCAACAATAAGAAAGAGACTGAGCAAAAATGGCATCATGGGAGAGCTCCAAGGCCAAAACCACTACTGACCAAAAAGAACACAAAGGCTCATCTCATATTTGCCAAAAAACATCTTGATGATTCCCAAGACTTTTGGCAAAATATTCTGTGGCCTGATGAGACAGTTGAACTTTTTGGAAGGTGTGCATCCTGTTACATCTGGAGCAAAAACAACACAGCATGTGATAAAAAGAACATCATAGCAACAGTCAAACATGGTGGTGGTAGTGTGATGGTCTGGGGCTGCTTTGCTGCTTCAGGACCTGGACGACTTGCTGTGATTGATGAAACCATGAATTCTGCTGTCTACCAGAAAATCCTGAAGGAGAACGTTCGGCCATCAGTTCATGACCTCAAGGTCAAGCTCACTTGGGTTATGCAACAGGACAATGACACACTAGCAAGTCCACCTCTGAATGGCTTAAAAAAAATAAAATTAAGGTTTTGGAGTGGCCGAGTCAAAGTCCCGTCTTAAATCCAACTGAGATGCTGTGGTGTGACCTTAAACGGGCAGTTCATTCTCGAAAACCCTCCAATGTGGCTGAGTTAAAACAATTCTGCGCAGAAGAGTGAGCCAAAATTCCTCCACAGCGATGTGAAAGACTCATCACCAGTTATCGCAAACTCTTGATTGCAGTTATTGCCGCCAAGGGTGACACAACCAGTTATCAGGTTCAGGGGGGAATTACTTTTTCACATAGGGTCATGTAGGTTTGGAGAACTTTTTTCCCTTAATAAATAAAATCATCATTTAAAAACTGCATTTTGTATTTACTCAGGTTATCTTTGTCTAATATTAAAATTTGTGTGATGATCCTCTATATGTGTGTGTGTGTGTGTGTGTGTGTGTGTGTATAACCTTGAAACTTCCTGAAGATCCACTGTCCTGCTGATCGTGTACGTGCTCTCTGTTCTCTCTGACCGGCTGCCTGCTGGCAGCTCAGAGGATCATGAACGGTTACTGCCCATGTTCCCAGAAACTGTTTAAAGCCAGTGACCCCCCACCCCCACCTCCCCAGCCTGGCACTGGTCTCTGGACTCAGATCAATGCAGTTTAATCTTCCAGAGTTATGGGAATTTAATAAAAATAAGAACCACTGAATGTTTTACCCAAATTACAGGGTGGGTTTGGGGGGTTGGGGGCTGAAGGGGATCCGGATCTGCACTGACTTGTGTCCACAGTGACCACTAATGGAGTGAATTCTCCCTGCGCTGTGATTTCATTCCTCATCGTTCCCGCCCTTTAACAGAGAGGTGTTCAAGCTGAGGTTCATGGTCCCCTGAGGGGCCACCACAGTGATTCATGAAATGATGAAACATGGACCTGCTCAACTGTGAGGACCATCAGTGTTTCCATGTGGACTTCATGTTCTCAGCTGCAGACTTCTTAAATTAATCAAATCCAAGAAGCTCAGAGGGAATAAATAATAATAAAAATAATAATAATAATAATAATAACAATAATAATAATAATAATAATAATAAACTTTATTTGTAAAGCACTTTTAAAAACATTGGTTTACAAAGTGCTTTCACAGCAGGCAGGAACATAAGACAGAAAAGCACAAGACCTTTGACACAAAGGAAAAAAGAAAAACCGAAAAAGGTCAATTAAAATCAAAGAACATTTAAGACATACACAAATGGCAAAATGAAATTGAGAGGGTTCCACAACACATGAAGAACTCAAACCCCAAAAAGTAGTCAAAACAATCCAGGCCCAGTCACTGGACATGGACACAGAGGAGGCCCTGACCCCATGGGGCCGGAGACACACCGCACCACACCAGGATACAGCAACACAAGAGGCTGAATGACTCTAAGTGTGGCTGCACCCTGATGGTGTTATCTAACATGCACAGGGGCCATGTCCAGTGACTCCAGCCCCATGACTTAAAGGCCCCCTCCATATGTCATAAGAACCCAGACAATACAAGAACCCTGCTACATAAAATGAGACCATGAGGACCAAAGTAAAAGCTAAAAACTAAACAAATATAAAAAGACAATAATAAAATAATAGAATAGAGATAATAAAAAGAGATAGAAAAATAACACAATGAGCTTAAAAGTTTTCTATAAAAGATTAAAAGTATGACGCAAGATGAAGCAAAGATAAAACATTCTGAATTAAAAGTAAATAAAGACACCAATCTGGGGGGGCAGAGCAAGCCAGCAATGGAATAAGATGTGTTTTGGTGAGCTCCCGCTGAGCATTTGTACTTAAGTTCCAAAACTAAATCTTTCGACCTTCATACGCTGATTTTATGCAAACATCAGAAGTTTTGACACCGCATATGCCTTTTGATCGTTGCCATGGCTTCCAGTCTAAGGAAATACAAGTACAGCGGATCAACCGCAGCTAGGCCCAAAGCCTCCTTGACCCACGTGTCTACCGATGAGCTGAATTTAGCACCTAGCCCCACTGCAGCTAATACCAGCACAGAGCGCGAAGATATGGATATTGTAGACCTAAAGTCTCAAATTCTGCTGTCTATCAGAGGAGATATCATAACTGTTATAAAGGAGGAGTTGAGAAATGCATTAGCTGAAGACTTTAATCCCATTAAGACTGAACTGCAGGTGGTTAGAAATGAGCTAGCTTACAACACGGTGATGACCCGCACTGAACTCGATCAAGTTAAGACCACGGTGAAGGAGGTGGAGAGTGGACTTTCAATGTGGTCAGATGAGGTGACTACCCTACAGACCACCGTAACGACTTTACAGAAAGAGGTAACTGGGCTGAAGAGTAAATGTGAAGACATGGAGGGGAGAATGCGGAGGTGTAACATTCGAATCCTGGGGATCCCGGAGGATCAAAACTCCACTACAACTTCAGTATCAAAAATGCTTAAAGAGGTGCTGCAAATGGATAGAGAGATCGTCGTTGACCGCTAACACAGGAGCCTTATGCCAAGAAGGCCAGACGGAAAACCTCGGGTGATTGTGGCTAAACTCCATTACTACCATGACTGTGTCGAGGTCCTGCGCAAAAACCCAGGCTCCACTTCGTTTCAATGGGAAGCCTGTTGCCATCTTCCCGGATTATACCACGGCCAGAGAGACAGAGAGTTTTTGGATCCCGGAAAAGCCATGGAATATGTTAAAAAACACATCGTCGCAACAGCAGAGGACAAGACATGAGCAGGACGCTGTTAATCACTGTAAAGCCTGCGCTGGACATAAATACGGTATTGTGATAAATGCCTAACTATACAGGTTGACAGACTATTGGAATCTTGGTTAAGGGGCACTGTTTTTAGTTGGACATTTAAGAATATATGCTCTAAGTTTATGTTATGTGAGGACTTTATAGACTAAAATATGCCTCTTTTGTCAGAATGATATGAGTGGTCCATACAGACTGCACTTTACTCATCTCTAGCTCATCTCTTAATTTTTCATGATGATATTACACATTATTTAAACACCAATGTTACAATGTGCTCCGTTTTTTGGTTTGTGTTTTTTTATATGAAGGCAAATCTGTTCCTACCTACTTCAGGAATTGCTATAGTACAGATTTAAGCTTGGCGGGAGCCCCATATGGGCCTGGAGTAAACCCAAACAAGCACTTAATGTGTGCATATATGTGCAAGGGTATTTGTCATCACCATGTTCTGTTAGGTGATAGTGTTCATATTAGAGGGTTGGGGTTAGGCCAGATTGTTTTCATTTGTGTAGGTGAGTGTTTTCATTTTCCATGCTGCATTTACACTCTTTACTTAGCTAACTCCGATGAGTACTGATCATTCTGAACCCAGGCCGGCGCTAAGCAGGGGCAAGAGGGGGCACTGCCCCCTCATATAAATGTTTTGCCCCTTCAAATCAAAATTTTAGAACGTGAGAAGCACATTTCAATATACCTACAAAAGTAATATATTAGAATTGACAAAAGTAACTGCAGTAGCGGAAAATCCACTGAATAAAGGACAAGATACAGTATCTGCTTCCTCTCATTTCTCTGTCCCTCCATTGCATCTTTACAGGCTGCAGAGTCGCCCCAACACATGCACACACACGCAGGTATGGAGACACAGCCCCCAGTAATCATCCAATCAGCTGTTAGTATGCAAATGAGCCCGAACGGAGCCTGATGGGGTGTCAAGTTTCAGCACGGAGTGGAAGACTCTGAAGAAGCAGCCAAGCTCTGCCAAATTCCTCTGAGTGAATGTCCGATAATTAATAATTAATAATTAACAACAACGACAAAAAAATAAAACAAAGTAATGTTAGATATAACATCTACATTTGTTCAGTCCTTTCTCCTGTGAAGGGGGCGTTTCTCAGTCACACAGGCACAGAGATGAGTGTCCACGTCCACTGCCTGTAACAGACTGCGGACGAATGACCTGTCTGACAGACCCCGACTGTACACAAATCCGGGCTGTAAAGTTAAAAAAAAAAAACCAAGCCAAAAAAGGAGAGAAAAATAAAGGAAAAAGTCATAAAATGTTCAATCTCAATCAATCAATCAATCTTTATTTGTATAGCGCCAATTCATAACAAGTGTTATCTGAAGACAATAGAGCACAAAGCTCTTCATATTATGGATACACATATATGCACAGATACATATATACATATATAAAATACACATATACATATATATACAAATATATACATCCAACACCCAACATGAATCCATATAGCCAATCATGAATCCCTCCATCATGGCTCAAGAAAAAACCTTCTGTTAAGCAGCAGGAAATCTTGAATGTGGACCCCAGTCTCATGATGAACAGCAAATCCACACCATGCTGTGTTGGGTGTGTGGGCAAAGGGAGGGAGGTAAGTGGAGACAAGTGGACTAAAGTAAGAACTAAAGTTAGTGACAGATCAATGGACCAACCATAGACCTGTCGTCGTCAAATTTGTTTCTGCTGCAAACAAATTTATTAGAGGTTAGCCTCTTGAGATGCTACAACTTGTTTTCAGAAGGGTCCTCATGTCTGTATTATTGTGGTGATAATTTTATAGAAGTATAATCAATAAAAGTAGGGATGCACTTGTGCCCAGACCACAAGTGCATCCCTACCATATTTGTCTCCATTAAGTATAAATGTATTAATGGTAGACCTCTTGAGATGTGACACCTCATTTTCAAGAGGGAAGCAAACACATTCGGGAATCTCAGAAATAATAATAAAAAATCACCCAAAGCTAGGCTTGTCGACCCATCGAACCCTACAATGGACCTAAGCCTGCCTAACACCAGTTCGCCTAAACAAGAAAATAATAAAACATCTGAGATCCCAATGTATTTACCTCCCATAGCCAAAGACATTACGTTAAAAGCAAATTGACATAAAGAAAGCCCTTATTATATGCAATTCCATAATACTCCTGCAATTATTGAGAACTAAACAAAAACATTTTACTTTGTTTGAGATTATTGTAAACATTAATGTCCTTTTGTTATTTTCCTGCATTAATGTAAAAATACAAAGACACCAAGTAACAAAGCAAAATTGAATACTGCAAAAATTGGTAGTCACATAATGTCCTTGTGCAGAGCCTCTCTCCACTTTTACTGCAATTCAGGGTCCTCTGTCTGTTTTTATTGTTGTCCATGTTTGAGTATTTGAGTCCATTTAGGCTGTAGAGATCTCTGTATATGCAGCCTCTCTCCGCTTGGTCTTCCCAATGTTGTCCCAGGAAGAGAAGACACCAACCAGTATCTTGCGAAAATATCAAATATCAAATCCCTTCATTCTCATAGTTTTACATCATTGCATAAACTGTGTGTTGGTAGATCTTAACAAGAAGGTTTTTTCAGCACATCATACATTTTGTCACAGATATCGTGGCTTTGCGGATGATACACTGCTCCCGGACGTTGTTTAATTCTAAATTTTGTAGAATAAATCTTACTGTTTTATCCACAAACTCTTTCTCATTATCTGAGGATATGTGATCAGGAATTCAGCATCTTCTTTTGACCTCATGACACAAGAACTTGGCATCAGACTGAGCATCCTTATGCCTGGTTGGGCAAAGTTCAAACCACTGTGAAAATCTGTCCACGACAACTAGTATGTACCTCTTGTTTCAAACTGGTTTTATCATATCAACAAAGTCCACAACTAAGTCATGCATGGGACCTGTCGGGATTGGAATGTAGCCAGGAGGAACCATTACACCCCTCCGACCATTATTCTTTAGACAGATAGTACACCTTCTTAACTTCCTCCTGACCTGTAACAGTCATGAGCATAGTGGCCTAGCTGTCCATAATCATAACATACTTCCAAAGGTTGCTGAAAATTTGGATCGAAAGTTCTTCCTCCACCTCTTCCTCTCCATGTCTGCAACTGACCAAAAACTGGCTGTCAGCCAGCCAGTCTACTGGTATCAGCTGCAGTTGTGATGGTGATTGGTCTACTTGAGATTGATTCTGCACAACCACAGCTTGTTTCTTCTCCTTCTTCTTGCTATCTACCAACTGTATTTGAGTAAGTTTTCTAAGAATCTCCTGATCTTGTTCTTTCTGGTCATGCTCCTTTTTCCTATATGGCTCAACCTGATGTGCTATGTGATCTGTATATGCACCTTTTGTCATGCTTCCAAGACCGACCACTTCTGCCAATTTGTGTCTCACCGGCTGGGGTAACCCCATCTGTATCTTAACTCGCAAAATTGATTGTTCCATTCGGTGTAAGTCTGGAATTCTCCACACTTGATGAGCCCTGGACACATAAGCCCTTGAGTTCTCCTCTGGCCCCAATGGCTCAATGAAAACATTACCAGGATGTACATTTGTTGGAAATGTATCTTTCAGTGCTTTCCACATCCGACCTCTACTAGCAGCAAATAGTTCTGGATCATTCACTGCAGTTTTCACATATCAATTAAGGCCTGCCCTCTGCAAGATCTCTTCCATAGCTGGGACTCCTAAGAGGCTAGCTAAGAGTCTCTGAATGTCCCCCATAGCAGGCTGCCATCCCACCATAACTTTGAAATCCAAGGATGTGCTCCATCCTGAAGAGTAGGTAGTTTATCAAGAATGTCTGACATATCCGTGCTCTGCAAAGGCTTATAATCCGAATTCTGTCATCGAACGACAACTGAACACATCTTTCCAGATCCCTTTCCTCCTTTCCTTGAATGCAATGAATACCTTGACGTGGCTGATTTTTCTGACTTCCTCAATTCTTTTTCTACCGTCCACAACTCCTCTAATTGATTCCTCAATGCTCTTTGTCCTTCTGGAGTAGTAGATTCATCTATGTCTATAAGACATCGAGTTATGCTTTCCTCAGTTTCTCTTAAAATCCACTGTTTCTCTTCACTGGTTTCAGTACTGGATGCTAACAGGCCACGATATGAAGGACCTTCACTGTCTGAATCTTCATCACTCCCTCCATTGTCACTCTCATCAGAGACGTTCCTCCCTGGATCTATTTTCCTAAGTGATCTAACTCCCCTTTTCTCTGCCTTAGCCAACACCCTTCTGACCACTGGATCGTATCCCCCAACAGCCTCATCTGGTTCACTCTCACTGTCATCTCCCATTTCTATCCTTCTATCCACCCCGGCTTACTGAATGTGCTGTTTCCTTTTTACTTTTAGAGTTTGGGTACATCTTTATAGTTGTCTTAGCCGTCCCTGTCTCTATTACTTGACCCTCCTCATCTTTAATGTGATAATTACCCTCCTATTTAATCACTGGGAGCTTGGGATAAATATCTGCAAACTTGACCTCTGTCTCATAAGGTGGGGGTCCTCTGTGTGAAGTGGTATGTGAGAAAGGTGAGTTTACTTTTGCCATTAGCTTTTCTGTTTCCTTCATATTTTTGTTTATTTCTGTAACAGTCCTGTCCATTTTATCCTATTCAGCTTTTAACAATTTCTGCTCCTCCTGTTCAAATAACTGCAGAATCCCAAGTTCTGTCTGTCTCTTCTCTTTGCGTTTCTGTCCTTTCTTACCTTTCTTTTGCCCTGTTTTATAAGTAGGCACAATTGTCTTAACTACATCTGGGTTAAGAGTCCCTTCCACTGGCCAAGGCTGATCAATGTCAGGCCAACGCTTACTCCCTTTTTTTGACACCTCTGCAATACCTTTCAATGAGGGGGTTGTTCTTCTGAACTACATCAACTGGGGTAATAGTTTTTGAAATTTTAGCATCATTTTTGACATTTTTATAATTCTCTTATATTCCTCCTATAACCTCTACTTAATCAAAAGGTTACTCATGAAATACCGTAGCCCCACTCAATCAACAAAAAAAAAAAAATTTCTCAACCTAAGATGAAAACCAAGACCTCTCAATACAAAAGCAAAGACTCTTGTTTATCACACAATGTTTTCACCACACCCAATCGTCTGAATTTGTCAAACAGTTACAAAGTTTAAGCCAAAAGCAGCACAGATCAAACTAGACTAAGTACAAGTAATAAACCACATATATAGCTCTCATCAATGTTTTAACCCAAGTAATCCACTTCCAAATAACTGACTAAGTCAAGGACACACCATTAATTAATTAAATGTTCTATTTGATCAGTCTGTTGCCAAGCTTCCCTTTTAAATAATTACAAATGTAATACAGACATCCCTCACTGACCCAAAGAAAGAAATGATATACACAAACAAGCTAAATATGGATTAGTTATAAATGGGAGTATGCACAAATAAGTGAAAGCAATCACACGTTGAAAGAGTTCATGGATAAAATTGTACTGACCTGTTCAAATGAAGACAGGTCCTGGTGAACCTTTCATCTGCAAGCCCCCCTTGGTGTGACCCACAGCCAACTATCTCCTCGTCTGTTCTCAAATTCAGATGTTTTTCATCTTCTCCAACTCATATACATCATAATTGGATAGAGGAAAAAGAGAAAACAAAACAAAAATTCATTACTTATAGACCAATCCTGAGAAATACCGGAAGTTGACGAGCCGCCATTACTGCGGTGGTAAAAGTCCTGCGACTAGCATACGTCTGAATGAGAGTGATCAGCAGAATCAACAAAAATCTTTTTTTTTTGTTTTATCACTGTAAAAAAACATCCTCTCAACTCTCTTTGTGTAACTATCAGGTAGCGATACTCCTTCCTGTTCAGTGCCAAAGTTATTGAAATACGTAAGCAGCACATGGCTAATTGAATATTCATGAGATGAACAGAGTTGGAGCTGGTGGTTAGCATGTTCAAGGCTAAAGGCTCACAGCAGTGAAGATGTAAATCTGATGGAGGGATAAACAACAAAAAGACAGCACTTAACTACCAACAAACGGAGGACAACACTGTACTATTACTGAACCAGAGGACCCATTTTTCACGGCTGGATGTTAAAGTTTAAGGTGAACAGCGGTTGCAGCTGAATTCATCAGGTTATGAAGATTAGAATCGTCAATGGGTGAACAACATAGTTCATTAAAGATGCAGAGTTTTGTGTTGGTGTTTTAAAGGATATGTGGCTGTGAGCTGCTAATCAGAGCTAATAAGCTGTGGGCTAAGTGGGAGTTTACTGAAAATACTGGCTGCTTAATGTATGAAATGAAACAAAAGACAGATCAGAAGCAGATTGTCATACCAAATGATCTATTCTATCCAACTTGCAAGCAAAGAGATGGAATGATGACTTTTTCCAGTCATTTGGAGTTCTGGTCGTGTGTAATCTGTGTTCAGAGACGGCTGTAGAAACAGGATGGTCAGCTCGGGCTGAGGTTGGGTTTGATTTATCATCTTGAACTCTGGTGAATTTTCGACTGAAATATGATGTGGCTCCAGCCTTGCTCTTGTGAGACATGATACTGGATCAGTGTTTGTGTTTCTGTCTGTTTTGTTGCTGTTGGACGCTGCTTATGCTTGATAGTTGTTTTTGACTGAACTCTGGAGGTTGGTCAGCTACGAGAGTCTAGCGTGAACTCGTAACCTAATTTCACATTTTTTACGTTATTTTTTTAAATAGATAATCCTTAATCTGTGAAATATATCTAAAGTCAGACACCTGCTCAGACAGCAGGTGGGAGTAGACACGCTGATCCACCGCAGTAATGGCGGCCGCTTGTAATGGCAGCGCCCACAAATCAGCCATAGGATTGGTCTATAGTCACCTAAGTCTTTATAACATTACAGTACACAAGTTGAAATATGCACACATTAACTACCAATATTTGGGGTTTCTGTTTATATTTTCAAGCATGTTTGTGTACACAAAACTATCCTTTACTGATCTCACCACTCCTCAGACTTTAGCAAAGACACATAGATTTTAATATTAATCAGTCTTTTATGTTTCTTATAACTTCCAGATATAGCTATATACAGTAAATCTATACATATACTCATTTAATAAGATGTCTATTATATGTATACATTACACCCACACTAAAACACACCCCAGCCTTTAAGCACCATGAAGACACACAGCACACACACAGAGAAAGCTGTCCTGACAAGCCCACTTTCTGAATATGGAGTCAGATAAGTGGTTCATTTACCACTAGAGCCTTAAGAGCCCCAGCAGACCTGATTTATCGTCTCTTATGCAAAGTTCCAGTTTCAATGATGTTCGAACCGCTTGTTCCCCAAAGGGTTAACAGACTTATGCTCAAAAACAATTCAGACCTTGCTGGAACAGTGACTTATTTAGAGACAACAATCCATGGACAATTTGTCAGCATTATGCTGCCGCCTGAATTCATTCACATGTATATACATATGATTCAATCCAAGCTTTAGCACAAAAACTTCAATTAGTCCACTTCTGTTCTCAATAACCTTATGGATATAATATCCCAGAAAGATATAACCCCCCAGAAAGAAGAACCAAAGCAGAGACCCACAAAGTGACAACTGCAGTTGTTAATACACTCACTCTCTCTCACTCTCTTCAAGCACACACAAAGAGAGCTTCCCAAACATACACACACACCCACACACACACACCCCCACACACACACACACACACGTACACCCACCCACACACACACACCCAAGGGTACCCATACACACACACACACACACAAACACATAAAGCTCCGGCACACTTCTCACAGAGAACTCTAGTTTTTCATTCCTACTGTAAGGAAGGCATTTCTTCTTAAATTCTATTCCTAACTTAACTTTTAACACTTAATCCTACCTTTAAGTCGACTTATTCTCTTTTCCTTTATCTTTTTTTTATGCCTTTTTTCTTCTTTCATCTATATTTTAGTTTGCCAATTTCCCTTGGGCCCAGGGTTATTATTGTCTCTTTTTAGTCTACCGATTCTACTATTTTCTTAAAGCCAAACGTTCACGCAGTCACTAATTTACACCTCTTACCATTAAGAAGATACAGGCCCTGTCTGTGAGGTTTCGTCTCTGCCTTCAGTCTCTCTCCCCCTCCCTTCCTGCTCCTCTGACTGCAGTGGGCGTGGTTACCTCTCTCCTCGCTCTGCTGCTGCCTGCACACCTGCACTGAATCACCTATCAAAGAGAGTATAAGAGCCTCTTGGATTCACCTTTTCCTCGCCAGTGGATTCTCTCATCCAGAGTGGTTTGTTGGCCATATCTTTTCTAAAGATTACCTACTAGTTTCTGGCTCTCAGCCTTTTGTTCCCCTCTTTTGGGGTTTTTTGTGCCTCTTTTGGAAGACTGTTGGTTTATTGTGCTTCAGCCTTGGACTGCTGGACTCTAACCTCTGTTTCTCCTCTTCTTTTTCAGTGTCTCCAAGAGTCCTCACCCCGCCACCTTTGTATATATTTACCTTGGTTTGCCTACGACTTCAGCTTCGGGTCCAACATTTCAAACTTTTGGGGACAATTCCTAACACTGTCTTCATTAATCTTGTATGGTTATTTAGCACACTCGTTACTAGTTTTTCTGCTTATTCTACTTTTACTACAATTTTGTCTTATCACAACTTCTTTTATTATTTCCTCTCTTCTAATGTCTCTTTTTATCTCTTCTTCCCTTAGTTTTTTCTTTACTCTTCTCTTAACTCAATTTAGACAAAGCATCGCTTCAGATATACAAACATCACAGCGTTTCCGCACAAGATACTTTTGATCAGTGCAGCCAGCCAGCTGAACACCTCAACCCAAACAAATGAACCTCTCCAACAAAAGTGAGAAAAACTCACCCAACGTCGATGTGGTGCAGGAACAAATGCGCTGAAGCTGTGATGATGACTGGAGACCACAGCTGACCCTGCTTGCAGCGCCACTTGTCGTATCTTGACCACTCGTGATGGGCAGAAGATTGAAGGAGGCTTCGTGACTCTGGCTTGCTTCAGAAAAATGGGTTTATTACAAAAAGAATCATACAGGCACTGCAGGATACCTGGGAGAGACTGCTGCTGATGTCTTTCTCCCAGACTTTAGTTTGACCACAGTTCAGTCAGTCAACTCACGTTTAAATTTGTTTATTGTAGCTGCAAATACATGTTATAGGTTTGGCGCCCAGGCTCCGGTTTCATCACTCCCTGCAGAAAGGTTTACATGAAGGCATGGAGGAGTGATGAGCAAAACATACTGAACACCCCCGGAGCCTGCAGGTGGATGCTGGGGTGGCGGTGGGGGTGAAAGAACACGCAGCAAGTCAGTGTAGGGCGGCAGAGTCGTTGCAGGGCAGAGGGAGAGATGGGAAAACTCCCAGTTTAAATATACCGCCAAATTGAGAGGTGAAGAGTGTGATTGGAGGATGGTTGAGAGGAGTGAGACATGTGACATATGCATAGCTGAGCAGCTCGAGTTGTCTGCCTGAACTAGCTCGCAGGCGTCGCTCCATTTCAGTCAGTCAACTCACGTTTAAATTGTTTTATTGTAGCTGCAAATACATGTTATAGGTTTGGCACCCAGGCTCCGGTTTCATCACTCCCTGCAGAAAGGTTTACATGAAGGCATGGAGGAGTGATGAGCAAAACATACAGAACACCCCCAAAACTTAAACCATTGGAGCCTGGAGCTGCTGATGAGATCTACTATGTGTGGCCATTCCCCCCAGCGCCTGCTGTCAGAGGAATATACTATCTAGTGAACTACTATGTGTAGCCATTCCCCCCAGCGCCTGCTGTTAGAGGTATATACTATCTAGTGAAACTACTATGTGTAGGCCTGGCACCAGCCGCCGTGTGGCCATTCCCCCCAGCGCCCGCTGTTAGAGGAATATACTATCTAGTGAACTACAATGTGTAGCCATTCCCCCTAGCGCCCGCTGTTAGAGGAATATACTATCTAGTGAACTACTATGTGTAGCCATTCCCCCCAGCGCCTGCTGTTAGAGGTATATACTATCTAGTGAAACTACTATGTGTAGGCCTGGCACCAGCCGCCGTGTGGCCATTCCCCCCAGCGCCCGCTGTTAGAGGAATATACTATCTAGTGAACTACAATGTGTAGCCATTCCCCCTAGCGCCCGCTGTTAGAGGAATATACTATCTAGTGAACTACTATGTGTAGCCATTTCCCCCAGCGCCTGCTGTTAGAGGAATATACTATCTAGTGAACTACTATGTGTAGCCATTTCCCCCAGCGCCTGCTGTCAGAGGAATATACTATCTAGTGAACTACAATGTGTAGGCCTGGCACCAGCCGCCGTGTGGCCATTCCCCCAAGCACATTGGCTGTTAGAGGAATATACTAGAGAATGCAGATCTAAGCATGCTGAATTGATACAAACTGAACCCCAGCACACCACCTGATATGCAATACAGAGTTATGCAGCAAATTGATGCAGTTTTATCTAGAAAAGCACTCAGAGAGCACAGACCTCCGCCAAGGTGATCCGGATCAGTCCCAACATTTAATCAGTTCTTCCATATCCCATTTCCAACAATTCCTGAAAATTTCATCCAAATCCGTTCAGGACTTTTCAAGATATTTTGAACATAAACAGGCAGGCATAAACCCTGGCAAAGCATAACCTCCTTGGCGGAGGTAATTAAACGTTACATGCAGGAACTCGTGAAGTTTTGAGCAGACAGGATCTCTTCTTTGTGAAGCCTCACATAGCGTTGATATGCGGACCAGCGGCCCAAGGACTTATGTGTTGAAGTAGGCAGATGAAGAGCTGCCGTCGTGGCAGCGCCAATCCTCCAGGAGTGAGGGGAATAGAGTCCAGGTGGCAGGCCACAGCTTGAGCAGAGAACACGCAGCTTCGAAGAGAACCAGGATCTCGTCATAGGTTTGTGACCATTGATGATGGACAGGGGATGATTGTTGAGTAGGGGGACGATGGTGCAGATATTTCATCATGGAAGAGAAAGGACAAAAGAAGTTTTAGTTTTAGTAATAATGATATGAGTACCTCGGCAAGATCTGTCAGTTTTGAGTGTTTCAAGAATAAGGAATACATGTGCTTTTCTATATTCAAATCAGAGAAGGTGAGATCATGCTGTGGATTAAAGGAGAGAGACCTGGTCGTAAATTCGCCACACCTAAGAAAACCATAGAAAGCCCTTAAGAGTACTGCTTTTAATCGAGAATGAATATAAGGTGAAAAACATCCTGTCTCAATCTTGTCACCAACTTGTGCACCAGTGATATAGCGAGAGGAATTCTTTTATCGTTACTTGAAGGACGTGCCTTTTTAAGACCACTGAGGAGCAACTGCATGGAAGGATTCATAGAAGGCTCTGGCGTGCTGGGTCTTAGCGTTGAATGTAAAACTGAATCTAGCATAGCTTTGATACTTGCATTTGGAGATTGCGGGATTCAAAAAGAAATTACAATGAATGCTTAAACGACTTAGATGTTTATAGGTAAAGGGCTAAGGAGAAGACTGGCACAAAAGGATGAAAAGAAAACCAAGCTGAATCGTAGGCTTTAATGATGCTTTACTGAACCCAGTCTCATGTAGTTAGAGGCAGAGGACAGGAGACATACTTACCCTAGAATCATCTGTTTGAAAGGAGGACATGGCAAGCTGGAGGACTGGCTTGGGGACATATAGTTTTGAACTCCTGATATTAAAAGCGAGAAAGAGTATCGCAATACGATTTGCATTTCTGGGAATGAGTTAGCTTTCAGGATGAAATTATTAAGCACGCATATCCAAGTTAAACATCGTAAGAGATTGTTGATAGCTGGTGATTTAGAGCAGCCTTTGTTGATAATTTCAACTGTAGCTGCATTGACACAAAGCACCATGATTTGCTTCTTTCCAGTTGCTACCCCACAGAGAGCGAGCACAACTATTGGGTAAAGCTCATAGAGGGATCCTCGAGGGTCTGTATTTCCGTTGGCCATACATCTGCAAACCACTTGTTATTATAGAATCCCCCAAACCAAAAGATGGAGCAGCATCAGTATAGAAAGCTGAAGACTCTACAAAGTCATTGTAAAAGAAAGAAATGCTGTTCCATTCATCGCAGAGCAAAGACCAGAATTGCAGATCTGAACAGCCTTCATCTAAACCACTGTGTCTTTAGATTTTTTAATTGAATTAGCCAGTGTCAGCAAGCAAGAACGAATGAGCATCCGTGAGGGATAATGTGGATAGCAAAGTTTAGGTGACCTAACAAAGACGAAAGATCCCGTTTAGAGAGAACAGCAGAGGGAGACAAAGCTCTAAAGCTTCTCTAATGCGGCTCAAGTTATCCTGAGGAAGCGAGGCTTGCATGAGCACACTGAGAGTTATGCTGAGAAACTCAGAGCGCGAGGTTGGTTCCACCATTTTGTCTTCTGAAAGTGGCACACCCAACTCTTGAAAGAGGCTTTTGACTGTGGAATTGCAGTGGGCTGGTGGAATAGAGGGGAGGTCAACTACCAGAAAATCATCCAGAGATGCAAGCACAGGGGAATTTGCACGTGTTGTAGAGAATCCAGCATAAAGCCTCCGACAGGGTGTCAAAATGCTAGGCTACTATAACAACCAAAGGTCAACTTAACAGAGAAATAAAACTTTGAACGCCACTTAACGCCGAAAGATGCCATTACAGCCCCAGCTGAGTAAATCATTTGCATTTGCGTTGTCTATGGAAGCGTAGTATAAAGAGAATGGTTCAGGGGGAATTAAGCTGTTTATACTTGGGATTGAGGAGTCATGATGAGCTGAGAGAGCTATAATGAGACGTTTGAATGAATATTGCCTTGTTGCGACCCTTAGCTCACTCTGAACAATGGAGAAGAGGAAGACGGATTTTGAGAAAGGACCCATCACCCACCAAAGAAAGTGCAAGATCTGAAATAATGGCTAAATAGGTGTTAAACTCCTCTCTGCGTTGCAGATGTACTTCACAAATGGTGTCTCTAAAACACTGAAGGCCACGTTAAATTCTGCCGGAGTAGGGGACTTCGACAGTCTTGGATCACTTTCCTTAAAGCCACTGAAAAGTCCCCCCAATCCTCATATCTGTCTGCAGATTCAGAACCACAACAACAGAATCTTCACCAGATTAATGTCATGGCCTGTCGAAATAAGAGCAAGGTTTAATAATTAGTTTGAATAATTGTGCAACTGAGTCTATGCTGATCCTCATAACCTCCTAGAAGAATGAATAAAATACATAAATAAAATATAATTAAAATATAATTAAAATAGATAAATAAATAATGACACAAGCAGATAGATGACAGGCCCAGGGGCAGACTTATAATTCAATCATTTTGTCAGCTGTTAAAGATGATGGAAATAGGATTACCTGATAAAATTTTGGTTCCTTAGAGAATCAGGAATGGCAGCAGCAGGAGGCAGAAACCGAGAACCCATGGCAGGAGCTGGGACTGCAGATCCCAGGGATCTTTGCGGCATGACGTCGACCGGGAAGACAGCGATTGGTGGAGCCGGCGTAGCTAGGGACGCGGACGAAGGACCGGGGTTGTTGACATGGCGAGCGGAGGATTACGCGTTACTTTCCCCCCGGAGGACCCCTGGACGCTGTGGCACTGGCACCCGACCCCGGGTCATCAGTGGAGTTCTGCTGAATCATCAGATAATCGAAAAGCTCTTCATGGCTGAGGCCGCCCGGCGCGGTGATGTTACCTGCGTAAAGCTCTTCCGTGATGTGGTACACAGGCCATCCAGCAAGTCGTTTGTGAGTGATACGAGAGCTCTGGCGAGGACGAAGCGGGTCCGATCCATTCGTGGAGCGGACTGAGTCTGGATTTCGGGAATAAGCCCCGCATCCTCTCCTGACAGCTGGGACTCTCTGAATCCGAGACGACGAGAGACATAGCGACCACCAGAGCCAAAGGTAAGATGACAATCGCATGTGAAAGCAGGTGAAAGAACACGCAGCAAGTCAGTGTAGGGCGGCAGAGTCGTTGCAGGGCAGAGGGAGAGATGGGAAAACTCCCAGTTTAAATATACCGCCAAATTGAGAGGGGAAGAGTGTGATTGGAGGATGGTTGAGAGGAGTGAGACATGTGACATATGAGGATGTTTGAGAGGAGTGAGACATGTGACATATGAGGATGTTTGAGAGGAGTGAGACATGTGACATATGCATAGCTGAGCAGCTCGAGTTGTCTGCCTGAACTAGCTCGCAGGCGTCGCTCCATTTTATGTAGGATCAGGAGTTGTATGCACAGCTACATAGGGACAGCAATAAAACTAGCATTGGCTGTCACTTGAGCTATACAATACCTAAACAGGACATCTGCATTCCTGGTGTAAAGAGTCATTTGCAGCTCTCCCATGAACACATCCTAGGGATGCATAAGTTTGCCTTACATAGATACAAGCCAGATACTTCAATATCCATAAAGAACATTACTCTCATGAAGAACGTCATCCTCATGAAAAACATCAGATCCATGAAGGATATCAAATCCATGAAGAACATCATCCCCATGAAGAACATCATCCTCATGTAGAACATCACATCCATGAAGAACATCATCCTCATGTAGAACAACAAATTCATGAAGAACATCATCCCCATGAAGAACATCATCCTCATGTACAACATCACATCCATGAAGAACATCACCCTGATTAGAAACAACACGTCCATATAGAACATCATCCTAATGAAGAACATCATCCTCAAAAAGAAAATCACCCCCATGAAGAACATCACATCCATGGAGAGCATCATCCTCAAAAAGAACAACACATCCATATCGACTATCAGATCCATGAAGAACATCATCCTCATGAAGAACATCATCCTCTTAAAGAACATCAGCATCATGAAAAACATCACATCCTTGAAGGACATCACCGTCATGAAGAACATCACATCCATGAAGAACCTCACCCTCATGAAGAACATCATCCTCAAAAAGAACATCATCCTCAAAAAGAACCTCACCCTCATGAAGAACATCATCCTCAAAAAGAACATCATCCTCAAAAAGAACCTCACCCTCATGAAGAACATCATCCTCAAAAAGAACATCATCTTCAAAAAGAACCTCACCCTCATGAAGAACATCATCCCCAAAAAGAACATCATCCTCAAAAAGAACCTCACCCTCATGAAGAACATCATCCTCAAAAAGAACATCATCCTCAAAAAGAACCTCACCCTCATGAAGAACATCATCCTCAAAAAGAACATCATCCTCAAAAAGAACCTCACCCTCATGAAGAACATCATCCTCAAAAAGAACATCATCCTCAAAAAGAACCTCACCCTCATGAAGAACATCATCCTCAAAAAGAACATCATCCTCAAAAAGAACCTCACCCTCATGAAGAACATCATCCTCAAAAAGAACCTCACCCTCATGAAGAACATCATCCTCAAAAAGAACATCATCCTCAAAAAGAACCTCACCCTCATGAAGTACATCATCCTCAAAAAGAACATCATCCTCAAAAAGAACCTCACCCTCATGAAGAACATCATCCTCAAAAAGAACATCATCCTCAAAAAGAACCTCACCCTCATGAAGAACATCATCCTCAAAAAGAACATCATCCTCAAAAAGAACCTCACCCTCATGAAGAACATCATCCTCAAAAAGAACATCATCTTCAAAAAGAACCTCACCCTCATGAAGAACATCATCCTCAAAAAGAACATCATCCTCAAAAAGAACCTCACCCTCATGAAGAACATCATCCTCATGAAGAACATCATCCTAATGAAGAACATCAGATCCATGAAAAACATCATCCTGATTAGGAACAACACGTCCATATAGAACATCATCCTCATGAAAAACATCAGATCAATGAAGAACAACAAATCCATGAAGGACATCAGATCCATGAAGAACATCATCCTCATGGAGAACATCACATCCATGAAGAACATCATCCTGATTAGGAACAACACGTCCATATAGAACATCATCCTAATGAAGAACATCATCCTCAAAAAGAAAATCACCCCCATGAAGAACATCACATCCATGGAGAGCATCATCCTCAAAAAGAACAACACATCCATGACGACTATCAGATCAATGAAGAACATCATCCTCATGAAGAACATCATCCTCTTAAAGAACATCAGCATCATGAAAAACATCACATCCTTGAAGGACATCACCGTCATGAAGAACATCACATCCATGAAGAACATCACCCTCATGAAGAACATCAGCTACATAAAGAATATCATCCTCATGAAGAACATCAGCCTCATGAAGAACATCATCCTCATGAAGAATATCTCCCTCAGGAAGAACATCAGATCCATGAGGAAAATCATCCCCATGAAGAACCTCACCTCCATGACGAAAATCAGATCCATGAAGAACAACATCATCCTGAAGAACATCATCCTCAGTAAGAACATAACCCTCATGAAGTACATCATCCTCATGTAGAACATGAGATCCATGAAGAACATCATCCTCATAAAGATCATTCCATCATGAAAAACTTCATATCCATGATGAACATCATCCTCATGAAGAATACCAAATCCTTGGGGAAAATCAGCAAATCCATGCAGACCATCACATCCATGAAGAACATCAGCCTCATGAAGAACATCACCCTCATGAAGAACATCAGATCCATGAAGAACATCATCCTCATGAAGAACATCACCCTCATGAAGAACATCAGATCCATGAAGAACATCATCCTCATGAAGAACATCATCCTCATGAAGAGCATCACCCTCATTAAGAACATCATCCTCATGAAGAACAACAACCTCATGAAGTAAAGCAGATCCATGATGAAAATCATCCTCATAAAGATCATTCACATCATGAAAAACATCATATCCATGAAGGACATCACCCTCATGAAGAACATCACATCCGTGAAGAACATCACTCTCATGAAGAACATCATCCTCAAAAAGAACATCACCCTCATGAAGAACATCACATCCATGATGAACGTCATCCTCATGAAGAACATCATCCTCATAAAGATCATTCGCATCATGAAAAACATGAAATCCATGAAGGACATCACTGTCATGAGGAACATCACATCCATGAAGAACATCACCCTCATGTCGAACAACACTACAATGAAGAACTTCATCCTCCTCAGAACATCACATCCATGAAGAATATCATCCTAATGAAGAACATCATTCTCATGAAGAACAACACATCAATGAAGAACATCAAATCCATTAAAAACATCACCCTCATGAAGGACATCATTCTCATGAAGAACATCAGATCCATAAAAATTATCATCCTCATTAAGAACATTGCCCTAATTAAGAACATCAGATCCATGAGGAAAATCATCCTAGTGAAGAACATCATCCTCATAAAGAGCATCACCCTCATTAAGAACATCATCCTAATGAAGAACATCATTCTCATGAAGAACATCAGATCCATAAAAATTATCATCCTCATTAAGAACATCGCCCTAATAAAGAACATCAGATCCATGAGGAAAATCATCCTAGTGAAGAACATCACGTCCATGACGAAAATCACATCCATGAAGAACATCATCCTCCTGAAGAACATCATCCTCATAAAGAACATCACCCTCATGAAGAATATCATCCTCATGAAGAGCTTTATCCTCATGAAGAATACAAGATCCATGCAGAGAATCACCTTCATGAAGAACATCACATCCATGAAGAACATCATCCTCCTGAAGAACAACAAATCCATGAGGACCATCAGATCCTTGAAGAACATCATCCTCATGAAGAACATCACCCTCATGAAGAATATCAACCTCATGAAGAACATCACATCCATGAAGAACATCAGATCCATGAAGAACATCATCCTCATGAAGAACATCATCCTCATAAAGAGCATCACCCTCATTAAGAACATCATCCTAATGAAGAACATCTTGCTCATGAAGAGCATCACCCTTATTAAGAACATCATCCTCATGAAGAAAAACACCCTCATGAAGTAAATCAGATCCATGAAGAATCATCCTCATGAAGAACATCAGATCCATGAAGCCCATCACCATCATGATAAACATCACATACATAAAGAGCATCACCCTCATGAAGAACATCAACCTCATGAAGTACATCAGATCCATGAAGAACATCACTCTCATGAAGAACAACAAATCCATGAAGACCATCAGTTCCATGAAGAACATCATCCTCATGAAGAACAGCAGATCCATGGGGACAATCACACTCATTAAGAACATCACATCCATGAAGAACATCATCCTCCTGAAGAACAACAAATCCATGAAGACCATCAGATCCTTGAAGAACATCATCCTCAAAAAGAACCTCACCCTCATGAAGTACATCAGCCTCATGAAGAACATCACGACCATGACAAAAATCAGATCCATGAAGAACATCATTCACATGAAGAACATCATCCTCATGAAAACATCACCCTCATTAAGAACATCATCCTCATGAAGAACATCATCGTCATGAAGAGCATCACCCTCATTAAGAACATCATCCTAATAAAGAACATTATCCTCATGAAGAGCATCACCCTTATTAAGAACATCATCCTCATGAAGAACAACACCCTCATGAAGTAAATCAGATCCATGAGGAAAATCATCCTCATGAAGAACATCACATCCATGAAGAACATCATCCTCATGAAGAACATCTTCCTCATGTAGAACAACACCTCCATGAAGAACTTCATCCTCCTCAGAACATCACATCCATGAAGAATATCATCCTAATGAAGAACATCACCCTCATAAAGAACAACAAATCCATGAAGAACATCAAATCCATTAAGAACATCACCCTCATAAAGAACACATCCTCATGAAGAACATCATCTTTATGAAGAACATCAGATCCATGAAAAACATCACCCTCATGAAGAACACAATCTACAAAAAGAACATCATCCTCATTAAGAACATCACCCTCATGAAGAACATCATCCTCATGAAGAACATCACCCTCATGAAGAATATCAGCCTCATGAAGAACATCACGACCATGACAAAAATCAGATCCATGAAGAACATCATTCTCATGAAGAACATCATCCTCATGAAGAGCATCACCCTCATTAAGAACATCATCCTCATGAAGAACATCATCGTCATGAAGAGCATCACCCTCATTAAGAACATCATCCTAATAAAGAACATTATCCTCATGAAGAGCATCACCCTTATTAAGAACATCATCCTCATGAAGAACAACACCCTCATGAAGTAAATCAGATCCATGAGGAAAATCATCCTCATGAAGAACATCACATCCATGAAGAACATCATCCTCATGAAGAACATCTTCCTCATGTAGAACAACACCTCCATGAAGAACTTCATCCTCCTCAGAACATCACATCCATGAAGAATATCATCCTAATGAAGAACATCACCCTCATAAAGAACAACAAATCCATGAAGAACATCAAATCCATTAAGAACACCACCCTCATAAAGAACACATCCTCATGAAGAACATCATCTTTATGAAGAACATCAGATCCATGAAAAACATCACCCTCATGAAGAACACAATCTACAAAAAGAACATCATCCTCATTAAGAACATCACCCTCATGAAGAACATCATCCTCATTAAGAACATCGCCCTAATAAAGAACATCAGATCCATGAGGAAAATCATCCTCGTGAAGAACATCACGTCCATGACGGAAATCACATCCATGAAGAACATCATCCTCCTGAAGAACATCATCCTCATAAAGAACATCACCCTCATGAAGAATATCATCCTCATGAAGAGCTTTATCCTCATGAAGAATACAAGATCCATGCTGAGAATCACCTTCATGAAGAACATCACATCTATGAAGAACATCATCCTCCTGAAGAACAACAAATCCATGAAGACTATCAGATCCTTGAAGAACATCATCCTCATGAAGAAAATCACCCTCATGAAGAACATCATCCTCATGAAGAACATCATCCTCATAAAGAGCATCACCCTCATTAAGAACATCATCCTAATGAAGAACATCATTCTCATGAAGAGCATCACCCTTATTAAGAACATCATCCTCATGAAGAACAGCGCCCTCATGAAGTAAATCAGATCCATGAAGAATCATCCTCCTGAAGAACATCATCCTCATAAAGAACATCACGCTCATGAAGAACATCATCCTCATGAAGAACATCAGATCCATGAGAAAAATCCTCCTCAAGAAGAACATCACGTCCATGAAGAACATCATCCTCATTAAGAACAACAAATCCATGAAGAACATCATATCCATAAAGAACATCACCCTCATAAAGAACATCTTCCTCATGAAGAACATCATCCTAATGAAGAACATCAGATCCATGAAAAACATCACCCTCATGAAGAACACAATCTACAAAAAGAACATCATCCTCATTAAGAACATCACCCTCATGAAGAACATCATCCTCATAAAGAACATTACCCTTATGAAGACCATTATCCTCATGAAGAACACCAGATCCATGGGGAAAATCACCCTCATGAAGAACATCACATCCATGAAGAAAATCATCCTCCTGAAGAACCACAAATCCATGAAGACCCTTCATGGATTTGTGAAGAACATCTTGAGGTGGACTTTGGTGGTCTCTGTTGGTCTGTGGTGGTATGCGGTGGACTGTGGTGGTCTCTTTTGGACTGTGGTGGTCTCTGTTGGTCTGTGGTGGACTGTGGTGTTCTCTGTTGGTCTCTGGTGGTCTGCCGTGGACTGTGGTTATCTCTGTTGGTCTGTGGTGGTCTGTGATTGTATGTGGTGGTCTACATTGGACTGTGGTAGTCTCTGTTGGTCTGTGGCCCGAACGTTTTTGATCATGTTACAGAGAATGTGGATTCAGGTCTGGATTTTATTTAAAGATCCACAAACAGACTTCCTCAAATTCCAAAGACCTAAACTCTGGTCCCCCAAACAAGGGAAGGAACCTAGAGAGGGTAACTGGTGGCTTAATTTGACCGAGTTAGTGTGAAGAAAACCAAACCAAGTGAAAATAGAAATATAGCCGCAAGCGGCAATTCGCGGGTTCAAACCTTTTCGGCTCTTTCCAACCACCCAGACCCTCAAACTCACCAGCTCGCATCATCACCTGCTTGTTTCCTCTAAAGCTCCCTGCAAACACAGCCTGTCTCTAGGTCATTCAAGGTCATCGCAACTGAAGAATAAGCATTTAAATGATAAATAGGCTATGCCCACTTTCACCGATTAACATGTAACTCAAGATTGTAGTTAATACTCACCTTTGGGCATGTCCACCAAATCTGGTGAAATTCCAACCAATGATCATTGAGATATGCACATGTGGTGTTTATAGCGCCCCCTAAGGGTTCAGCTAAAAATGCTTACAGAGGCACATTCCCAATTCCATTGTGAATGAAAATACCAAATTTGGTGATGATCATTCAAAGGGTGTTGAAATTATCACCAGTCAAGTTTAATCTCCACCCAACATCAAAGATGTTTTGGTCTGTGAAGGCCATGTTTTTCAATCAATCAGGCTCATCTGTAATAGAAAGTTGTGGGGTTGTCCCCTTAGTCCATGTAACTGAAGTTGGTGCTGATAGAGTCAATATTTTATAGATCCTATTTATTTTGCACACTTTGCTCTATGTTATAGGGCCCCCATCAGGCCCGATTGGCATCAAATTTTATTTGCCGCATTTAAATAGCATTTATAGTTGACCTGCCAACTTTAATGTGTCTAGGTTATTCCAGCTCTCCATAAATGAAGAAAAGGCAATATTCAATAAGCCCCACCCACTGCAATGATATTTTAGTTCACGGGGGCTACGTTTTTGGGCCGATCCTGCTCATCTATAATAGAAATGACTGTCTCATTCCCCTGATGCCGTATGCCAAGGTTGGTGTTGATAGCATCAATATTTCAAACTTTCTATTCATTTTACTGTTTTTCACATTATGCAAATTAGTCCAAAATCTGTAAAACAGCATTGTCGGTGCAAGAGGCTTTTTTGTAGAGGTCTATCAGGAGAAGGTGTGTGTGACATTTCAAGTCAACAAGACTTACGGTGTGGGAAGGAGAGCCTGTCAAGTTTGGCACTCTATGTTATAGCGCCCCCTTTTGGCCAATTTTGATAAAACTTTTTGTGCAGCATTCAGACATCATTTATAGTTGGCCAGTTAATTTTCGTGTCTCTAGGTCCTTCCAGTTCACCACAAATGGTTGAAAACCAGTAACCCATGCACACATCCACCGATAAACACATATCTCAAGATTTTAGCTAATACTGAACCCTAGAACATGCACACCAAATTTGGTGAAATTCCAACCAATGGTCTTTGAGATATAAATATGTTGTGTTTATAGCGCCCCCTATGGGTTGAGCTCGAAATCCTTTTAGAGGCAGCTTCCCAGCCTCATTGTGTACCTACACAGCAAATTTGGTGATGATTGGGCTTACGGTGTTGGAGTATTCACCACTCAAGTTTAAGCTCCGCCCAATATCACAGATTTATTGGTGTGTGGTGGTCATATTTAATCAGGCTCTTCTATAATAGAAATTTGACGTTTTGTCCCCTGAGGCCACATGCCAGATTTGGTTTTGACTATTCATTTTACTGTTTTTCAATTTATGCAAATTAGCAAAAAAACTAATTAGGCGGACTTTAGGGGTTCTTGAGGCCTTTTGTAGAGCACATTGAGCTGGACTTGTGTGACAATTTTCAAGTCAATCGGACTTACGGTGTTAGGGGCATGGCCTTTCCAAAAACCCGACTTTGAGCCTTAATTACAGCGCTACCTTGTGGCTGACTTGGCTCATGATTTAGGCAAAGTTGCTGCACACCATTTCCAATGTTTTGGCCAAGTTTTGGCTTTCTGGCCCATTCCAGCTCACGGGTATTTTGGTGTAAGTGGCAGAATGGAAATAATAATAAACCAGCACAAAAACAATAGGGTTCTACCCCTTCGGGGTTTGAACCCTAACTATGTAGGAACCTCCCCCTGACCTAAGTGAAAGGACTGAGCTCTGTCTGAGTGATTTTGTTTGTCTAAAATCAAATGGATGTCTCCAGGCTCCCTCTGAGCTTTACTTCCTTTAACTGTCGTTTCTGATTTTAATGTGACACCTGAACTGGTCTGAAACCTTCATGACAAACATGCCGGAAAACATCAATCATTGCAAAGTTGAAGACTTATAGATTTATTATTTCATCAGTCTTGAATATTTTCTAACGCTGTTATGGTCTTTCTGTTCTGGGCCAGTCTGACCGGCAGAAACACCAAACTCCAGCAGACATCTCTGCACTGGAAACGGATAAAGTTGCAAGATGTGGAAACTGACTGATCACTGAGACTGAGGGATCTGCTGCAGAGTGCACCGGTTATACGAACTCTCTGGAGATATTTAACCATCAATCGTCAGTCAATCAAATCTTCTTCTTAAACCGAGCTGTGACTGCAGATGGAGGGTGTGACCACAGTCCACCTGCAGAGATGGTCTTGGGCACGAGTCCAGAGTCAGCAGATATGACCATAACCCCACTCTTCAGTACAGAGCTGTTAGGGCAGACCCAACCATCTCCTGACTCCTCATGAACTCCTCATGAACCTCATGAATGGTCTCTGTAGATGTGAGGGAGCATCGCTCAGGGCTCAACAGCTGGGCTAACAAAGGGGGCTAAGTCAAGCCTCCTCATCACCAGAGGCTCTCAGTGTGATGCCCTCAAACAACAACATCCATCATCAGTACTGAGGGTGTTGGTTGTAAGGACTGGAGCCTTCCCCTCATAAGAATGCATGACCATTAGCCAATCACAGGGCAGACCTAAAGAGACAGACAACATTTACATACAGTCTTTCAAAAAATCAACCTGAGAAGCACGTTTTACTCTGTGGGAGTGTGATGGCCACAGCCACACATGGGTAATGTTCACCCTCACCTCACAATCAGTTGCTCACCTCATAAGTTTGACACATGTTTTGCAGTTAAAAGAACACATCTACACATTATTTTGATTTAATATTAGTTTATTAGTTGCTTTATGTCTTACACTGTTTAAATTTAGTGCGCACAATTTACTCATTGTAAGATTTGGATCAATTTTCTGTTAATTCTGGTCTCATTTCTTTGAGTTACCTGGATGTTGGGGGAGGGGAACTTCCTGGTTCAGAGGCAAAAGGCATGGCCAAGGGCTAAAAGGACTTTTATGCTGGAGCCAGCTCATTGGGATGGACCAACTCTGCTGACATCATGGGGGGGATTTGGGTTAAGTTAGTTTTGATTTGTGTTTAGTTTAATGTGGCAGCCATTTTGTTTACCCCCTTTGTTTCCTGTGGTTTTGCCAAACCCCTATATATGTGCTCCCTTTGTCTCATTTTGTCAGGTCTGTTTGTTGAGTTGACACTTATTTTTTGTTTAGTTTATTTAGTGTTATATTAAGTTGACCTCTTTTATGGGCCTAACTCTTAACATTTTGGTTTGTAATTTTGACCAACTTTCTTTGGGTAAAATAAAAACCCAATTTTCTTTAAATTAATCCTGTGTCTTGAGCCTTTACTGCTTGGTCCATGACAGGGAGGAAACCAGAGTGCCTGGATAAACCTACACGTGCACTGGGAGAACATATAAAGTCCACATAGGACCAGGGAGTCGAACCAGCAGCACCGCTGCTCCACTATGCGGAAGGAGATCAGGCCTTCATACTGTAATGACAGGAATAACTGCAGCTGAGGCGTTTTCTGTCAATAATGAAAGCTGTTTATCCTGACTGTTATTGAATTAGTTTAATGTATTTAATCTGATGTTTGAATAAAGTAAAATAAAACTACATTCTTGGGCACATTGTTGATCTAATATCTTCATGGCAGTTTTCTGTCACTCTGTCTTCATCACATACGTCTGTCATTGTTGTTGGTGGGGTCTCATTGATGAGGACGTCCTTAGTCACATCATCTCTACAGAGAGACTTCAGTATAACTACATGCATGCTGAAAATGACCTTTGACCCTCTGAAGTTCTGGTCCTTCTGTGGGACTTTTCAAGATCCAGATCAGTTTGATGAAGACCCCTGTCCCACATCTGCCCCAGCTTCAGCAGCAGCCTGTCCTGGAGGTTCGTAGACCTCTGAGGACCGTCCTCTTTGAAATGGCCATCGTGCATGTGGTTAAGCAGGTGGAGGGGAGACCATGGTCCTGGTTTGGGGTCTCTGTGGGTTTTGGTGGATTGCCTCTACCCTCAGTCTGACTAAACCAACACACCCCCTCAGAGCAGCAGCAGGACAAAGACACCAAGCCGCCAGTGTTTACACTGGGATGGGGGGTTGGGGGTCACATAAGACCGGCGGTATGAGAGTGAAGGTGTGTGAGTGAGGGAGGAATGTGAGGGACGTCCAGTTACACCAGAGCTAAACACACACACATACACACACACACACATGCATGCTCACACGCATACACACACATGCACACACACACAGGCTGGCTTCATCACTCTCCTTCTCTCCATGAGTTTATGGATCATCTCTGTTCTGCTCAGGTGATCTGACTCTCACCGGCCACTTCATTAGGTACACCTCTCTGGTCCCAGGTTGGACCTCCTTCACCCTCAGACCTCTTCAATTCAACAAGGAGCTGAAACGTCCCTCAGAGATGTTGGTCCACATCTCCATGACAGCATCACACAGCTGCTGAACATCCATGATAAGAATCTCCTGCTCCACCACATCCAAAAGGTGTTGTACTGGACTGAGATCTGGTGACTGTGGAGGCCACTGTAGCACAGTGAAGAAACCAGTGTAAGATGATCTGAGCTTTGAAATATGGAGCTGCTGAAGTCTCCATCAGAAGACGGTCCACTGTGGTCATAAAGGGATGGACATGGTCAGCAACAATCCTCAGGTAGGCTGTTGGGTTTGAACCATGCTCAGGTGGGACTAAGGGGCCAACAGCAGCAGACTGAACCACTGATCCAAGGCAGGATGGATCCATGCTTCATGATGTTCACACCAAAATCTGAGCCTACCATCTGAATGTGGAGCAGAAGTCCAGACTCATCAGACCAGGAGACACTTTTACAATCACCAGTTGTTCAGTTCTGGAGAGCCAGACTCTCAGTTTCTGTTCTTAGCTGACAGGATTGGCACCTGGTGTGGTCTTTCTGCCGCTGTGGACCATCTGCTTGAGGGTTGGACGAGTTGAGTGTTCAGAAATAGTCTACTGCAGAATTTGGTTTTAAAGAGTCGCTACTTGAGTATCCATCTAAAGCCACTCGGACCTCCTTTGATCTCTGACCTCCCTGAAGATGGTTGTTTGGGAAAATCTAAGCAGATCAAATGTCAACAAAATATGAAGACAACCTGAAATCTGCCAAAAATGCAGCTCCTGAACACATGATTAGAGATGTTCACATAAGATTCTCTGATTGTCAGCAGGGCTCGGAGGCAGCTTAAAAACATGTTTATTACAGTGAAGCAGCTTAATAACATGTTCATTACAGTGAAGCAGCTTAATAACATGTTCATTACAGTGAAGCTCCTTAATAACATGTTCATTACAGTAAAGCAGCTTAATAACATGTTTATAACAGTAAAGCAGCTTAAAAACATGTTTATTACAGTGAAGCAGCTTTATAACATGTTCATTTCAGTGAAGCAGCTTAATAACATGTTAATTACAGTAAAGCAGCTCAGGGACATATTTATTACAGTGAAGCAGCTTAATAACATGTATATTACAGTGAAGCAGCTCAATAACATGTTCATTACAGTGAAGCAGCTTAATAACATGTTCATTTCAGTGAAGCAACTTAATAACATGTTTATTACAGTGAAGCAGCTCAATAACATATTCATTACAGTGAAGCAGCTTAATAACATGTTCATTACAGTAAAGCAGCTTAGGGACATATTTCTAACAGTGAAGCAGCTTAATAACATGCTTATTACAGTGAACCAGCTCAATAACATGTTCATTTCAGTGAAGCAACTTAATAACATGTATATTACAGTGAAGCAACTTAAAAACATGTTCATTTCAGTGAAGCAGCTTAATAACATGTTCATTACATTGAAGCAACTTAATAACATGTTCTTTATAGTGAAGCAGCTTAATAACATGTTCATTACAGTGAAGCAGCTGAGTAACATGTTCTTTACAGTGAAGCAGCTTAGGGACATATTTCTAACAGTGAAGCAGCTTAATAACATGTTCTTTATAGTGAAGCAGCTTAATAACATGTTCATTACATTGAAGCAGCTGAGTAACATGTTCTTTATAGTGAAGCAGCTTAATAACATGTTCATTACATTGAAGCAGCTTAATAACATGTTCATTACAGTGAAGCAGCTTAGGGACATATTTCTTTACAGTGAAGCAGTTGAGTAACATGTTCTTTATAGTGAAGCAGCTCAATAACATGTTCATTACAGTGAAGCAGCTGAGTAACATGTTCTTTATAGTGAAGCAGCTTAATTAAATGTTCATTACAGTGAAGCAGCTTAGTAACATGTTCTTTACAGTGAAGCAGCTCAATAACATGTTCTTTACAGTGAAGCAGCTGAGTAACATGTTCTTTATAGTGAAGCAGCTTAATTACATGTTCATTACAGTGAAGCAGCTTAATAACATGTTCATTTCAGTGAAGCAGCTTAATAACATGTTAATTACAGTAAAGCAGCTCAGGGACATATTCATTACAGTGAAGCAGCTTAATAACATGTATATTACAGTGAAGCAGCTCAATAACATGTTCATTACAGTGAAGCAGCTTAATAACATGTTCATTTCAGTGAAGCAACTTAATAACATGTTTATTACAGTGAAGCAGCTCAATAACATGTTCATTACAGTGAAGCAGCTTAATAACATGTTCATTACAGTAAAGCAGCTTAGGGACATATTTCTAACAGTGAAGCAGCTTAATAACATGCTTATTACAGTGAAGCAGCTCAATAACATGTTCATTTCAGTGAAGCAACTTAATAACATGTATATTACAGTGAAGCAACTTAAAAACATGTTCATTTCAGTGAAGCAGCTTAATAACATGTTCATTACATTGAAGCAACTTAATAACATGTTCTTTATAGTGAAGCAGCTTAATAACATGTTCATTACAGTGAAGCAGCTGAGTAACATGTTCTTTACAGTGAAGCAGCTTAGGGACATATTTCTAACAGTGAAGCAGCTTAATAACATGTTCTTTATAGTGAAGCAGCTTAATAACATGTTCATTACATTGAAGCAGCTGAGTAACATGTTCTTTATAGTGAAGCAGCTTAATAACATGTTCATTACATTGAAGCAGCTTAATAACATGTTCTTTACAGTGAAGCAGCTGAATAACATGTTCATTACAGTGAAGCAGCTTAGGGACATATTTCTTTACAGTGAAGCAGCTGAGTAACATGTTCTTTATAGTGAAGCAGCTCAATAACATGTTCATTACAGTGAAGCAGCTGAGTAACATGTTCTTTATAGTGAAGCAGCTTAATTACATGTTCATTACAGTGAAGCAGCTTAGTAACATGTTCTTTACAGTGAAGCAGCTCAATAACATGTTCATTACAGTGAAGCAGCTGAGTAACATGTTCTTTATAGTGAAGCAGCTTAATTACATGTTCATTACAGTGAAGCAGCTTAAAAACATGTTCTTTACAGTGAAGCAGCTCAATAACATGTTCATTACAGTGAAGCAGCTTAATAACATGTTCATTACAGTAAAGCAGCTTAGGGACATATTTCCAACAGTGAAGCAGCTTAATAACATGTTCATTACAGTGAAGCAGCTTAATAACATGTTCTTTACAGTGAAGCAGCTCAATAACATGTTCATTACAGTGAAGCAGCTTAATAACATGTTCATCACAGTGAAGCAGCTTAATAACATGTTCTTTACAGTGAAGCAGCTCAAAAACATGTTTATTACAGTGAAGCAGCTTAATAACATGTTCATTACAGTGAAGCAGCTTAGGGACATATTTCTAACAGTGAAGCAGCTTAATAACATGCTTATTACAGTGAACCAGCTCAATAACATGTTCATTTCAGTGAAGCAACTTAATAACATGTTCATTACAGTAAAGCAGCTTAGGGATGTATTTCTAACAGTGAAGCAGCTTAATAACATGTTCATTACAGTGAAGCAACTTAATAACATGTTCATTACATTGAAGCAGCTGAGTAAGATGTTCATTACAGTAAATCAGCTTAGGGACATATTTCTTTACAGTGAAGTAGCTTAGGGACATATTTCTTTACAGTGAAGCAGCTTAGGGACATATTTCTAACAGTAAAGCAGCTTAATAACATGTTCTTTATAGTGAAGCAGCTTAATAACATGTTCATTACAGTGAAGCAGCTTAAAAACATGTTCATTACAGTAAAGAAGCTGAATAACATGTTTATAACAGTAAAGCGGCTTAAAAACATGTTTATTACAGTGAAGCAGCTTAATAACATGTTCATTTCAGTGAAGCAGCTTAATAACATGTTCATTACATTGAAGCAGCTGAGTAACATGTTCTTTACAGTGAAGCAGCTCAATAACATGTTCATTACAGTGAAGCAGCTTAATAACATGTTCATTACAGTAAAGCAGCTTAGGGACATATTTCTAACAGTGAAGCAGCTTAATAACATGTTTATTACAGTGAAGCAGCTGAGTAACATGTTTATTACAGTGTAGCAGCTTAATAACATGTTCATTACAGTAAAGCAGCTTAGGGACATATTTCTAACAGTGAAGCAGCTTAATAACATGTTCATTTCAGTGAAGCAGCTTAATAACATGTTAATTACAATGAAGCAGCTTAGGGACATATTTATTACAGTGAAGCAGCTTAATAACATGTATATTACAGTGAAGCGGCTTAATAACATGTTCATTACAGTGAAGCAGCTTAGGGACATATTTCTAACAGTGAAGCAGCTTAATAACATGTTTATTTCAGTGAACCAGCTCAATAACATGTTCATTGCAGTGAAGCAGCTTAATAACATGTTCATTACAGTAAAGCAGCTTAGGGACATATTTCTAACAGTGAAGCAGCTTAATTACATGTTCATTACAATGAAGCAACTTAATAACATGTTCATTACAGTGAAGCAGCTGAGTAACATTTTCTTTATAGTGAAGCAGCTTAATAACATGTTCATTACATTGAAGCAGCTTAGTAACATGTTCTTTACAGTGAAGCAGCTCAATAACATGTTCATTACAGTGAAGCAGCTTAATAACATGTTCATTACGGTAAAGGAGCTTAGGGACATATTTCTAACAGTGAAGCAGCTTAATAACATGTTCATTACAGTGAAGCAGCTTAGGGACATATTTCTTTACAGTGAAGCAGCTGAGTAACATGTTCTTTACAGTGAAGCAGCTGAGTAACATGTTCTTTATAGTGAAGCAGCTTAATAACATGTTCATTACAGTGAAGCAGCTTAATAACATGTTCTTTACAGTGAAGCAGCTTAGGGACATATTTCTAAAAGTGAAGCAGCTTAATAACATGTTCATTACAGTGAAGCAGCTTAGGGACATATTTCTAACAGTGAAGCAGCTTAATAACATGTTTATTACAGTGAAGCAGCTGAATAACATGTTAATTACAGTGAAGCAGCTTAATAACATGTTCATTACACTAAAGCAGCTTAGGGACATATTTCTAACAGTGAAGCAGCTTAATAACATGTTCATTTCATTGAAGCAGCTTAATAACATGTTAATTACAATGAAGCAGCTTAGGGACATATTTATTACAGTGAAGCAGCTTAATAACATGTATAACACAGTGAAGCAGCTTAATAACATGTTCATTACAGTGAAGCAGCTGAATAACATGTTAATTACACTGAAGCAGCTTAATAACATGTTCATTACAGTAAAGCAGCTTAGGGACATATTTCTAACAGTGAAGCAGCTTAATAACATGTTTATTACAGTGAAGCAGCTTAATAACATGTTCATTACAGTGAAGCAGCTTAATAACATGTTCATTACAGTGAAGCTCCTTAATAACATGTTCATTACAGTAAAGCAGCTTAATAACATGTTTATAACAGTGAAGCAGCTTAATTTACATGTTCATTACAGTGAAGCAGCTTAATAACATGTTCATTTCAGTGAAGCAGCTTAATAACATGTTAAATACAGTAAAGCAGCTCAGGGACATATTCATTACAGTGAAGCAGCTTAATAACATGTATATTACAGTGAAGCAGCTCAATAACATGTTCATTACAGTGAAGCAGCTTAATAACATGTTCATTTCAGTGAAGCAACTTAATAACATGTTTATTACAGTGAAGCAGCTCAATAACATGTTCATTACAGTGAAGCAGCTTAATAACATGTTCATTACAGTAAAGCAGCTTAGGGACATATTTCTAACAGTGAAGCAGCTTAATAACATGCTTATTACAGTGAACCAGCTAAATAACATGTTCATTTCAGTGAAGCAACTTAATAACATGTATATTACAGTGAAGCAACTTAAAAACATGTTCATTTCAGTGAAGCAGCTTAATAACATGTTCATTACATTGAAGCAACTTAATAACATGTTCTTTATAGTGAAGCAGCTTAATAACATGTTCATTACAGTGAAGCAGCTGAGTAACATGTTCTTTACAGTGAAGCAGCTTAGGGACATATTTCTAACAGTGAAGCAGCTTAATAACATGTTCTTTATAGTGAAGCAGCTTAATAACATGTTCATTACATTGAAGCAGCTGAGTAACATGTTCTTTATAGTGAAGCAGCTTAATAACATGTTCATTACATTGAAGCAGCTTAATAACATGTTCTTCACAGTGAAGCAGCTTAATAACATGTTCATTACAGTGAAGCAGCTTAGGGACATATTTCTTTACAGTGAAGCAGTTGAGTAACATGTTCTTTATAGTGAAGCAGCTGAGTAACATGTTCTTTATAGTGAAGCAGCTTAATAACATGTTCATTACATTGAAGCAGCTTAATAACATGTTCTTCACAGTGAAGCAGCTTAATAACATGTTCATTACAGTGAAGCAGCTTAGGGACATATTTCTTTACAGTGAAGCAGTTGAGTAACATGTTCTTTATAGTGAAGCAGCTGAGTAACATGTTAATTACAGTGAAGCAGCTTAATAACATGTTCATTACAGTAAAGCAGCTTAGGGACATATTTCTAACAGTGAAGCAGCTTAATAACATGTTCATTTCAGTGAAGCAGCTTAATAACATGTATATTACAGTGAAGCAGCTTAATAACATGTTCATTACAGTGAAGCAGCTTAATAACATGTTCATTACAGTGAAGCAGCTGAGTAACATGTTCTTTACAGTGAAGCAGCTTAGGGACATATTTCTAACAGTGAAGCAGCTTAATAACATGTTCTTTATAGTGAAGCAGCTTAATAACATGTTCATTACATTGAAGCAGCTGAGTAACATGTTCTTTATAGTGAAGCAGCTTAATAACATGTTCATTACATTGAAGCAGCTTAATAACATGTTCATTACAGTGAAGCAACTTAATAACATGTTCATTACAGTGAAGCAGCTGAGTAACATGTTCATTCCAGTGAAGCAGCTTAATAACATGTTCATTACATTGAAGCAGCTTAGTAACATGTTCTTTACAGTGAAGCAGCTTAGTAACATGTTTATTACAGTGAAGCAGCTTAATAACATGTTCATTACAGTGAAGCAGCTTAATAACATGTTCATTACAGTAAAGCAGCTTAATAACATGTTCATTACAGTGAAGCAACTTAATAACATGTTCATTACAGTAAAGCAGCTTAGGGACATATTTCTAACAGTGAAGCAACTTAATAACATGTTCATTACAGTGAAGCAGCTGAGTAACATGTTCTTTATAGTGAAGCAGCTTAATAACATGTTCATTACAGTGAAGCAGCTTAATAACATGTTCATTACAGTAAAGCAGCTTAATAACATGTTCATTACAGTGAAGCAACTTAATAACATGTTCATTACAGTGAAGCAGCTTAATAACATGTTCATTACAGTAAAGCAGCTTAATAACATGTTCATTTCAGTGAAGCAACTTAATAACATGTTCATTACAGTGAAGCAACTTAATAACATGTTCATTACAGTAAAGCAGCTTAGGGACATATTTCTAACAGTGAAGCAACTTAATAACATGTTCATTACAGTGAAGCAGCTGAGTAACATGTTCTTTATAGTGAAGCAGCTTAATAACATGTTCTTTACAGTGAAGCAGCTTAGGGACATATTTCTAACAGTGAAGCAGCTTAATAACATGTTCATTACAGTAAAGCAGCTTAGGGACATATTTCTAACAGTGAAGCAGCTTAATAACATGTTCTTTACAGTGAAGCAGCTTAGTAACATGTTCTTTACAGTGAAGCAGCTTAAAGCTGCTGTAGGTAGAAAGCTAGAAAACGGTTGATTTTTGAGTTTCATCTGAGTTAGGTTTCGTTTGTCTCCTACCAGACGAGCACCTGCACACAGCATGCAGGCCACACAGAGTCACTTTCGCACTGCTGCTGGAATTTACCGGTCCACTTAGAACAGTTTTTTTCACACTGTTTGCAGCATTCAGCTTACCGGTAGACGTTTGTCATCTGCTTTCATGAAATCTAACTACACAACACAACTATCACAGCAACAAATTACGACAAAATATTACAAGGTTATTCATTTAGCAGCTTACCTGTCCAAGAGAAGAGTGGCCAGCTCCAAATCCAATTTCAGACCTAGGCTATCCCGCGGTTCTCTCCATTTCTGGAATGCTCTGCTGATATTAACACGACTTTTGTTCCTTTTTTTGGTCAGCCTTTCTTTCATATTCTTTCTTTTCTAATTCTGTCTTCCTATTTTTGGGTTGTTTATCCATGTAGGCAGTTGTAGCCAATGCTGGAATAGCTTTTTTACCTGGTGCACTGTTTGCCATTGCCACTTGCTCTCTCCTTCTTCTGCAGATGGGGAGCGCGCATGTGCAGTAGAACAGCCAATAGGAACGCAGTGGTCTGAGCTGACCTTTGATTGGTTGATGCACATCGTCGATACTGATTCTTTGGAGGCTGAACACAGAGCGATGGTGAAGTGCAGAACATATTGCTTGTCTCAGACCACTTGAGTTACATTACGCTTAGAGGATTTTATAACATTTTTACTCAATTATACTAAAACAATGTTGCCTCCTGCAGCTTTGATAACATGTTTATTACAGTAAAGCAGCTTTCATAACATATTTATTACAGTAGAGCAGCTTTAATAATATATTTATTACAGTAGAGCAGCTTTGATAACATGTTTATTACAGTAGAGCAGCTTTGATAACATGTTTATTACAATAGAGCAGCTTTAATAACATGTTTTTACAGTAGAGCAGCTTTAATAACATATTTAGTACAGTAGAGCAGCTTTGATAACATGTTTATTACAGTAGAGCAGCTTTGATAACATGTTTATTACAATAGAGCAGCTTTAATAACATGTTTTTTTACTGTAGAGCAGCTTTAATAACATATATATTACAGTAGGGCAGCTTTAATAACATATTTATTACAGTAGAGCAGCTTTGATAACATGTTTATTACAGTAGAGCAGTTTTAATAACATGTTTTTTACAGTAGAGCAGCTTTAATAACATATTTATTACAGTAGAGCAGCTTTGATAACATGTTTATTACAGTAGAGCAGCTTTGATAACATGTTTATTACAATAGAGCAGCTTTAATAACATGTTTTTTTTTACTGTAGAGCAGCTTTAATAACATATTTATTACAGTAGAGCAGCTTTAATAACATATTTATTACAGTAGAGCCGCTTTGATAACATGTTTATTACAGTAGAGCGGCTTTAATAACATGTTTTTTACAGTAGAGCGGCTTTAATAACATATTTATTACAGAAGAGCAGCTTTAATAACATGGTTATTACAGTAGAGCGGCTTTATTAACATGTTTATTACAGTAGAGCAGCTTAAATAACATGTTTATTACAGTAGAGCAGCTTTAATAACATGTTTATTACAGTAGAGCAGCTTTAATAACATATTTATTACAGTAGAGCAGCTTTAATAACATATTTATTACAGTAGAGCAGCTTTAATAACATATTTATTACAGTGAAGCTCTGTTTGAATTCAGAGTCAGAGTCTCTGAATCTCTAATCTCCTGTCATTGTGCTTCGAACAGTCATGTGTGTGATTAAAGCCAACATCAGCTCTGACTCTGATCGTCCATCACATCACACTGTGACCCCTTAGGAGTGGATGACCTTCATGTGGCCCCTGATAGCAGAGGCTTCAGTCACTGCCTAATACCAGGTCACTCTAGTAATCGTCATCACCTCCTCAACAGATGGTGTTTCTTCTTGGTGTTCAGGGCCTGGTGTTCCTCTCTGCATAGATCAGGCTGCACAGGGCCCCTCCTGTGTGACTCTGCTCAGGATTAAAGGGCCTGGCGTTCCTCGCTGCATAGAAAACAGGCCCTCAGATGTCCCGACGCTCCTCTGAACAATAACAGACCAGTTTTCACTCAATCTGCACCAACAGCCAATCACAGCACAGCAAAGCTACAGGAACATCAAATCAGAGGACAGCAGCGACACCTGGTGGGCAGAGAGCAAAGGGTCGCATCAGGAGCTCAGAGGGTCTGCAGGTGGGTTCAGATCCCATCACCATCATCACCTGGTAGGAGCTGCTGCTGGTCTTCATCTCTGTGGAGGTGTCGGCAGCAGATGAGGGAGTGTCAGCGGGTATTTCACCAAAGTGGAATTCAGACTTCCAGGATAACTAAAGCCAAGCTTGACCAAGTCCCTTCTAAGCACACGTTATAATACTTATGATAACATTATATCACCGCTAATTACATTAGTATTAATTAATACGATTAAAGAAATAACACACTTATTATATAATAATAGTTATTATAACATTATATCACCGCATCATTAAATTAGTATTAATTAATACGATTAAAGAAATAACACACTTGTTATTTTATAATAGTTATTATAACATTATATCACCGCATCATTAAATTAGTATTAATTAATATGATTAAAGAAATAACACACTTATTATATTATAATAGTTATTATAACATTATATCACCGCATCATTAAATTAGTATTAATTAATACGATTAAAGAAATAACACACTTATTATATTATAATAGTTATTATAACATTATATAACAGCATCATTACATTAGTATTAATTAATACGATTAAAGAAATAACACACTTATTATATTATAATAGTTATTATAACATTATATCACCGCATCATTAAATTAGTATTAATTAATACGATAAAAGAAATAACACACTTGTTATATCATAATAGTTATTATAACATTATATCACCGCATCATTAAATTAGTATTAATTAATACAATTAAAGAAATAACACACTTGTTATATTATAATAGTTATTATAACATTATATCACTGCATCATTACATTAGTATTAATTAATACGATTAAAGGAATGACACACTTATTATATTATAATAGTTATTATAACATTATATCACAACATCATTACTTTAGTATTAATTAAGACTGTTAAATGTGTAAGGCACTGTTATTATATTAATTATGTCATTATATCACAGTGTGATTTAGATTAGGTTTAATCATGTTAAAAGTTTAACACATTTTTGTTACATTTTAACAGATATAACATTATATCACAGTTTCATTAGGTTAATATTAATTAATCATATAAAGGGCATAACACATTAACTTATATTACAACAGTTATCATAACTTTATGTAACAGTATCATTATATTAGTATTTATTAATACTATTAAAGGTATAACATACTGTCATTATATTATAACAATTATATCATTATATCACTGTGTCATTACATTAGTTTTAATCATGTTAAAAGTATAACACATTGTTATTATATTTTTACGGATAAAACATTATTTCACAGTGTCATTAGATTAGTATTAATTAATCATATTGAAGGTATAACACATTGGCATATATTATTACAGTTATCATAACATTATATCACAGTGTCATTATATTAGTATTAAAAACGTCAAAGATATAACAGTGTTATTATATTAATATAAAAATAATGATATTGAAGGTAAATAAGTTTTTATATTAATAAACAAAATAATTCCAGTAAAGATTTAAAACATGTTTTTTATGTTAAAAGGCCTTTTAAATGGCTGAACACTAATGACTTGAGCTGACTTTATTTTAGAGCTGCGGACTTTGGATTTGACTCGTCTGCCTTCACTTGAACACTTGACTCTCCAGTCTCCTGACTCGACTTGACCTGGGACTGGAGTGACTTTCTTGAGACCTGGTCCCCTTTTGCTGCCTGGAGGTTTCATGTACAGGTCTGGGTCTGCGGGAGGTGACAATGCTGAGCGCTGAGGCCCTTTAATGCTCTGTCTCAGAGGTTCTCATCAATAGTCTAAGGCCCCCCCTGCTGGTGAACTGGCTGTACTGCAGATGAAGGTGACTTGAGAAGAGAGCATTAGATTTTTGTTCATTATCATGTGGTCATCTGTATTAAAATCGTCAATATGACAACTTTGTCAAAGAATTTTTTTTTTTTTTTTTTTTTTTTAACTTGTCCTGTCCAGCATTGCAACAGCAGAATTATGGTCTGGCTGCCATTTTGTGCAGAACACATTTACTTTGCCAAGAGGAGTCATTTGTATATAAGGCTCCCCTTGAGTTTTAAGTGAAACTTTTTATTAGTGTTTTTGTTAATTTTTTATTTTTATTTATTTATTTATTTTCCCCCACCGTATACTGCCAAGTTGGAAGATTATTGCTTGACCAGACAAGAGTGATAATAGATAAGAGAGAGGGAAGAAAAATAGACAGAAAGGGAGAGGGAAAACAACAAAACAGAAAAGAACAACCACAATAACTGAGCAGATGCATACAAACAGGAGAACCAAACAACCAGCTGCTGAACCTGAAAAGAAACAGTATCCTGAGGTCTTTGACACTACAAACACAAGGAGCACCTGAGGAGAGAATAACTGGAGAGATCGTTAGCAACAATGAGCACAGCAACAACAATTATAGATGTATATATATATACACATACATAGACACATATATGCATAAACATACAGATGTCGGCATCTGTAGGGGCATGGCTGAGAGTGCAGATTGTTCGGATCAAGTTGTGCTTTGTGTTTAGTGATCATGCAAAGGAGTGATCGTGCAGATGTAGCCCCACTGCCTTTAGGGGCCAGATGTACACTGAGAGGGCCCCCCAGCGCCACGCAGCCGGCCGCCACAACAGAGCCAGGAGCGCGCCAACCAAGGAGAAGGCCGGGAGAAGAGGCAAGGAGAAGCGGGAGGCAGACACCCGACTCTGCGGGGTAAGGGCCCCAGGGGCCCAGGGGGCTGAGGCCCACAGGCCCCGCCAGACGCCGGGCCCCCGATCGAGGGCAGGGGGGCAACTTTGTCAAAGAATTAAATATGTTTGGGGATTAATTTAATCTTAGTTGATTAGAGTTCTTTTGCTGTTTAAAAAAGGCCACATTTAAGTTAAAAAAAAAAAATAGACTAAAATATAAAATGTGAGGTCTTATTTCCTGCTAACATGGATTATGATGATCTCACTGACCTGGAGGTCATTATGGTGTCACATAAACGTCCCTTCAAGTATGGGAAGTTGTTAAAGTTTTTATGATCTGTGATGAAGGTAGTTTCTGTTATTATGATCTGTGATGAAGAAAATTTCTGTTATTATGATCTGTGATGAAGATAGTTTCTGTTCTTATTATCTGTAATGAAGATAATTTCTGTTATTATGATCTGTGATGAAGATAGTTTCTGTTATTATGATCTGTGATGAAGATAGTTTCTGTTATTATGATCTGTAATGAAGAAAATTTCTGTTATTATGATCTGTGATGAAGATAGTTTCTGTTATTATGATCTGTAATGAAGAAAAATTCTGTTATTATGATCTGTAATGAAGAAAATTTCTGTTATTATGATCTATGATGAAGATAGTTTCTGTTATTATGATCTGTGATGAAGATAGTTTCTGTTATTATGATCTGTAATGAAGAAAATTTCTGTTATTATGATCTGTGATGAAGATAGTTTCTGTTATTATGATCTGTAATGAAGAAAAATTCTGTTATTATGATCTGTAATGAAGAAAATTTCTGTTATTATGATCTATGATGAAGATAGTTTCTGTTATTATGATCTGTGATGAAGATAGTTTCTGTTATTATGATCTGTAATGAGGAAAATTTCTGTTATTATGATCTGTGATGAAGATAGTTTCTGTTATTATGATCTGTAATGAAGAAAATTTCTGTTATTATGATCTGTGATGAAGATAGTTTCTGTTATTATGATCTGTAATGAAGAAAATTTCTGTTATTATGATCTGTGATGAAGATAGTTTCTGTTATTATGATCTGTGATGAAGATAGTTTCTGTTATTATGATCTGTGATGAAGATAGTTTCTGTTATTATGATCTGTAATGAAGGAAATTTCTGTTATTATGATCTGTGATGAAGATAGTTTCTGTTATTATGATCTGTAATGAAGAAAATTTCTGTTATTATGATCTGTGATGAAGATAATTTCTGTTATGATCTGTGGTGAAGATGGTTTCTGTTATTATGATCTGTGATGAAGATAGTTTCTGTTATGATCTGTAATGAAGATAGTTTCTGTTATTATGATCTGTGATTAAGATAGTTTCTGTTATGATCTGTGATAAAGATAATTTCTGTTATGATCTGTGATGAAGATGGTTTCTGTTATTATGATCTGTGATGAAGATAGTTTCTATTGTTATGATCTGTGATGAAGATAATTTCTATTGTTATGATCTTTAATGAAGATAATTTCTATTGTTATGATCTGTGATGAAGATAATTTCTGTTTTTATGATCTGTGATGAAGATAATTTCTATTGTTATGATCTGTGATGAAGATAATTTCTATTGTTATGATCTGTGATGAAGATAATTTCTGTTATTATGATCTGTGATGAAGATAGTTTCTGTTATTATGATCTGTGAAGAAGATAATTTCTATTGTTATGATCTTTAATGAAGATAATTTCTATTGTTATGATCTGTGATGAAGATAATTTCTGTTATTATGATCTATGATGAAGATTATTTCTATTGTTATGATCTGTAATGAAGATAATTTCTGTTATGAGCTGTGATAAAGATAATTTCTATTGTGATCTGTAATGAAGATAGTTTCTGTTATTATGATCTGTGATGAAGATAGTTTCTGTTATTATGATCTGTGATGAAGATAACTTCTATTGTGATCTGTAATGAAGATAGTTTCTGTTATTATGATCTGTGATGAAGATAATTTCTGTAATGCCCGTAATGAAAATAATTTCTACTGTTATGATCTGTAATGAAGATAATTTCTGTTATGATCTGTGATGAAGATAATTTCTGTTATTATGATCTGTGATGAAGATAGTTTCTGTTATTATGATCTGTGAAGAAGATAATTTCTATTGTTATGATCTTTAATGAAGATAATTTCTATTGTTATGATCTGTGATGAAGATAATTTCTGTTATTATGATCTATGATGAAGATTATTTCTATTGTTATGATCTGTAATGAAGATAATTTCTGTTATGAGCTGTGATAAAGATAATTTCTATTGTGATCTGTAATGAAGATAGTTTCTGTTATTATGATCTGTGATGAAGATAGTTTCTGTTATTATGATCTGTGATGAAGATAACTTCTATTGTGATCTGTAATGAAGATAGTTTCTGTTATTATGATCTGTGATGAAGATAACTTCTATTGTGATCTGTGATGAAGATAGTTTCTGTTATTATGATCTGTGATGAAGATAACTTCTATTGTGATCTGTAATGAAGATAGTTTCTGTTATTATGATCTGTGATGAAGATAATTTCTGTAATGCCCGTAATGAAAATAATTTCTACTGTTATGATCTGTAATGAAGATAATTTCTGTTATGATCTGTAATGAAGATAATTTCTATTGTAATGATCTGTATGAAGATAATTTCTATTGTTATGATCTGTGATGAAGATAGTTTCTGTTATTATGATCTGTGATGAAGATAATTTCTGTTATGATCCGTAATGAAAATAATTTCTACTGTTATGATCTGTAATGAAGATAATTTCTGTAATGATCTGTGATGAAGATAATTTCTATTGTTATGATCTGTGATAAAGATAATTTCTGTTATGATCTGTAATGAGGATAATTTCTGTTATGATCTGTAATGAAGATAATTTCTAATGTTATGATCTGTAATGAAGATAATTTCTATTGTTATGATCTGTAATGAAGATAATTTCTATTGTTATGATCTGTATGAAGATAATTTCTATTGTTATGATCTCTAATGAAGATAGTTTCTGTTATGATCTGTGATGAAGATAATTTCTGTTCTTATGATCTGTAATGAAGATAATTTCTGTTTTTATGATCTGTAATGAAGATAATTTCTATTGTTATGATCTGTAATGAAGATAATTTCTAATGTTATGATCTGTAATGAGGATAATTTCTATTGTTATGATCTGTATGAAGATAATTTCTATTGTTATGATCTGTAATGAAGATAATTTCTATTGTTATGATCTGTGATGAAAATAATTTCTATTGTTATGATCTGTAATGACAATAATTTCTATTGTTATGATCTGTGATAAAGATAATTTCTGTTATGATCTGTAATGAAAATAATTTCTATTGTTATGATCTGTGATGAAGATAATTTCTGTTCTTATTATCTGTAATGAAGATAATTTCTGTTTTTATGATCTGTAATGAAGATAATTTCTATTGTTATGATCTGTAATGAAGATAATTTCTATTGTTAAGATCTGTAATGACAATAATTTCTATTGTTATGATCTGTGATAAAGATCATTTCTGTTATGATCTGTAATGAAAATAATTTCAATTGTTATGATCTGTGATGAAGATAATTTCTGTTCTTATTATCTGTAATGAAGATAATTTCTGTTTTTATGATCTGTAATGAAGATAATTTCTGTTTTTATGATCTGTAATGAAGATAATTTCTATTGTTATGATCTGTGATGAAGATAATTTCTGTTATGATCTGTAATGAAAATAATTTCTATTGTTATGATCTGTGATGAAGATAATTTCTGTTCTTATTATCTGTAATGAAGATAATTTCTGTTTTTATGATCTGTAATGAAGATAATTTCTATTGTTATGATCTGTAATGAAGATAATTTCTATTGTTATGATCTGTAATGACAATAATTTCTATTGTTATGATCTGTGATTAAGATAATTTCTGTTATGATCTGTAATGAAAATAATTTCTATTGTTATGATCTGTGATGAAGATAATTTCTGTTCTTATTATCTGTAATGAAGATAATTTCTGTTTTTATGATCTGTAATGAAGATAATTTCTACTGTTATGATCTGTAATGAAGAAAATTTCTGTAATGATCTGTGATGAAGATAATTTCTATTGTTATGATCTGTGATAAAGATAATTTCTGTTATGATCTGTAATGAGGATAATTTCTGTTATGATCTGTAATGAAGATAATTTCTATTGTTATGATCTGTGATGACAATAATTTCTATTGTTATGATCTGTAATGAAGATAATTTCTATTGTTATGATCTGTATGAAGATAATTTCTATTGTTATCATCTGTGATGAAGATAATTTCTATTGTTATGATCTCTAATGAAGATAGTTTCTGTTATGATCTGTGATGAAGATAATTTCTATTGTTATGATCTGTGATGAAGATAATTTCTGTTCTTATGATCTGTAATGAAGATAATTTCTGTTTTTATGATCTGTAATGAAGATAATTTCTATTGTTATGATCTGTAATGAAGATAATTTCTAATGTTATGATCTGTAATGAGGATAATTTCTATTGTTATGATCTGTGATAAAGATAATTTCTGTTATGATCTGTAATGAAGATAATTTCTGTTTTTATGATCTGTAATGAAGATAATTTCTATTGTTATGATCTGTAATGAAGATAATTTCTAATGTTATGATCTGTAATGAAGATAATTTCTAATGTTATGATCTGTAATGAGGATAATTTCTGTTATGATCTGTGATGAAGATAATTTCTATTGTTGTGATCTGTAATGAAGATAATTTCTGTTATGATCTGTAATGAAAATAATTTCTATTGTTATGATCTGTAATGAAGATAATTTCTATTGTTATGATCTGTAATGACAATAATTTCTATTGTTATGATCTGTGATAAAGATAATTTCTGTTATGATCTGTAATGAAGATAATTTCTGTTTTTATGATCTGTAATGAAGATAATTTCTATTGTTATGATCTCTAATGAAGATAGTTTCTGTTATGATCTGTGATGAAGATAATTTCTGTTCTTATGATCTGTAATGAAGATAATTTCTGTTTTTATGATCTGTAATGAAGATAATTTCTATTGTTATGATCTGTAATGAAGATAATTTCTAATGTTATGATCTGTAATGAGGATAATTTCTGTTATGATCTGTGATGAAGATAATTTCTATTGTTATGATCTGTAATGAAGATAATTTCTATTGTTATGATCTGTGATGAAGATAATTTCTATTGTTATGATCTGTAATGACAATAATTTCTATTGTTATTATCTGTGATAAAGATAATTTCTGTTATGATCTGTAATGAAAATAATTTCTATTGTTATGATCTGTGATGAAGATAATTTCTGTTCTTATTATCTGTAATGAAGATAATTTCTGTTTTTATGATCTGTAATGAAGATAATTTCTATTGTTATGATCTGTAATGAAGATAATTTCTATTGTTAAGATCTGTAATGACAATAATTTCTATTGTTATGATCTGTGATAAAGATAATTTCTGTTATGATCTGTAATGAAAATAATTTCTATTGTTATGATCTGTGATGAAGATAATTTCTGTTCTTATTATCTGTAATGAAGATAATTTCTGTTTTTATGATCTGTAATGAAGATAATTTCTACTGTTATGATCTGTAATGAAGATAATTTCTGTAATGATCTGTGATGAAGATAATTTCTATTGTTATGATCTGTGATGACAATAATTTCTGTTATGATCTGTAAAGAGGATAATTTCTGTTTTTATGATCTGTAATGAAGATAATTTCTATTGTTATGATCTGTGATGACAATAATTTCTATTGTTATGATCTGTAATGAAGATAATTTCTATTGTTATGATCTGTATGAAGATAATTTCTATTGTTATGATCTGTGATGAAGATAATTTCTATTGTTATGATCTCTAATGAAGATAGTTTCTGTTATGATCTGTGATGAAGATAATTTCTATTGTTATGATCTGTGATGAAGATAATTTCTGTTCTTATGATCTGTAATGAAGATAATTTCTGTTTTTATGATCTGTAATGAAGATAATTTCTATTGTTATGATCTGTAATGAAGATAATTTCTAATGTTATGATCTGTAATGAGGATAATTTCTGTTATGATCTGTGATGAAGATAATTTCTATTGTTATGATCTGTAATGAAGATAATTTCTATTGTTATGATCTGTGATGAAGATAATTTCTATTGTTATGATCTGTAATGACAATAATTTCTATTGTTATGATCTGTGATAAAGATAATTTCTGTTATGATCTGTAATGAAAATAATTTCTATTGTTATGATCTGTGATGAAGATAATTTCTGTTCTTATTATCTGTAATGAAGATAATTTCTGTTTTTATGATCTGTAATGAAGATAATTTCTATTGTTATGATCTGTAATGAAGATAATTTCTATTGTTAAGATCTGTAATGACAATAATTTCTATTGTTATGATCTGTGATAAAGATAATTTCTGTTATGATCTGTAATGAAAATAATTTCTATTGTTATGATCTGTGATGAAGATAATTTCTGTTCTTATTATCTGTAATGAAGATAATTTCTGTTTTTATGATCTGTAATGAAGATAATTTCTATTGTTATGATCTGTATGAAGATAATTTCTATTGTTATGATCTGTGATGAAGATAATTCCGTTATGATCTGTAATGAAAATAATTTCTATTGTTATGATCTGTGATGAAGATAATTTCTGTTCTTATTATCTGTAATGAAGATAATTTCTGTTTTTATGATCTGTAATGAAGATAATTTCTATTGTTATGATCTGTAATGAAGATAATTTCTATTGTTATGATCTGTAATGACAATAATTTCTATTGTTATGATCTGTGATAAAGATAATTTCTGTTATGATCTGTAATGAAAATAATTTCTATTGTTATGATCTGTGATGAAGATAATTTCTGTTCTTATTATCTGTAATGAAGATAATTTCTGTTTTTATGATCTGTAATGAAGATAATTTCTACTGTTATGATCTGTAATGAAGATAATTTCTGTAATGATCTGTGATGAAGATAATTTCTATTGTTATGATCTGTGATAAAGATAATTTCTGTTATGATCTGTAATGAGGATAATTTCTGTTATGATCTGTAATGAAGATAATTTCTATTGTTATGATCTGTGATGACAATAATTTCTATTGTTATGATCTGTAATGAAGATAATTTCTATTGTTATGATCTGTATGAAGATAATTTCTATTGTTATGATCTGTGATGAAGATAATTTCTATTGTTATGATCTCTAATGAAGATAGTTTCTGTTATGATCTGTGATGAAGATAATTTCTATTGCTATGATCTGTGATGAAGATAATTTCTGTTCTTATGATCTGTAATGAAGATAATTTCTGTTTTTATGATCTGTAATGAAGATAATTTCTATTGTTATGATCTGTAATGAAGATAATTTCTAATGTTATGATCTGTAATGAGGATAATTTCTGTCATGATCTGTGATGAAGATAATTTCTATTGTTGTGATCTGTAATGAAGATAATTTCTGTTATGATCTGTAATGAAAATAATTTCTATTGTTATGATCTGTAATGAAGATAATTTCTATTGTTATGATCTGTAATGACAATAATTTCTATTGCTATGATCTGTAATGAAGATAATTTCTATTGTTATGATCTGTAATGAAGATAATTTCTGTAATGATCTGTGATGAAGATAATTTCTATTGTTATGATCTGTGATGAAGATAATTTCTGTTATTATGATCTCTAATGAAGATAATTTCTGTTCTTATGATCTGTAATGAAGATAATTTCTGTTTTTATGATCTGTAATGAAGATAATTTCTATTGTTATGATCTGTAATGAAGATAGTTTCTGTTGTTATGATCTGTGATGAAGATAATTTCTATTGTTATGATCTGTGATGAAGATAATTTCTGTTTTTATGATCTGTAATGAAAATAATTTCTATTGTTATGATCTGTAATGAAGATAGTTTCTGTTATTATGATCTGTAATGAAAATAATTTCTATTGTTATGATCTGTAATGAAGATAGTTTCTGTTATTATGATCTGTGATGAAGATAATTTCTATTGTTATGATCTTGGATGAAGATAGTTTCTGTTATTATGATCTGTGATGAAGATAATTTCTATTGTTATGATCTTGGATGAAGATAGTTTCTGTTATTATGATCTGTGATGAAGATAATTTCTATTGTTATGATCTGTAATGAAGATAATTTCTATTGTTATGATCTGTAATGACAATAATTTCTATTGTTATGATCTGTGATAAAGATAATTTCTGTTATGATCTGTAATGAAAATAATTTCTATTGTTATGATCTGTGATGAAGATAATTTCTGTTCTTATTATCTGTAATGAAGATAATTTCTGTTTTTATGATCTGTAATGAAAATAATTTCTATTGTTATGATCTGTAATGAAGATAATTTCTATTGTTATGATCTGTAATGACTTTAATTTCTATTGTTATGATCTGTGATAAAGATAATTTCTGTTATGATCTGTAATGAAAATAATTTCTATTGTTATGATCTGTGATGAAGATAATTTCTGTTCTTATTATCTGTAATGAGGATAATTTCTGTTATGATCTGTAATGAAGATAATTTCTATTGTTATGATCTGTGATGACAATAATTTCTATTGTTATGATCTGTAATGAAGATAATTTCTATTGTTATGATCTGTATGAAGATAATTTCTATTGTTATGATCTGTGATAAAGATAATTTCTGTTATGATCTCTAATGAAAATAATTTCTATTGTTATGATCTGTGATGAAGATAATTTCTGTTCTTATTATCTGTAATGAAGATAATTTCCGTTTTTATGATCTGTAATGAAGATAATTTCTATTGTTATGATCTGTAATGAAGATAATTTCTAATGTTATGATCTGTAATGAGGATAATTTCTGTTATGATCTGTGATGAAGATAATTTCTATTGTTATGATCTGTAATGAAGATAATTTCTATTGTTATGATCTGTGATAAAGATAATTTCTGTTATGATCTGTAATGAAAATAATTTCTATTGTTATGATCTGTAATGAAGATAATTTCTATTGTTATGATCTGTAATGACAATAATTTCTATTGTTATGATCTGTGATAAAGATAATTTCTGTTATGATCTGTAATGAAAATAATTTCTATTGTTATGATCTGTGATGAAGATAATTTCTGTTCTTATTATCTGTAATGAAGATAATTTCTGTTTTTATGATCTGTAATGAAGATAATTTCTATTGTTATGATCTGTAATGAAGATAGTTTCTGTTGTTATGATCTGTGATGAAGATAATTTCTATTGTTATGATCTGTGATGAAGATAATTTCTGTTATTATGACCTCTAATGAAGATAATTTCTGTTCTTATGATCTGTAATGAAGATAATTTCTGTTTTTATGATCTGTAATGAAGATAATTTCTATTGTTATGATCTGTAATGAAGATAGTTTCTGTTGTTATGATCTGTGATGAAGATAATTTCTATTGTTATGATCTGTGATGAAGATAATTTCTGTTTTTATGATCTGTAATGAAGATAATTTCTATTGTTATGATCTGTAATGAAGATAGTTTCTGTTGTTATGATCTGTAATGAAAATAATTTCTATTGTTATGATCTGTAATGAAGATAGTTTCTGTTATTATGATCTGTGATGAAGATAATTTCTATTGTTATGATCTTGGATGAAGATAGTTTCTGTTATTATGATCTGTGATGAAGATAATTTCTATTGTTATGATCTTGGATGAAGATAGTTTCTGTTATTATGATCTGTGATGAAGATAATTTCTATTGTTATGATCGATAATGAATATAGTTTCTGTTACTATTAGCTGTGATGATGACAGTTTCTGTTATGATCTGTGATGAATGATGTTCATACAATCTCTGACAATCATTACTGATTCCACCGTAAAGAAACGAGCAGCGTCTCTAAAAGACTGCTCCAGGTGAGGCTCGAACTCACAACCTCGGCATTGCTCTACAGTGTACTGTCATATAAGTACCGCGCGCTAACCGATTGCGCCACTGGAGCTCACTGCACAGTAGCCACGGATCTCTTTATAAACCAAATCCAGCTCACCGGAGGAAAGTTCCGTTTTTTCGCCGTATAACAGCGAAACGTCGTCACGCAGGCTCTGTGTGAACGTTTCACGTTGATGTTAAGGTGTAAAGAGACAGTAAACCTGCTGAAGCGACATCTTTTCGCTCTCTTTCACGAAGCGGCGCTTTGGTAACGTTAGGTCCCTGAATTAAAGACCCGCAGAAGTTCACACGACGGTTTAAGAACCAGATCAGCTTAACGGTGTTAAATATATACCTACTGCTGTTCTGTCTGCTCTTAATGAGTTTTAGTTTGATAATGAGCACACACAGACCCCGAATTACGCCGGGGACCTCCGGAAACCGTTTGGCGGAAGTCAGGACGGGGGTACTTCCGGTTTAAATTATGCGTCTCTATCGCCGCCATGTTGGAGAGGAGTCAGCTCAGGTCGTTTTAAAATGTGAATAAGGTGTGATGATCAGCTAATATTTCATTTAGCCAGCAGGTGGCACTGTCAGTTTGTGTATGAAGTTACATGACATGTTTACATTGAGGAGGAAGACACACGAAGCAGGCAGAAATGAATGAGCATGTTGTAAGGGGACCAGAGGCTGAGCTAAAAAAATAAAAGATGTTCGGGACAAGCAAAGGACTGGTTTAATCCTTGTAACAACGAACATAACATGGTACCAGGAGTAAATTAGGTTGTGTGTGAGGATCAACATGCAAGCTCTTAAGCCACTGGAGGGTTTGAAGCTCACGGGGAATGTCGACGGCAACTGGCGCACATTCAATCAGCAGTTTCTCCTGTATATGGCCGCCATGGAGTTGGAATCTAAGCCAGACGTCAGAAAGGTAGCTTTACTGCTAACCATAGCGGGTCCACAGGCCATAGAAGTGTACAACATGTTTGTAAATGAAAGTCCGGATGACAAGGACAAATTCCTGAAAGTGCTCGAGAAGTTTGACGCGCATTGCTCCCCCAAGAAAAATGAAACTTATGAAAGATACGTATTTAGATCTCGGATGCAGCATCAGCATGAATCCTTTGATAGCTTTCTGACCGACCTGAAGCTGAAAGCACAGTCATGCAACTTTGGAACTTTGAAAGACTCTATGATTAGGGACCAGATTGTTTTCGGCATGGAGGATAAAAAAGTGAGAGAGCGACTTCTGAGGGAGACAGAGCTGACACTGGAAGGAGTCGTCAACATTTGCAAGGCAAGTGAACTGTCTCAAATACACGTGAGGACGTTCAGCGAGGGGAACGCGGGAGCTGCTGCCGGGAGCGACAGCGTGGCTGTTGGTGCAATCTCACGCCAGGGAGGGAAACGCACACAACTCCGACCTCGACAGCGGACTGATGAAGGGACGTTCAGTTGCAAGCGCTGTGGCTCACAGCACAAGCCGAAGCAATGTCCAGCCTTTGGTAAGCAATGCTCCAACTGCCAAGGAAAGAATCACTTTGCTAAGCGGTGTTTCTCAAAGAAAAAGGAGAAAAGCAAAGGAAAATCAGTTAACATGATAGAGGACACAGATCTCAGTGACACATTCTTTGTAGGAATGGTTAATTGTGAAGATGAGCCTGTAAAAGAAATTAACACTGTAAAAGAAGACAAGTGGATAGCACCATTACAGATAAATGGGACATTAGTTACAGTAAGACTAGACAATGGTGCAAAAGCAAACCTGATCAGTATATCTGATATTAAAGAAATGAAAAGTAAGCCAAGAATAAAGAGAAAGACACTTTCCCTAAAAGACTACAATGGGCAGAAAATAGAGTGTCTGGGCACATGCAAGTTAAAAGTAACAGTGAAAGGAAAAGATCACCACCTACTCTTCTCTGTTGTATCAGAAGGACTTGAATCACTGATGGGTGATAAAGCCTGTGAGGTTTTGGGACTGGTAAAAAGAGTGTATCTTATTAACACAACCTCCAGCCCACAAAGTGACTCTGTTGACTTGATTATAAGCAAGTTCGCTGATGTATTCAAAGGTTTTGGTGCACTGCCATTCAAATATAAAATCCAGCTGAAAGAAGGTGCACAGCCTGTCATACACCCTGCACGCAGAGTTCCAGCACCACTTAGGGATCGCCTTAGGAAGGAACTGGACAAAATGACTGCTCTTGGTGTGATTAAAAAGGTTGAAGAGCCAACAGACTGGGTCGACTCAATGGTGTGTGCAAAGAAATAGAATGGTGATCTGAGAATATGCATGGATCCAAAAGACTTAAATGAAAACATCAAAGTGAACACTATCAAATACCCAAACAGGAAGAAATAACCAGTGAAATGGCAGGTGCTCGCTATTTTACAAAACTGGATGCATCACAAGGCTTTTGGCAGTTAAAACTGGATGAAAGTAGCACCAAGTACTGCACTTTCAATACACCTTTTGGCAGATACTGTTTTCTCAGACTTCCATTTGGAATAATTTCTGCTTCTGAGATATTTCATAGAGCCATGGAGCACATTGTAGAAGGTTTGGATGGAGTTTGAGTCTATGATATTATCATCTGGGGCTCCACGTTTCAAGAGCACAATGAGAGGTTGACCAAAGCTCTCGAGCGTATACAAAAGTATGGGTTAAAGCTCAACAAAAGCAAGTGCCAGTTTGGAACAGAGGAGATCATCTTCCTGGGAGATAAGCTCTCAGCAAAAGGTATCCAGCCAGACCAGGAAGAGGTAAATGTCATACAGAACATGCCAAGGCCAACAGACAAAACAGGTGTGCTGCGCATCATGGGGATGGTTAACTTCATAGGAAGGTTCATTCCTAACCTTTCTGCAAAAACATCCTGCATTCGTGGTCTGCTTCACAAAGAAAGTGAATTCATATGGACAACAAAACATGAGCAGGAATGGAACAGACTGAAAAAGACCATGACAACCGCACCTGTACTGACATTCTTCGATCCCACAAAGAAGGTAAAAGTGTCAACGGATGCATCAAAAGATGGAATCGGAGCTGTGCTTCTACAGGCTTAGGGTGAGCATTGGAAACCAGTAGCCTATGCATCACGATCCATGACTGAGACAGAGTGCAGATATGCACAAATAGAAAAAGAATGTCTTGGATTGGTGTTTGGATTCGAAAGGTTTCACAGCTACATATATGGCCTACCCACCTTCACTGTAGAAACAGACCATCGTCCACTAGTGGCCATCATCAAAAAGAATCTAAATGAGATGACACCAAGGATTCAACGTTTGATGATGAAAATGCAGAGGTATGACTTTGAACTGATTTACATTCCAGGAAAGCATCTTGTACTCGCTGATGCACTTTCAAGAGCACCAACAGGAGGCAGTGTGAGTACAACTGATGATGATGTTCAGGCCCATGTAAAAATGATATCCACTGTGCTTCCTGTTTCTGACACCAAGTCTAGACTCATCGCTGCAGAAACTACAAAAGACACAGAGCTGCAACAAGTCATTGAAAACATGAGAAATGGATGGCCAGTAGGTTCCTGCCCATCATTCTACCACATAAGAGGTGAGCTGAGTGTCATTGATGGACTGCTTTTGAAACAAAACAGGATTGTCATTCCAGTAAAGCTGAGACAGGACATGCTACAGAGAATCCATGAAGGTCATCTCGGTATAGAGAAATGCAAAAGACGGGCAAGAGACACAGTTTTCTGGCCTGGCATAAACAAAGACATTGAAAGACTGATAAGCAGATGCGACACATGCCAGAAACACAGAAACAAGCAAGCCAAAGAGCCCATGGTGGTAGCTGATGTACCATCAACCCCATGGTACAAAGTGGGAATGGATTGTTTCATTTTAAAGGGAAAGATTACCTAGTGGTTGTTGACTATTGTTCAAATTTCCCTGAAATGGCATTATTGTCAAACACATCATCAGCTTGTGTCATAAACCATGCAAAATCCATATTTTCCAGACATGGCATACCAAACATTGCAGTGAGTGATAATGGGCCATGTTTCAACAGCAAAGAGTGGAAGGAGTTTGCAGAAATGTATGATTTCAAACATGTGACATCTAGTCCACTGTATGCCCAGTCAAATGGAAAAGCAGAGAAAGGTGTGCACATTCTGAAACAGCTTCTGAAGAAGGCTGAAGACAGCCACTCAGACCCATACCTTGCTTTACTCAGCTACAGAGCAACACCTCTTGAATGTGGGCTATCACCTGGTGAGTTACTGATGAACAGAAAACTTCGCACAACTCTACCAAGTCGTACAAAACACAGCAAACATCAAAAACTAGAGCGAAGACTACATCATCAAAAAATGAAGCAAAAGTCATTTTATGACAGAAGTGCAAGACATCTTCCACCACTGTCATGCAACGATGCTGTCAGGATTGAAGATCCTGATGGTTGGAAAACCAAAGGAACTGTTCTTCAAGAAGTGGCACCCCGGTCATTCACTGTGAGAACAGAAGAGGGACAGTTTTGGGACGCAACCGTCGCAGTCTTCTGAAAACACAAGACACTGTCCAAGGACTCAGTGAAAATGATAGTGATGCTCAGAACAGTGTACCACCTTCCACAGACAACACGTGCACTCCAACTCCAAGTAAACCTGTACTGAGGAGGTCTGCAAGAGAAGTTAAGAAACCTAATAGACTGAACTTGTAACTAAAGGATGTTGTAAAAAAAAAAAAATGTATACATTAAGAATGTTGACTTCTTATGGATTGAAAAGTGGGTGAAGTTCTAGTTCTGTAGACTACTGTAGTATTGATGCATGTTTATGTTCAGACATGCTACACACGACTCAGTGTTACCGTTATATGATTTGATCAGGAGTAGTGTTATTGAAAGGAAACTGGACACTTTGCTATTTTGTTTTTCATATATGAATATATTACCTCAAAGAAAGGGGGATGTGATGATCAGCTAATATTTCATTTAGCCAGCAGGTGGCACTGTCAGTTTGTGTATGAAGTTACATGACATGTTTACATTGAGGAGGAAGACACACGAAGCAGGCAGAAATGAATGAGCATGTTGTAAGGGGACCAGAGGCTGAGCTAAAAAAATAAAAGATGTTCGGGACAAGCAAAGGACTGGTTTAATCCTTGTAACAACGAACATAACATAAGGGTCGTCCAAACTATGGCCCGGGGGCCAGCCTCGGCCTGTGGTCTACTTTTAGTTGACCCTTAGCAAGATCCAAAATATGATAAGAATTTGGCCCACACTAGAATGTAGAGCTTCTGTTTGACAAACAAATAAGGACAAACTGACCACAGTATTCAGAGCCCATCTAGTGGAGGCCTAGGCCAGCCAGGGCCCCTGAAACTCCCAAATCTTTGACACTGGCTGACTCTTTACCTTGTCAAGCCATTAAGCTTTAGGCGAATTTCTTTAAATATTTTCAGTTATTGAGGATATCTCAACCTGCACAGGATCAATCCTAACAGCTCTAAAACTCACTCCAGGCAGATGTGTCAGAGTGGACCAGCCATCCTTACAAGTTTTATATTTGGCCCTTGGTGAAAAAAGTTATGGCACTCTGATGTAAATACTTTGTTCTTGAATGAAAATGGAATTTAAAAAAACGGATTCAAAACAGAATTATGGTGCCCCATCAAATCATCCAATCCGCTACCTCCAATAAAGACCAAAAGTCTGTAGGACATTTGTGGAAACACTGAACTGACCACCTGACCCCCTCTGACCAAAGGGGACTTCGGTCTGGGTGGGACAGAAGGATGAGTGGGACAGGTGAACCAAAGAGCCTTTGTTTTATAAAAAAGTGAATTACAGGTCTTTTCCTGAGCTGAAGCTGAGTCACAGTCACCTGCAGCTCTCCTCACTGTGATATCGATCAGGTGATGACACTCCAACAGGAGGCCGATCCTGAAAGTCACCATCATGTTTGCTTTTGTTTGTCTTCATCATAAAGATTCAAAAACATGCGAGGTACCCTCATTAAGATGATAAATCACTTTATTTAATGATCTGAACTTGTTTTTAGGTTAATACAACTGCAGCAAAACAGCTAAATAATTCATATTTTTATTCTTTATTTAATATATATATATATACATAAATATATATATATATATATATATATTTATATTTATATATATATATAAAAAAACTCTTCTCTCACCCACCCCCCTCTCCCCCCGGTGGGATGGGTGGCCTCTACCAGAGGCCTGGGAGCTTGAGGGTCCTGCGCAGTATCTTAGCTGTTCCTAGGACTGCACTCTTCTGGAGTGAGATGTCTGATGTTTCTCCAGGGATCTGTTGGAGCCACTTCTCCAGTGTGGGGGTCACTGCCCCGAGTGCCCCGATGACCACAGGCACTACTGTTGCCTTCACCTTCCAGGCTTTCTCTAGCTCTCCTTTGAGCCCTTGGTATTTCTCTAGTTTCTTGTGTTCCTTTTTCCTGATGTTGCTATGACTGGGATGGCTACTTCAATCACAACGGCTTTCCTCTGCTGCTTATCTATCATTACAATGTCTGGTTGGTTGGCCATTATCATTTTGTTGGTCTGTATCTGGAAGTCCCACAGGATCTTTGCTCAGCCATTCTCAATCACCTTTGGAGGTGCTTCCCATTTTGACCTTGGGGGCTCCAGTCCATATTCTGCACAGATGTTCCTGTACACTATACCGGCTACTTGGTTATAGCTTTCCATGTATGCTTTTCCTGCCAGCATCTTACACCCTGCTGTTAGGTGCTGGACTGTTTCAGGGCTCTCTTTGCACAGCCTGCACCTGGGATCTTGCCTGGTGTGGTAGATCCGGGCCTCTATTGCTCTGGTGCTCAAGGCCTGTTCCTGTGCAGCCATGATTAGTGCCTCTGTGCTGTCCTTCAGTCCAGCCCTCTCTAGCCATTGGTAGGATTTGTTCATGTCAGCCATTTCAGCTATCTTTCGGTGGTACATCCCATGCAGGGGTTTCTCCTCCCATGATGGTTCCTCTAGTTCCTCCTTCCCTGTCAGTTTCCACAGTCTGAGACACTCACTAAGCGCTTGATCTCTTGGGGCCATCTTCCTGACGTATTCATGGAGCTTGGATGTTTCATCTTGGATAGTGGCTCTGATGCTCACTAACCCTCTGCCTCCTTCTTTGCGCTTAGTGTATAGCCTCTGGATACTGGACTTGGGGTGGAACCCTCCGTGCATGGTGAGCAATTTCCGAGTTCTAACGTCTGTGGCCTGAATTTCCTCCTTTGGCCAGCTTTTTATTCCAGCTGGGTATCTGATCACTGGCAGGGCATAGCTGTTAATTGCCTGAACCTTGTTTCTGCCATTGAGCTGACTCTTTAGGACTTGCCTTACTCGCTTCAGGTACTTGGCCGTTGCTGCTTTCCTAGTGGCCTCTTCGTGGTTGCCATTTGCCTGTGGTATGCCAAAGTATTTGTAGCTCTCCTCCACATCTGCTATTCTACCTTCTGGGAGTGTAATGCCTTCTGTATGGACTACCTTCCCTCTTTTTGTCACCATTCGGCCACACTTCTCCAGTCCGAACAACATTCCGATGTCACTGCTGTAGATCCTGGTGGTGTGGATCAGTGAGTCGATGTCTCGCTCACTCTTACCGTACAGCTTGATGTCATCCATGTAGAGGAGGTGACTGATGGTGGTCCCATTTCGGAGTCAGTATCCGTAGCCAGTCTTATGATAATTTGACTGAGGGGGTTCAGTCCTATGCAGAACAGCAGTGGGGACAGAACTCTTTGGTATATGCCACATTTGATGGAGACTTGTACAATTGGCTCGAAGTTGGCCTCAAGGGTGGTGTTCCATTGCCTCATTGAGATTGCAATGAAGGCTCTTAAAGTCTTGTTGACCTTGTACAGCTTCAGGCATTGGATCCATGTGTGTGGCATGGAGTCATAGGCTTTCTTATGATCAATCCAGGCAGTGCACAGGTTGGTCTGTCTGGTTCTGCAGTCTTGAGCAACTGTTCTGTCTACCAGTAGCTGGTGTTTTGCTCCTCTGGTATTTTTACCAATGCCGTTCTGTGTCTCTGTCATGTATTGATCCATGTGCTCACTTATTTTAGCCGCAATGATGCCTGACAGGAGTTTCCATGTTGTGGAGAGGCAGGTGATTGGCCAATAGTTGGATGGGACTGTTCCCTTCTGGGGATCTTTCTGAATCAGGACTGTACGGCCCTTGGTCAGCATTCAGGATGGGTTCAATGTCTCAGCAGTTGGTTCATTTGTGTTGCTAAGCACTCATGGAGTGAGGTCAGCAATGGACACTATATATATATGTATATATATATATATATAGATATATATATATATGAAAGCTGGCATCAAGGAGGCATAGACTGGACAGAGACCTCAACACCAACAACAGCAAAGATATGTGATAGGTGGTCAACAGTGTTACAGGCTACCAAAGCAGGAGTGCCCCATCATGTGTAAGGCCATGTTACCAGATGAGCTAAACACAATTTATGCTCGTTTTGACCTCCTCAACACAGAGTCAGCAGTAAAGTCTACTCTGCCTCCAGAGGACCAGCCACTGTCAGTCTCCACAGTGGATGTGAGGAAAGTCCTGCTGAGAGTAAATATGAGTAAAGCTGCAGGGCCTGATAACATCCCTGACCGTGTTCTTCAAACATGTGCCAACCAGCTGGTAGACATCATTACTGACATTTTTAACATATCACCGTCACAGGAGAGCGTTCCCACCTGCTTACAGACAGCCTCCATGGGCCCTGTGCCTGAAAAGTCTGTAGTGTCTGATCTAAATTACTACAGCCCTGTGGCTCGATTATCTTTCAGCTGGCAACAAGTTATTTAACCCCAGCTGATGCAATGAGTAACTTCTCGTTTCTTAAACAACCATGTTGAAAGACACATCCTGTGGTCGTGGAAAAGATGTTACTCTGTTTAAGAAGGGTCAAATCATTGGCATGCATCAAGCAGAGAAAACATCTAAGGAGATTGCAAAAACTACTAAAACTGGGTTAAGAACTGTCCAACGCATTATTAAAAACTGGAAGGATAGTGGGGAACCATTGTCTTTGAGAAAGAAACGTGGTCAGAAAAAAGTCCTAAGTGATCATGATCAGCAATCAATTAAACATTTGGCCAAATCAGATCGAAGAAAAACAACAGTAGAACTCAGGGGTATGTTTAATAGTGAAAGTAAGAGCATTTCCACACACACAATGTGAAGGGAACTCAAGGGATTGGGACTGAACAGCTGTGTAGCCTTAAGAAAACCACTAATCAGTAAGGCTAACAGGAAAAAAAGACTTCAGTTTGCTAGGGAGCATAAAGATTGGACTCTGGAGGACTGGAAGAAGGTCATGTGGTCTGATGAGTCCAGATTTACCCTGTTCCAGAGTGATGGGCGCATCAGGGTAAGAAGAGAGGCAGGTGAAGTGATGCACCCATCATGCCTAGTGTCTACTGTCCAAGCCTGTGGGGGCAGTGCTATGATCTGGGGCTGCTGCAGTTGGTCAGGTCTAGGTTCAGCAACATTATGGCCCAAAGAATGAGGTCAGCTGACTACCTGAATACCGTAAAATACCAAATAAATGCTGAGTTCCAATTAATTGCTGAGTCCATGTAACCCGGGTGAAAGATCCCTTTTCCGTCCAGTTATCTGTCTCTCGGTGTGATCCTGTTTAACGGCATTACGTCATACGGTCACGTGACCAAGCGCAGCCAATTAGTACGGTGCATACAGGAAGAGAGGTCATAGTTCAATAGGCGCTTGTGGAAGCACGCTTGTGAGACGGACACTGCAGGGAGCCGACCACCAGTGCCGACAACGGAACTGCAGAATCGGCCAGGTTTGATGGCGAGCTACGAGCCTATGATGAATCCATGAACTGATAAGAGCCTATGATGAATCCATGAACTGCTAGGAGCCTATGGTGAATCGATGACCCTTTAGGTTAAAAGCCCCACGGCAGCTCATCCATCTTCGCTGAATCCACCCTCCTGCTTGGGTCGGGCTGGTAGGAGGCTTCTCTGCCACCGTTTTTTTCCTTTTCTTTTGTACCTTAACCCCTTAACTCACTCACTCACTTGTGCTCACATACTCCCGCACCCCTGAACACTACAGGGCGGCAGTAGCTCAGCCCATAAGGACTTGGTCTGGGGACCGAAGGGTGGTCGGTTCGCATCCCGACCAAACCATGATTGGAAGTTGGTTTGGTAGCTGGAGAGGTGCAAGCTGACTTCCTGGGCTCTGCCGAAGTCCCCCTGAGCAAGGCACTGAACCCCCAAACTGCTCGGAAGCACTTCTTCAGGAGCAGCAAGCCATCTCTCCATTACTGCATGATCATAGGACCTGTTTGTGCATGTGCAGGTGTATTTCAGCCTATGTGTGTAAAGCATGTCTCAACAACAGAGTGTAAAGAATCTGAATTTCCTGTGAGGGATTAATAAAGTATGTCTTCTTCTTCTTCTTCTTCTTCTTCTATAATGGACTGAGCTGAACTCTGATCGTGCCTGAAGCAGGACAGGTGCTTGCATACAGGGGACTCTCATGAACTTTACGAACTACTGAATTCAGCATTGTTGTGAATTATTTCTTGTTGTCTGTCTTTGTTAGTGTGTCCTGTTTAAGTCTCTTTCTCCGCTCCTAGAGTCCAGCTTAGAATCTCCTGATCTAGCCTTATTGTTCTATTACTCTAGTACCCTCATTGTACTGTTGCTGTTGTGATCCATAGGTTACATCCAGCCTAAGAGCTACAGTCAAAGTTACAGAACACACCTGCAAACGCTGAACTACCAACTGACAGCTGACGCTTGAAAAGTGATTTATTCAAAAAGAAACATGATCAGACTGTACCTTATCAGTCCACATGGTTTATTTCTCTCTTGGGACATCCTGTCGGCTCGCTTCGCCTCCCTCTGTATGTCAACAAATGCTCGTTGGTGTGATGCACTCTGTTTTACAACAGTGCAGTTACACTCACCGACCACTCAGCTAGGCCACTAGAGAGCGGAAAGCCGGAATACTAGGGCTTTAAAAATTCAAAGTGGAAGACGTTGCCACTGCCGCTGCATGTTGTTTGCCCTTAACTAATGTCAGGAGGCCAGTAACATCAGTTACCGGTACATTGCTGCTGATCACCATGACCCCGGTACAGTGGGAAAAAAAGTAAGACCTTAACTTAACTAGTTCCTTACCAGTATTAAGAGTGTTTAGAGAGTGCTGAGTTGAAAGAAGAAGACAAAAGTATAACTATGGTACTGTAATCTTGCCTTGAAAATGTAAAGGTGATATTCATACTGGTGTAAATAAATAATATGATTACATTTACCATATTTTTTCATATTTTGCCAAGCAAGATTTTTATGAGAAAGGAATTAAACGCCTGTTCCAAATAAACGCCTGGTCTGCTCAGTGATTGAAAACAAATAAACGCCCCGGCTGATATTTGGTATTTTACAGTATACTGAATGACCAGGTTATTCCATCAATGGATTTTTTCTTCCCTAATGGCAAGGGCATATTCCAAGATGACAATGCCAGGATTCATGGGGCTCAAATTGTGAAAGAGTGGCTCAGGGAGCATGAGACATCATTTTCACACATGGATTGGCCACCACAGAGTCCAGACCTTAACCCCATTGAGAATCTTTGGGATGTGCTGGAGAAGGTTTTGTGCAGTGGTCAGACTCTCCCATCATCGATACAAGATCTTGGTGAAAAATTAATGCAACGTTGGATGGAAACAAATCTTGTGACATTGCAGAAGCTTATCGAAACAATGCCACAGTGAATGCGTGCGGTAATCAAAGCTAAAGGCAGTCTAACAAACTATAAGAGCGTGTAACCTTTGTTTTTTTTAGCAGTATATATATGTAAATATAAATTTATATATATCTGAACACCTTTTATCTCCTAAATGTGGTTTCCGTCCTTTAAATGTGTGCAGAGCTTTCATGTACCTAATAATAATCCATCTATGACTAGGGTTATGCTTCATGTTGTTTCACCTTTGACTGACCGCAGAGAAAACTGCCATGTCACATGATGTTGATGCTTTTCAAACTAAAACAATAACTTAACGTAAAATAATCTATTAAACGTGCATTTTCAGAACTATCTGAACTCAGCAGGAGCAAATACATTCATTCATTTTCTATACCGACTATCCTTTTCAGGGTTGCGGGGGTGCTGGAGCCTATCCCAGCTGTCACTGGACGAGAGGCGGGGTACACCCTGAACCGGTCGCCAGTCGATTGCAGGGCAACAGATAGAGACAGACAACCATTCACTCTCACACTCATACCAAAGGGCAATTTAGAGAGACCAATTAACCTAATGAGCATGTTTTTGGTCTGTTGGAGGAAGCCGGAGTGCCCGGAGAGAACCCACACATGCACGGAAAGAACATGCAAACTTCACACAGAAAGACCCTGCCCACCCGGGAATCGAACCAGCGACCTTCTTGCTATGAGGCACGTGCACTACCTGCTGCGCCACCGTGCCGCAGGAGCAAATACATGAACAGGTAAATGTCTGAGCAGCTTTTAACAAGAATAACACTTTCACACACTTCGGTGAATGTGTTTCTGGACCAGTTTAGTTTAGGACTTTATTTCACTCTGTTAGTATATAAAGCATTCAATACAAACAAAGAAAAATCTCAAACATGTGAATGAAAAGGAGCAGAATGAAGAAAAATCTTAGAGTCTGCCCCTTTCTCACAAGATATTAGTTAACTAAACACATAATGCAAATAAACAAGAGCTGCAGGCCAACATGCCTTTTTACAGTTCATTATTTCTTGTTGTGAAAAACAACCAACAGAACAAACACACAAATAAGAGGACCACATGTTAATTCACATTTTTCCACAAAACAAACATAGCAAGACTTGGATTAACACATTTCCCTGGACTCAACATACTGGCTTTGATAGTTTTTTTAAAGATAAATTTGATTGAGCTTCTTTAGTTTCTTTGTTCAGATTGTTTCATAAACTGATTCCTCTCACCGTAACTCAGCGCTCCTTCAGTTTAGGTCTGAATCTTGGCTTTTTAAATATTTCAAATCCTTTTAAAATAAAACAACTTTCTCTTTTTTCAAATTGGTTCTGGATGTTAATTGAAAAAAAAAATCTTATGAGCTTTATACATAATCTGCGACATACTGAGATCTACTAACTCATTGAATTTCAACTAATGCAATTTAACAAATAACGAAGGATCTCTGGATTGACTTCTAGTAATGATTCTTATCACTCTTTTTCGTGAAATGAAAATTGGCTGGTTGGAAGTTTTACATGCACTTCCCCACACTTCAATACAGTAGGTCAGATATGGGATGATTAACAGATTACAAGGTACAAAGCTTTATCATCTAAGTAATCCTTTACTTTGTGTAATGTTAGGTATAAGGTAAAAGGCACACAAACTGTGATGATCTGCAGCAACTGGACGTACATGTGGCCTGGAACTTGAATCCACGTGTGGTTGTTATTATTAAATATTGTCTTAGTCTATAACATAACCAGTTTCATAGCTGTCAGGTCTGTGATACTGGAGCAGCTAGGTTAATACCCCTTTCAGACTGGCCAAAAAACCTGTTTAAACTCGGTAACAATCGGCTCCTGTCGGCAGTTTGAAAGGATCTAATCTGCATTTCGACCCGAGTCGACTGACCCTGCAAGTGACACGGGTTTTTATCGGCTCGCCTCTGATTGGCTTCAGTGGGAACATCACACCCGGGTAAACCCGGTAATTTACGGATGATGTTGGCGTAACGTGCCCATGGCATTATATCGCGCTTGTCCCCTCCGTCTGTAACTTACGTGACTCTTTGTCATCTCAGCAACAAATTCCATCCACCTTCGTATCATCGGCACTCGAATGTCGTTCAGTCTGGCAGAGTGTGTACATTTTTAAAGAGGGACAAAAGTACAAACTACAGAAAACAGTTGACAACCGTGTCCACGTCTTTCATGCTCTTTTCCATTGTTTACATGGTCGTGTTTCGACGCGCTGATGATGTCATCAACGTGAGGACATCAGCTTGATGTGCCAGAGGAAAAAAAACAGCCACGCAGCTGGTCTGCTGCCGATTAGACCTGGGTCTGCTGGCAGTGGGAAAGGAATCACTTGCCAATTGTTAGCGGGTTAACCCGCCTTGAAAAAACCCGCGTTGACCCACTAATTTTAGTGTAAAAGCGGTATAAGATTACAAGCAATGTGGCCGTGCGTAATGGCCGTGTGGTATAGCACTGTGCTTATGTGTGTCACTTATTATGGAATTTCATCTAGTCATGCGGCAGAAAGGCTATAACTGGGGCTGATTTTGTGAGGCACCGGTAAGGTCCAGAACATAAACAGACACAGGTGACTTTGACAGCCACACAGGGCAGCACAACGAGCGCATGCAAAAGGGCATACCAAAAAGACCATTGGCACCAAATTTGACACACTCCTTCTATGTTTTGGGGGGCTTTGTCATCTAGCCTTGCAGAGCAGACAGAGGCCTGATTCATTGTCTGAAATCGTGCATGTCCATCTTGCCAACTTCCATTGTCCAACGACTTCACTCGGCTAAATGCTTAACGGCCCAATCAGAGAAGAGGGGCGGGAGCTGCGGACATGGTGACAACAGGAAGTGACTGCATGTTTAAAAACAATGGCAGCATGTGAAGCGGTCTCCGTGGATGCAGCGATATCTGCAGTTTTAATCAGAAATGGACTCAACTTTTTCTTTAAAAGAAGAGCAAAGAACGTCACTTAAAGCTTTTCTTACGAAAATCATGTTTTTGCTCTTCTCCCGACCGGGGATTACTGCTGATAAATGGGGAGAGAATGCAGAAATCCTCCACGGACGATGCCGGTTAGTCTATAGTAGTCGTGGTTACTCAGCTATACCTGGTGAAATCTGCTGTCCTCAGAAGTTTACTGATAGAACTTGGTGGGCAATGTCTTCCACGAGGTTCATGTCACATATAAGTGGTAAATAATCCAGATCCATCTATGTTGTATAATTTAATGTAAGATGATAATCTAAGGACTGAAACATAGTTTAAGGTAGCGGCTAACAATCGGGTCTAGCTGCTACGTCATACTGTGGCCTGATATGATTGGTCTGTGATGAGTGTGACAAGCAGAACGATCATCCAATCACCAGCTGCTGTTGTTTTTGAAGGTTAAGCCTCTGAAAACATTTTCTATGGGCTCTTCTCCAGATGGTCTAGTGAAATATTTCTGGTATATATGGAACTGTCCATCTGGTGTGTCAGGTTATCTCTCATCAGCTTACACCCTGAATTATTTCCAAAAGTCTCGCAACTTCAAGGCATCTTCTGTGAGTCTCCTGCCTCTCAGCTTTAACACTTACAGCGCACAAGGTTTGAGCTGACTTGAAGTGTGATACAACGAGCTTTAGACAAAAGTCAGCGTCAACAAGCTGGTCTAGTTAAACCAGGGATCTCAAACTTGCGGCCCGCAGGACGATATTTTGTGGCCCCCTACTTGACATCAAACCTTAGTGTTAGTGCGGCCCCTGCATGTTTGTCAAACGCACATTTTTGCCGAGTCGTTGCTCATGCCACGCTTGCCCTGGACTTTTATATAATCTTTTTCATCACCTAAGGCAGGGGTCTGCAAACTTTTTAATCAACAGAGCCATTTGCCATTCATGTTCTGAAGAACCCATTCATGCACGAGTTATTTCGTCTTATCGGACAGAGTGCTTCCCCATCACTGAGGAGTTTCCGTCATTCCCTGTTTTTATTGAACTGTGGTAGTTGGCACTCTTTCGTGGAGAAGTTCTGCTCTCCTGTGACCGTAAACAAGACACCTCACTGAGGGAACCACAGAGCCAAGGTGCACGTTGAGATGAAAGAGAGAAAAAGGCGCTGACGCTGCGCAAAAATCAAAACGGACGATCCTGTTCGTTTAAAGTACTTATTTGTGAGGTGTTGATCCCTTGTCTGCTCATCGGGAGGATGATTTCTCAGAATATTATCTAAATAACTGTGGATTTACTGTAAAAGCCTTCCTGTGTCCATCTGAGAGAGACAACCTGCGAGGAGAAGGCCTCCCGCTTGGGATTCAGTGGTAGGATCTCGTTTTTTATGTGGATTAAATTAATCAATGGATAACATCAATACCAGTTTATGAAATTGATGCTACACTTATATTTACAAATGTATTGATAACACAACGTAAACCGCCTGTTAGCCTCTCCCGTCTGATCAGGACGGCAGGCACACATATTACGCACCTATGGAGAAAGCGCTCATACGCCAGTGCGAGCTCCCAAAACTAGAGAAAAGTTAAACAGGGCTGGGATAAAACAGACAGAGACGGACGGGAGAACTAACGGAGTTCAATATGATTGATAAACGAACCAGCAGACACCGCTCCATAACGACACAGCCGTGCGTTCTGACGCACACACCTTCAGGTCTGTGTGGACAGGCCTGACTCTGTCCATAACTACACAGATAAAAGTGTTTCCCTCAAGTTTTTATGGAAGAAAAGAATCAAACACCAGTCATTCAAATTACTATAGGCCCACTACTGATTTATTTATATTGATTTAGGGGAGACTGGGGATGGTTGTAACACTAGAAGAGTTTAAACACCACAGTTTTCTCCTGTCAGGTATAAGATAGGAGTCACATGGTGATTTCATTTTTTCCTCCCTGATCACACACAGGGGCTGTCAGGGCTAGAAACTGTTGTGTGTGGACTTTACAAAGAAAATAATGTTAAACAAGAAATGAACTACATTTTGCTTAGTTCTAAGACTTATTGTGACTGAAACTGTTCTCTCTCAGGCAAATGTAATGCATTTCTTTCTTTCTAATTTCAGACAACTTTGCTTAAACAGCAAAGCTAAACAAAGCCAAACATTGGCTGATATGGGTGGGCTGGGTTGGAAACAAAACAGAAAAAAAAGTAGGCAGTTCAAATCTACAAAATTTCAGCAAAAATGCTGGTGCTGGCTGCAACTTTTTTGACAAATGCTGGCGGGGAAAGAGTTAATAATATGGATGTTAAGAAAATGGATCTTTCTTCTCTTTTTTTGAAAACTTGGGACCCTTTTTTGCAAAATACTTTGTGCGGCCCAGCCTCACCTAGACTGTAGTTCCAGTAGCCCCCCGATAATTTGAGTTTGAGACCCCTGAGTTAAACAGTTATTTGAACATCAATGGTAGAAGGCATAAAATATAATTAAAGCATCTGCAGCCAATAAGTCTGTTAGTATTGATTTAATTAAAAAACATGCTCTTCCACCTGCTCTTCACTGTTTCATGAAGGGCCAGTCGCTCTGAACCAAATTTAACAGCAGGTGTGGATCCAAACTTTTTCCACTTGGGTGGCTGGTGTACTAACATACACTAAACTGCCAAAAGTATTCCCTCACCCATCCAAATAATCAGAATCAGGTGTTCCAATCACTTCCATGGCCACAGGTGTATAAAATCAAGCACCTAGGCATGCAGACTGCTTTTACAAACATTTGTGAAAGAATGGGTCGCTCTCAGGAGCTCAGTGAATTCCAGCATGGAGCTGTGATAGGAGGCCATCTGTGCAACAAATCCAGTCGTGAAATTTCCTCTCTCCTAAATATTCTACAGTCAACTGTCAGCTGTATTATAAGAACGTGGAAGTGTTTGGGAACGACAGCAAACTGACGGAGCGGGGTCAGCGGATGCTGAGGCACATAGTACGAAGAGGTCGCCAACTTTCTGCAGAGTCAATCACTACAGACCTCCAAACTTCATGTGGCCTTCAGATTAGCTCAAGAACAGTGCGCAGAGAGCTTCATGGAATGGGTTTCCATGGCCGAGCAGCTGCATCCAAGCCATACATCACCAAGTGCAATGCAAAGCGTCGGATGCAGTGGTGTAAAACACGCCGCCACTGGACTCTAGAGCAGTGGAGATGCGTTCTCTGGAGTGACGAATTGTGCTTCTCCATCTAGCAATCTGATGGATGAGTCTGGGTTTGGCGGTTGCCAGGAGAACGATACTTGTCGGACTGCATTGTGCCAAGTGTAAAGTTTGGTGGAGGGGGGATTATGGTGTGGGGTTGTTTTTCAGGAGCTGGGCTTGGCCCCTTAGTTCCAGTCAAAGGAACTCTGAATGCTTCAGCAGACCAAGACATTTTGGACAATTCCATGCTCCCAACTTTGTGGAAACAGTTTGGAGCTGGCCCCTTACTCTTCCAACATGACTGTGCACCAGTGCACAGAGCAAGGTCCATAAAGACATGGATGACAGAGTCTGGTGTGGATGAACTTGACTGGCATGCACAGAGTCCTGATCTCAACCTGATAGAGCACCTTTGGGATGAATTAGAGCGGAGACTGTGAGCCAGGCCTTCTCGTCCAACATCAATGTGTGAGCTCACAAATGCACTTCTGGAAGAATGGTCAAAAATTCCCATAAACACACTCCTAAACCTTGTGGACAGCCTTCCCAGAAGAGTTGAAGCTGTTATAGCTGCAAAGGGTGGACCGATGTCATATTGAACCCTATGGATTAGGAATGGGATGTCACCTAAGTTCATATGCGAGTCAAGGCAGGTGAGCGAATACTTTTGGCAATATAGTGTATGCAGGGGTGGCTTTTATTTACCTTTTCTGTCTCCACTAGTCATATGTAGCATAATTTGACTAAAATTTAAGTGTGTTAATGCTCCTGTGAGGAGTTTTTTCCTTTTGAAATGAAAACGACAGAAATGAATTCCAAATACTCTTCATGAACTACAAAAAACCAACCAGACCATCAGCAACAAGACTAAATATCACTATAAAGTTATTTTAAAGTCTAACACGACTGGGGTGGGGTGTAGATGTCAGACAAAGAGTTTAACCGCAGGCCTGATAAAAATAGCAGGATGAGGGGGGTGTCATTTAATGTGTCTTCATTCATAACTTTACAAATAATTAGTTTGCAAGAGCCCACATTTCTAGCCTCATAATTTTGGTCTCAACGTGAACCAGATTGTTCCATTTAAATTTCAACACTAAATTTAATAGTTTGTCTGTAGAGGTGTCCTTCATAGTCTCACAAAATCCTGTTGGAAACATTACCCCAACAATGAAATGCACACTATTTTTTTCTAACCAAAATTAAAGAAGTACTTATAACTCTTGTTAAATTATGAGTTTCCTTCAGTTCTGTGTTGAAATGAATGATAAGCATTGTAACAATAATAAGCACCCTATTTGTACATTCTTTATTTGATTTGACAGATCAAAATGGATGGTAAATAATTTTACTAAAAGACATTATGATGCTCCAGACCTGCATTTCCAGCTTGGGGGGCCCTGAAGGTGGGGTTTGCCCTGGGCATCCTATGAGCTAGAACTGCCACTTAGCATATTCAGCTTTGGAAATATAAGCTACGTAATACAGCTTTACATCCACAATGCATTGCAGAGTGCATAACTGTGAGGTGTGATACACTTAAAAACTTGTATTTAATGTTTAGCTGACATTGCGAATAGTATTCCATATTGCCCACTTTCTTTGCAATGTAATAGCTCATCTGAAGTCCAAGACTCTTACTGCGAATATATGACTGATGTGACTTTTTCTTGATGAATGTTCTCAGAATGAATGACCTAGGAGACTTCCTGAGACAGAGAAAAGTTCCTGAAAAGACAATAGAGACTTTGAAGCATGAGAAGGTAGAGGGAGTGGAAAATTCCAGACAATAACAATAATAATAATAATAATAATAATAATAATAAAAAATAAAAATAATAATAATAAGTGTTTCTCATAGAGAATTTTTATTGCTTCTAAATGATTGTTTCTTCAACATAAACTTTACTTTTTTACTGTTTCATTAAACTGTAGATAACTATGTATGCCAACAATAAGATAAAAGGTTGTCTAATGAGGATTGATTTTTTTTATTTCTCTTTGTCCATGTCTAGATTGATGCCAGCACCATTCAACTAATGACAGGCAAAGAGTTAAAAAGTTTTTTACTATCATGTGGTGATCACTTAGCAGTGTTAGGTTTTTGTAGAAGGAAGGAAAACAGCCATGACAACACATGCAAGTGTAATGGATAAAAATTAATAAATATGTCATAAATATTAGATGGAAATGTTAAGAAGCAGTGTAAAAAAGGTTAAAGCAGTTTTAAAAACGTTAAAAACATGGTGGTTAAAAAAAATAATAATAAATATGTTTAAAATATAGCTTTTTATATTTCAGTTAGGTTGATTTTTAGCTCATAAATAATGTATTTGGTTTTGCCCAGTATTAATTTGCATTTCACCGGTTATGCCACCAGGGGGAGCGTGTTGTTTGGCAATGCTGCCTGCCTGCGTCTTCCATTACATTATTGAATGGAAGCTTACAACAACTCTTTTCCTTCTTTCTCACTTCTCCCCTTTCAAGTAATATAAACAGTTATATAAATATATATATATGTATATATATATGTATATATATATATATAGAGAGAGAGAGAGATAAATATATATATATATATATATATACATATATATGTATATATAAATATATATATATATATATTTATATATATATATATATATAGACACATATATATGTATAAATATATATATATATATATATATGTATATATATATATATATATATATATATATATATATATATATTTATTTATATATATATATATATATATATATATATATATATATATATATATATTTATTTATATATATATATATATATATATATGTTATGTTGAACATGTAGGTTTTACATTATTCCAGTTTCAAGTTGTGTAAATGTGTTGGTTTTGTTGTTAAAATGTCATAGAGCCTACCAATGTAGCACGTCGGCCAGCAGAATGTTTTGGATTTAATGTCAACATAGAAAATGTGTATTAATGAAATTATTCATTACATTATTGAATGGAAGCTTGCAACAACGAGTCTGATTCCTTCCTTCTCACTTCTCCCCTTTCAGGGGCGTAACACAAGTCAAAGCTTTTTGAGCGCCTGAAAACTAAATTGGCCAAGCAAAAACCTTGTGATGAAGGAGGCAGTGGCAAAAGGCAGTAGGACAATTCCCATCCAATTCTGAAAAGAAATGCTCTGAAAGCAATCAGAAAAACAGAAATAGGATGGATGCATCATGATGATGAAAATAAGTCTTTCAAGCAGGTGAGGGCCAAACGAGGAGGGGGAACAATTGAATGTCAATTGAAAAATTGACATTTCTGAGGCTGCTCAGAAAAGTGAATTGATACAGGAAGCAGCTGGTTTGTTCTTCCCAGGTGGGAGAAATAGGCCGGGGCCCTTAACAGATTTTGAATTAGATCTCAGAAACTATCAAGAGGTCACAGTTGACTCTGAAAACATAGTTGGACAATTATACACTGACACAAAAGATTCCCCTTTTTAGGTTTTATTTGACAACGAGTAAAAAATAAAATAGCAGTCCATTCAGTAACCACACAGGTTCAGTTCCACTCTGGAGAGACAAGAGGGCTCTCAGAATCAGCCTTCTTCCCTCTGCTTCATTTGAACCGTCCAAGCCGTCCAACATTGTTTTCATAGGAGATGTTTCTGAAAATGAGCAGCTGAACTTGGATGATACACTGTCTGTTTCACCACCAACAATGCCATCCAGTGATCCAGTGAAGAAAACATTGATTGTTCACAGAGGGTAAGTACTACAAGAGCTCATAGCACATTTCTCTGATACTGGCCTTCAAAAGGCTGACTTTAAAATTCAACTTGTACTGCCAGATGGAACACCTGAGATGGAGTATGATGAGGGAGGAGTTGTGAGAGACTGTCTGTCAGAATTCTGGTCTGATTTCTACAATCAGTGTACAACAGGAAACTCTTTTAAAGTTCCTTTCCTGAGACATGATTTTGGACAGAAGCAATGGGAAAGTGTCGGCCGAATAATATCTTTTGGATGGGCAAGGGAGAAATATCTTCCTGTGAAGATAGCACCTGTTATATTAGAGCAAGCTGCCTTGGGATATGTGAAGAGTGATGTTGTGGAGAATTTCCTCAAATACATGCCTGAACATGAGCGTGCAGTGTTTGAAACCTGGCAATCTGACTTTAATAGTGCCGACCAAGAAGACCTGGTGGAAATCTTGGACAACCACAGCTGCAGACGAATCCCCACAGCAAGCAATGCAAACGACATCATCCTGGAGCTTGCACATAAAACACTGGTCCAAGAGCCAGCCTATGTCATTGAACAATGGACAAAATCTCTTGGCACCACTGGGTGCAACTTTCTTGACCTCACAATAATGTATGAAACACTGACACAAACTGTGAGAACGATTGTAAAGTCCCTCGCATTCCCTGAGGTATTGAACGCTCAACAGAAGGCTATTCAAAAGTTCTTGACCAGTTACTTAAGAAATGCAGATACACAGCATCTGTGTTGGTTCCTCAGATTCTGCACAGGATCATATCTGTTTCTGGACAAGAACATTATTATTAACTTCACCCAGATGGAAGGTTTTCAGAGAAGACCTGTGGCCCATACGTGTGGCTGCGCGCTGGAGCTGTCAGTCTATTATGACAGCCTACCTGACTTCAGCGCCAAGATGAACAGAGTGTTGGAGTCCAATGTGTGGGTAATGGACATAGTTTAATCTAGTCCAGTGAGTTTATGTGTACTTAAGCTCACACCTCAGTTTTAGTGCAAATAGTATTAATTCATTGTATAAGGAAGAGGGGTAACATCCAGTGTCTAAGAGAGGCAAGGACATATGTTTGCAACACTTTCTTTTTGTTGTTTCTTGCCACTTTTAAGTGAAGAATATTTTTTTGTTGAGCTCAGCATTTGTTATGTCAACTTAAAACTACTGTAGTATAATTTTTGCCTGCATTTGTTAATGCCACTTAGAGGCCTAATTTTGTTGTAATGGACATCTTGAGTAGATTGACCATTTTAAGTTTATCTGAGCAGACACATGCCCTAATTGTACAAAGTCATGCTGTTACACATCTAATGATGTTCAACCATCTTGTCCAGAAAAATCATAGCTTAATTGCAAGGTCTGTGCAGTTCCAAACAAAACCTAATTCATAACAATATTTACATGTATTACTTTCATACACATTCCATGTACCAAATATTGTCATTTGTTGACACATCAAGGTGTTAAAGGCAAAGAAGAATTTGTGAAGCACACAAAATGTGCAAAAATGTTTTGATGCTGTCACTACTCCTGGCTGACTAACTGGATAAAAGTGTTTTTGGTTGTTTTGTTTGTGGGAAAGTGACATTTTACCATTTTGTTGGTCTTGTTGTATCTCTTATCATTACAACTGTTACCATATTCTGTGTAGTCATGTGTCTTTGTTGAGAATGTTTTGAAAATGTAGTACAGTACTGTTACACTGTATGTGGTGCCCAAACATGTGTACTTCACTAAGCAGAAAGTTATTTAAATGACTCACATACTTTTCGCCTTCAAATGAAAGAAAGATTCTAAGGACTGTTCAGCCCTATACCTTTCCCCAAGAAAAAAATAACGTATCCATAATGAATCATGTATTCTCAATCATAAGGTCAATTTTAATGTTTCTGTTTTTCCTTTCTCTGTACAACTATTAATCCAATTTAAATACACATATAAATCCATTAACACTCAATTATCAAGGAAGATGCAACAAAGGAAAAATAGGGTTGTTATCCTACAACAGGAATCCAATGTACAAAGATGTATTGGAATTTCCCCTCCTACTCTTTGACAACAACTATAACTCTACCTATACAGTACAAAATGCACTCGGAATACAACAATTAAAACAAATTGAACTAAAACATACTCTGAATAAGGTGCTTTTAAATAAATTATTACTCTCTTAATATCTTCTTATATACACTATTTTAGAGGTGCAATGAATATGGTTGTAGTAAGGAAGTAATGATTAATGAGCTATTTAAAGCTTTCAATGGATCATTCAAGTTGGGCAGGTGTGGTTATAGGGCAGGGGTAGTTAGAGTAGTGATGATGGGACCCAAAATGATATCTTGAGCCCCCACAATTCCTGGTGATCCCCTCGCCTAGGCAGAGGATTTTTTTTCCGAAAGCATGTAACTTATTCCCCAAGCCCATCAGTGATCATTTGACAAAGAGTCAGATAAAGGTCAGTGATTTCATACACATCATCAGACATTGTCAGGTTGTGCTGTTGTAAGTTCCATACATAAGTGAAACACATCCTCATCACACGGATAGTCCTTGAAACAGCAGTCTTCTCGACATAATTTTATTTTCATTTGATCAGCTGGCTGCAGGAAATTCTGAGCCCCATAAAGGTTTGGCACTACATACATTATGGAAGGTTGACCACTCGGAGCCCGAGGATTGTTGGTTGATCTTATGAGATGGTCATTCCAAGCAGTTACAACTTCATTAAGGTCCTCCTTTAAAATGGACAGAAAAAAGAGGGAAAACGTATCAAAAAATAAATCAGGTCTTACACTGTTATCCCTTATAGATACAGCTGATGAGCAATTGGCTTTTTAGGATACTGTACCTGGATGGTGTTTTGGAAACAGAACTGGATTTGTCAGGGATTTGTCAATGAAGCTGTCAACAAAGTAGCCATCTGCTTTCAGCTGGTCAAAATGGTCCATCCAGAACTGTACACATTCACTTCTCAGTGCTCTCTGTGTTTGGACCGAAAGTTACACACTCCACACAGTTCCCATTCTCACTGCTGTGCAGGAACTTTTGCATATCTGCAACCTGGATATTCTCAGTTCTGTAATCTAACCTTACTTTTTGAGGGCATCTATTGATTTTAGTCACAGCATCAATAAAATAACCTGCGATGATATGAGGGTTATTGTTAGTTTTGTATGCTTCTAGCCATATCATTTTTTTTTGAGAAACCATCGATGCAGGCACTGATGCATATTCCATAAGGCTTTTATTTGTCATAGCCACCTATATGTCATACAAAGTTTGGCCCACGACTTACATACACACGCTGTCTCAAACAGTTTTGCGCATGCAGTTCTACCCCATTCCCATCCATCAGTCACATCAATTGACACACAGTTTCTCTGTCGGTAGGTATCCAAGCCATCCAACATTTTTGGTGCATCCATCTGTAGCCGTGTTGCTTGCCAGATGTTTGCAGCTGATGGTCTATGAAGGCTACCACTTGCGCCTCATCTGTCTTATGTCTTCTCCTCCACAGTTGGTTCTTCTGTAGCTTTCTCTCCAGGGTCCGGAGGCTGACTTTGATGTCGTGAGATTCCTCTTCACAATTTGTGAATCCACGTCTGAAGTAGTCTTCAATGGTGATATCCATTAAGATCTGCAATACTTTATCTCAGCCCCTTTTAACTGCAGCTCTGGCACAACACAAATGGAGGACCATTTAGACCTTTCTCATAATAATGACATACTATCTCATAATTACAACTTAGTATCTCATAATTATGACATGCTATCTCATAATTATGATTTAGTATCTCGTAATTATGAGTTAATATCTCATAATAATGACTTAGTGGGCCCTAATTTCCTGGCGCAACGCAGGGTGGCGCAGCCTGGCACACCCCAGGCAGTGGTAATTTTGTCCGGCACACCACTGTGCGCAGCCAATTCGGCAATTTGGTAGACCGGCTGCATCAAGATGTGTGTGATGGCGCACCAGGGGGAGGTGTCGAAATATTCAGCTTGGCGCAGTGACAATTTCGTGCCAAAAAAACACGCGGAAGATGCGCTTAAAGCTTGCCAGCTCCAACCTGGTCTATTCTCGGCGCAGACGAGGCGCACCCCGTGCAGTGGTAATTTGGATGACAGGCACACAGTGCGACCACGTCACCAAGACCTCACAGGCAGGTGTCCAGAGTGTCAGGCACATTTCAATGCAATAAACAATCACAGCAACCACTATTTCATGTAACCGTCTGAACCAGCACATACATTTGTATCTATATTAATTGTACCGTCACATCTGATGTCAGATCAGAGACGTTTGTCATAACTAACGAGTTCACATCTCTCAGCAAACCACAAACAGCCACATCATCCGATACGGAGTATCCGGCTTCTCTCATCTCATGAAATTCAAAAGAAAAGAAAAAAGAGAGAGACGCTCGCTGAATAAATGTAAGTCACTATGTGTCTTAAGGATTTACCTGTGATTGCCCATATTTCTCTGTTTTAATCTTCATTCTTAACGTGATCTAAAAAGATGGAGAACATTATTGCAAGGAGGATGAGGAGGAGATACCAGGGGGAATATTTCACCAAAGGTTCTGCTATTTGGCAATGACAGACCAGGAATGCAGGTGGATCACAAGCATGATGAATGGATTAGCCTGCTGCTGTGTTTAAATGTAATTATCCCTGAATTTTGTACTCCTATTATGACACAGGAACAGATTACATCTGTCTCGCGAGGTGGTCCACATGGTGATGCGCATCGTGGCCTCCGATGCGCAGCCTGGTGGCCCCTGCACTCTCCCAGTTGCTGCAAAAGTGACAGCGGCTCTGACTTTCTTCGCCACCAAGGTAAAATTGTCACTGCGCCTCGACCGTGGCGCATTTAAAGGCGAGGAGAGGTGTTCATTTGATTGGTGAAGAATACACTCGGCTGTGTTAAACCAACTCACACCTTCTCTCCTCCCTCTCTGCTACTGGCACCGGTGGGAAGGACGGAGGCGTGGGTGCGCCTCCCTGCGTTGGACTGTGCCATGCACGAAACTTGCAAAATGCCCTGGACACACCCTGTTGACACTGACTCTGTGGACACTGGCTCTGTAGACACTGACTCTGTGGACATTGGCTCTGTGGACACTGACTCTGTGGACATTGGCTCTGTGGACACTGACTCTGTAGACACTGACTCTGTGGACACTGGGTCTGTGGATACTGGGTCTGTAGACACTGACTCTGTGGACACTGGCTCTGTGGATACTGGCTCTGTGGACACTGGGTCTGTGGACACTGGGTCTGTAGACAGTGGCTCTGTAGACACTGACTCTGTTGACACTGGCTCTGTAGACACTGGCTCTGTGGACACTGGCTCTGTGGACACTGGCTACTGGCTCTGTGGGTGTTTGTTTAGACACTGGACTCTGATCCTTGGGGGACGGTTTTATAGAAGGACACATTCTGGTTATTACCCTCAGCTGTCTTCATATGTATACAGTGTGTTTTATATCAGCTGTTATTTCCTTTTCATTCATTAATGGCTGTTTAACCAGCAAACCAAACCTGCAGCTCAGTTAACTATTAACAGGAAGAGCCTCGAACACAGAACAGAACAATACAGAATTATATTATACGATATCTATTCAGTTCAACCTCTTTAATTTTATGACAACTAACCAAAACATAAATAAATTTGTATAACAATAAAACTCATTAAACAAAGTCAAACATCCCAAAAAAAGCAAAAAAACAAACATTAAGTCTGTAATGATCTTTGCTACCAGAAACAAACTTCAGCCTGCCAAAGATCAATAGTTCATGATCAATCATCTATGGCTCCTAATCAATGGTTCATGACCAGTCATCAATGATCAATGTTTCATGATCAATGGTTCACAGTCAATGGTTCAATGGTCAAGATCAATTGTTAATTATCAGTGGTTCATGATCAATGGTTCATGATTGATGGTTCAGGATGGATGGTTCATGAACAGTGGTTCACATTCAATGCTTTATCATCAGTGGTTCATGATCGATGGTTCATGATCTATGGTTCATGATCAATGATTTGTTATCAGTGGTTTAAGATCAGTGGTTCATAATCCTAGTTATTGATCAGTGGTTCATTATCAATGGTACACAATCAGTGCCTCTTGATCAAAGGCTCTTGATCAATGGTTCACTATCATTGGATAATGATCAGTGGTGTGTGATCAATGGTTCATAATCAATGGTCAATGATCAGTGGTTTATTATCAGTGGTTCACAATCAATGCCTCTTGATCAAAGGTTCTTGATCAATGGTTCACTATCATTGGATAATGATCAGTGGTGTGTGATCAATGGTTCATAATCAATGGTCAATGATCAGTGGTTCAAAATCAACGGTCAATGATCAGTGGTTTATTATCAGTGGTTCACAATCAATGCCTCTTGATCAAAGGCTCTTGATCAATGGTTCACTATCATTGGATAATGATCAGTGGTGTGTGATCAATGGTTCATAATCAATGGTCAATGATCAGTGGTTTATTATCAGTGGTTCACAATCAATGCCTCTTGATCAAAGGTTCTTGATCAATGGTTCGCTATCATTGGATAATGATCAGTGGTGTGTGATCAATGGTTCATAATCAACGGTCAATGATCAGTGGCTCATTATCAATGGTTCACAATTAATGGCTCATGATCAAAGGGTCATGATCAACTGTTTATGATCAGTGGTTCTCGATGGATAGGTCATGATTGTTAGTTCATGATTGATGGTTCATGATCAATGTTTAATGTTCAAGAGTTTATAATCAATTGATTCATGATCAATGGTTCATGATCAGTGGTTCATGGTCAGTGGCTCATGATCAATGGTTCATTAGTATTGTTTCAAAATCATTGGTTGAAAATGAATGGCTCATAATCAATGGCTCATGATCAATAGTTAATGATCAATGGTCAATTATCAGTGGCTCATGATCGGTGGTTAATGGTCAATGGTTTGTGATCAATGGTTTGTGATCAATGGTTCATAATCAATGGTTCATTATCAGTGGGTCATGTTCAATGGTTCATGGTCAGTGGTTCAAGATCAATGGTTCATGATCAATGGTGGTTGTTCAATGGTTTGTTGTCAATGGTTCAAGACCAATGGAAGATGATGAGTGGTTCATGATCAATGGTAAACAATCATTGGTTCATTATCAATGGTTTGTGTTTATTGGTTCATGATCAATGGTTCAAGATCAATGGTTAATGATCAATGGTTTATGATCATTGGCTCATGATGAATGGTTCATGATCGATGGTTCATTATCAATGGTTCATGTTCAGTGGTTTTTGATCAGTGCTTCAAAATCAGTGGTCAGTGACCAAAGGTCTATGATCATTGGCTCACATTCACTGGTTCAAAATCAATAGCTAACGATCAATAGTTCAATATCAATGGCTTCTGATCAATGGCCAATGATCAGTGTTTCACGATCATTGCTTAATGATCAATGGTTCATGATCAGCGGTTCGTCATCCATGGTTCATGGTTGATGGTTCACATTCAATGTTTCCAGATCAATGGTTAATGATTGATGGTTCATGATTGTCAGTGATCACTGGTTCATGATCAATGTTTCATGATCAATGTTCACAATGATCAATCGTCTATAATGAAACATTTTCCCAACAGTTTAATTTTGTATTTCTTACAAATTTATAACACAATTCAAGCTGACAAAAACAGCACACATGAGAATTAATCCTTATTAAATCCTTCACTCTCAGGATGAATGGACAGGAAACTAACAAACATAAAAACATTTTTAATATTTGAATTGTAACATCACTGATCTTTAGTCTAATAGTCAGTCTTTCCTCTGACACACCCTGCTGCTGCCCTGCTCTGATAACAAACTCCTCACTGTGCCATCACACGAACACACTTCATCTGTGTGACTCACTGTGTGCTCTTAATCACACATTAATCTGCGGATCAATACTTTCACCTCCTACTCATAAGCAGGTCCACAAACACATGTACCAACAGAGGATCGTAAGTCCACGAGGTTCAAACCAGGACCAAACCAGGACCTCTGTCTCTGATCGGTTCAAAATCACATAAGCAGACCGAAAAGGTTTTGTAGACACACACACACACAAACACACACACACATATGTGTGTGTATATATATATATATATATATATATATATATATAGATATATATAGATATAGATATAGATATAGATATAGATATATAGATATATATATAGATATATATATATATATATATATATATATATGTATGTGTATATATTTACATAGACAGGGCTGTCCAAACTATGTAACTTCCACTGGTATCTCATACTTTCTTCTGCAGAACCTTCTGCTGTCTCTGTCAATAAACGATCATTAAATCTTGATGTAATTAATGCATTAATTGTTGATACATCATTGCAATAATTATTCATTCATTAATACATTGATTATTTATCATTAGTACATTGATACATTAATACATCAGTTATTGATTCATTAGTGCATTTATTTTTAATACATTAATACAGTGATTATAAATACATTAATACATTAATTATTGATACATTGATGCATTAATAATTGATCATAAATACATGAGTTACTGATTCATCATTACATGAAAACATCCACCAATCATGGCGATGGCCACGATTATTGGCACACGTCCTCATCAGGGTTCTACTTCCTGTTACAGCGTCACTGTGCTCAGGGTGATAACATGGAGCAGCTTAATGTTTAGCTCAGCACACACATACACTCTCTCTCTCACACACACACACACACTTGGTGAAGCAGAGGGATTAAAGTCACACATGCAGCTCAGAGATGGAGGAGAGTCAAGTTCTTGTGAAGAGACATCCAGGTGAGACTCGGACAAGAGAGGAGCTCCTCGTTTATTAATTATTAAAAGCCATGACCTTTATTGTTGATCATAGTTCAGTGTTTGGTCTGCAGGGCGACCTGCTGTTTGGTCTGATCTAAGTTCAGACCTCCTGCCTCGTGGTCCCTCAGAGGGTCTTTAGTGAAGGTCTGAAGTGTTTCCCCCGGGCCTCTTCAGTCTGAGTGTTTGATCGTTCGCAGCAACAGTGAAATGATTATTCACACCAAAATAATCAGCATTTCATTAACTTTGTTTTATATATTTTTTATTTTGAAATCATTTTTGTGTTGAAATTGTTTAGATCACTGTAGATAAAAGAGCTAATGTTAAATCTGCCCATTGTGGATTTTCTTTTTACAGACTTTATCATTTTGATTATCTTCAAACAACAAAAACAAACAACAAACAACAGTAACAGAGGGTCTGCTTGGTGAGCTCAGCTTTTATTAATTTTTTTTTTTTTCTGACACACAGAGACACTCTGGCTGTACACAGACCTGGTCCAGATTATTACGTATGTAAATGAACACATTTATGAAACAGGAAGTAAACAGATGTGAGCATGAGCTCAGGTGGGTTCTGACTGATGTTAGTTTACATGTTTACCTATGCACTGACACCCACTGTTCGCTCAGACGTTCAGGTGTGTTGATCCACAGCAGGTTGTTTTACCTCTGTGACTGAATTATTGAATTAAAGGGATGGCTCATCCAATCAGGATTCAAGACAAAACGCTCTATTTTAAAATCAGAGCAACAAAACCTGCCCAACATAATCCACTGAGCCGCTAATCTGAGCTATTAGCCTGCTAATCCACAATAGGTCATGACACAGCCCCACACACACGCACACACACACACACACATCCCCACACACACACACATACTGTGGAGAAAACACAACCATCAAGACACTCTGCACAAGATCAGAAACTATATGTATGTATGTGTGTATCTGTGACACAGGTATGTGCAGTTAACTAATTTATTTTATTTTATTTTAACAAGGTTTCATTTAATTGATTTGTTCTTGTATTAATGATATTAATTTAATTTCATTTAAGTGATTTGTTTGAGGTTTCAGCTCTTTGATCTTGTATTAGTGAGATTAATTTAATTTCATTTAATTTCATTTAATTGATTAGTTTGAGGTTTCAGCTCTTTGTTCTTGTATTAGTGAGATTAATTTAATTTCATTTAATTTCATTAAATGATTTGTTTGAGGTTTCAGCTCTTTGTTCTTTAATTAATATGATTAATTTAATTTAATTTATATGATTAGTTTGAGGTTTTAGTTCTTTGTTCTTTTATTAATGAAATTAATTATATTTTGTTTTATTTTATTGATTAGTTTGTGGTTTCAGTTCTTTGTTTTTGTATAAGTGAGGTTAATTTAATTTAGTTTAATTCTATTTTATTTTACTGATTAGTTTGAGGTTTCAGTTCTTTGTTCTAGAATAAATATGATTTTATTTTATTTATTTTATTTTATTTTATTTTATTTTATTTTATTTTATTTTATTTTATTGATTAGTTTGAGATTTCAGTTCTTTGTTCTTGTATTAATGAGATTTATTTTATTTTATTTTATTTTATTTTTTATTAGTTTCAGAGGTTTAATTTGTTTGTCTTCTTTTAAATCTGTTTTTTTATCTGGAGACATTTTGAGATTAAGATTTTAAAACTTAGTCTATTTTATGTCATTTTCAGCTCACTAATCAAATGTCTGTGTTGCAGCCTGCAGAGTTAAAAATGGCGCCCCATCATGGTCACATGATCTTGTGGATGATGATGATGATGGCAGTCCTCCCTCGGCGGCGGTGCGTCTCTATGTCTACGCTCTGCACGGCTGTCTCTGCGAGGTGGTCTTCACGGCGCTGTGGGACAGCCTCAGCTCTGGTGACGCCAGGCTGGGAGGGCACAGCAGCCTGTGGGCGCTGCCCATGTACGCCTCCGCCATCTTTGTGATAGAGCGCCTCAGGCTCCGCCTCCTGGAACAACCTCTCAGCGTCCGTCTGACCGCCTACACGCTGTTCATCTACCTGTGGGAGTTCAGCTGGGGGGCGGGGCTCAGCCTGCTGGGGGCGTGTCCCTGGGATTACTCAGGTTATAGGTTTAACCTTAAAGGGCTGGTGACGCTGGAGTACGCCGTGTTCTGGGCCGCCGCCGCGTTTATCGCAGAGAGTCATGTGATCGGGAACACGATGAGGATGAGACTGAAACGCTGACGTTTGATGCTTTAATGGTGGACCATGTGGGTCATCATGATGTCATATGATTGGTGGGCCGCTGCGGCCTCGAGACTCAGACTTTTAATAGCCGCCATTTTGTTTTGGGGGACAGAGGAGCTGCTGTCCCATTACATAGGCTGAGGACATCTGCTCGGAGCCTTTGACCACTTTAACTCAGTGTAATCTGATTTATTTTTTTATAATTTAATAATTTTATTAAGTCCACGTTAATCAGATCATGGCCTCAGGCCGCTGTGGCAGAGTCTCTGTAGATCTTTGTTTATTTTCGACCTGAAACCTAAGATTAAGGCAAATAAATAGAATAAATGTAAATAAAAAAAGAATGCAGTGCTTTCAAATCCTACCTGACTGTTTTTCACCTGAATACTATACAAAGACGAGATATTTAATGTTTTGACTGATAAACTTTGTTTTTTCTGCAAATATTCACTCCTTTTGAATTTGATGTCTGCAACAGGATACAAAAAAACATTTATGAATGTGTTTTATGTCATATTCAAACATGTAATCATGTTCAATAATAAAATATGTTTAAAAGACATCAGAGTATTCTACAGTTGAATTTATAGAATTAGATTCTTCACTTTTATTTCAATATTTTTACCAACATGGGCATGAAAGTTTGTTACTGCGTGATGAGCCTTTCGTTTTTTATAACACCAGTATAAAGTGACAAAAGAAAAACTTTAATAATAAAATATGATATTTACTGCAAAACCAGTCACTGCAGCAGTGAGCAGATGCTGGAGCAGCAAAGCATCATGGTCAATAAAATCATGAGATTAGTGAAGCTGCAACAATCAGCGGTAATAAATAAAATAAATTCTTGGCCTGTTTGACGTCCACGGTCCTTCCCTGTGGTACCTGCTCTGTTTGTGCCTGTGAGTCAGAGGAGGGGCTGCTGCTCCCTCACCCCAGCAGTAATTACCAAACCTGATAATCAACCACCAGCTCATCAATACAGAGCCCCTGGGCCATGTGACAGAGTGCCATCATCAGGATTTAAGGGGGAACGTGAACTCCGAGCACATCAGCACAGAGCATTTAACCAGGTCCTGGATGAACTGGCGGAGGACACGCTTACTCCGCAGCAGGAAAAGAAGGTCCAAACTTTGTGAAAAGAGCTGCTGGTTAAAGATTTTACTCCATTTTAAATAAGCTCTTCTTTAAGCCATAGTGACCGTTACAGACAGACCTTACGAGTGGCCATCAACAGTAAGCTTGTGATGTGTTCACTGACCGCTCAGAAATATACAATCAGATCAATACATAAAATAAATGAAGGTTTGGAGGTCAGTCTGTTTTCATGAAGCAGATTTAACAGCTGAGGGCTTAAAAGCACTTAAACTCTCTTCTTAAAGTGATTTTAAAGCTCTTTATTGACCCAGCCCATCATCACTGAACCAGGACCCTGAGCACCTCTCCCTGATCCAGGATCTGAGGCCTCGGTGGTGTGGGTGTGGTCTGCAGCAGAAGAAGATTGGATCTTTATTCAGACTCCTGCTTTCTGGATCATTGCTGTCCTCAAACAGATAAATGTGGTCTTCAGGGTCTTCAGGGTCTCTTCCTCTCGGGGTTCTGGACCACAAACAGAGCCACAGTCCCGTCCTCCCTGGTCCACTCATACCTACAAACACAGGTCAGAAGGTCTATGTCAGTCCTGGTCTGGTCTCTGGACTAAGACATGTTCTAACGTCATTGACCTTCAGACTCACTGTTGGAGCTCCGGGACCAGCAGACTGTCTCCTGCTGAGAGTCTGACCTGCTGCTGGTTCATCATTACCACGGAGACCCCCTCCTGAGGGCAAAGGTCAATAAAAATCTTTAATTAAACACACAGATGGACAGAAACACAGACAGAAGGACAGACAGACAGTTACACAGACATTTCAGTTTAATAAACGAACCATCTGCCAGATCCAAGCATCACTCTGCTGCACTGAGGACATGGTGAGACCAGGTCCAAAGACCACCACCTGGAACAAGAGACATGTCTCTGATTAGAGGGGCCCACATCAGGCCCTCAGATCTACCACAGGCCTCACTCAGGGTTCAGGGCCTCAGTAATCAGATTATACTCAGCGGTCCTCACAGATATACATAAACTTTAAACAAGACAACAGGGAAATAAATAAATAAACTCACAAACAAACACAAAAACTCAGCTGGGACCAGAATCTGAGGTTTTAACAAGCCTCATGTTTCAGAGGACGACCTGTGATCCCTAATTAACCTCTCCTGAGCCCCATCAGGGTCTGCCTCATGCTTTGATTCAGTAAAGTTGATCTTCTGTGTCTCACCTGAGTCTCAAACTGGTCTCCAAACATGTCCACCTGCCCCCTGCTGGTCAGAGCCGGTCTGTGCCTGTCCAACCATGCCCTGAAGCTGAAGACAGGCGTCACGCACATGGAGTTCATCTGGAATGGAGGGTCCCTGAACACATCATCTGCAAACATCAACAGATCAATTTGAGACCAAATCATCATCATCTTCATCACCTTTATCATCATCATCACCATCCTCATGATCTTCATCATCACCCCATCACCATCAGATCATAATCATCATGATCATCATCATCACCATCATCATCATCAGCATCATCATCATCATCATCATCTCCATCACCACCATGATCACCATCATCACCATGATCACCATCATCATCATCATCATGATAATCATCATCATCATCATCAGCACCATCATCATCATCAGCATCATTACCATCATCAGCACCGTCATCATCATCAGCATCATTACCATCATCAGCACCATCATCATCATCAGCACCATCACCATCACCATCATCATCATCATCATCATCATCATCATCACCATCATCGCCATAAGACTTTGTGGTGAGTGTATTCGTCACATCCTGTTTGCATTGTAGCGCAGTTTGTAGTGTGCTCTTTCTCTGCTCTGCTAACACTAACTACAACTGCTTAATATTTGTTATTTAAGCTTTGAAAACACTTGTTTTGTTTTGATTAACGTTCGATTGATTACTTTGGAGGGAAAGTCATAAAAACTACATGACAGCCTTACGACATGCTCGAGCTGCCTACTACTCCTCACTAACTGAAGAAAATTAAAACAACCGTAGGTACCTTTTCAGCACTGTAGCCAGGCTGACACAGAGTCAGAGCTCTATTGAGCCTGTGATTCCTCTAGCTCTCAGCTGTGAGGACTTTATGAGCTTTTTTAACGATAAAATTCTTAAAATTAGAGATAAAATTAGCAACTCCCTGCTTTCAGGCTGTCCCAGTAAGTCTCTTCAGACGCTTCAGCTGGTTCAAAATGCTGCAGCACGTGTACTGACTAGAACTAGGAGAAGAGACCACATTACTCCTGTATTAGCCTCTCTGCATTGGCTTCAATAAAATATAGAATAGAATTCAAGATTCTTCTTCTCACCTACAAAGCTCTCAGTGGACAGGCACCAATTTATCTCAAAGAGCTTGTAGTGCTGTACAACCCCTCTAGAACATTACGCTCCCAAAATGCTGGCCTGCTCGTGGTCCCATCAGTCTCTAGAAGTAGTCTGGGAGGTAGAGCCTTCAGTTATCAGGCTCCTCTTCTCTGGAACCATTTACAGACCACGGATCAGGAGGCAGACACCCTCTCTACCTTTAAGGTTAGACTTAAAACATTCCTCTTTGATAAAGCTTTCAGTTAGGGACCAGCTCATAGTCCATAGTTTAGACACATAGTTTCTGTTTGCTCCTGTACTCGTCTCTGGCTCTTGTCTTGTAGGTGGCCTGGGATCCTTGGTGTAGACTGCCTGCTGCTGTGGAGTCACGAAGCCTCAATAACTACAATTACAGACACAACACATATTTGGACATTTCTTTAGCCCCATTCCAGTTCATAATCATTTTCTTTGTCTATAGTAACTATCTCTAGCTCCACATGGGCATGAGATCCCTCTTGAAAATGAGGAGTCACATCTCAAGAGGTCTACCTTTAATACATTTATACTTAACGGAGACAAATATGGTAGGGATGCACTTGTAGTCAGAGCATCCATGAGTTCGTCACTACCATAAATTCTTATTTTCAGTGAAAACAAGATGTTGCATCTCAGGGGGCTAACCTCTAATAAATTTGTATTCAGCAGAGACAAATTTGACGACGACAGGTCTATGATTGGTCCACTGATCTGTCACTAGCTTTAGTTCTTACTTTAGTCCACTTGTCTCCACTTACCTCCCTCCCTTTACCCACACACCCAACACAGCATCGTGTGGATTTGCTGTTCATCATGAGACTGGGGTCCACATTCAAGATTTCCTGCTGCTTAACAGAAGGTTTTTTCTTGAGCCATGATGAGGGATTCATGATTGGCTATATGGATTCATGTTGGGTGTTGGATGTATATATTTGTATATATATGTATATGTGTATTTTATATATTTATAAATGTATCTATGCTTATGTGTATCCATAAAATGAAGAGTTTTATGCTCTATATAGCAGGCATCACCAAATGGCGGACCTCAGTCCGGATCCGGACTGACTGATGGTTCTGTCCAGACCCATGACCATCTCTGACAAATTCACAAGAATAGATTTTAATTGAGCATTTTTTCCGACAGTTGCAGATATACAGACAGCCGCTGATAGGGGGGGACAAACCGGTATGTTGTCCCCGGCCCAGGGTGGGGGACCAGAACTGGGCGGGAGGGGCCTGCTGCCCCGGAATGGAGGGACAGAGCCAGTGAGAGAGAGAGAGAGAGAGAGAGTCACACTGTGGAGCGGGGGGGGCATCTGATTGTCTTGTCCCGGGCCCAGGCAAGACTGTCAGCTGGCCTGACAGCGGGCGCTGCTTCTCCACTTAACACTAGAACCGCTACTGTGGTCTGATCACAAGCCGGTCATGCCACGAGTGCTCCTAAATATATGTCCTGTATGTTTTCTGAAGCTTTAAGGTTGTTTAATGAAGCACTAAAGAGAAACGAGACATGATTCATTTAGCGGAGGTGATTTTCCCGTCGCTATCGTGTTTACAGCACGAGCTGCAGCAGCCACAAGCAAACAGGAGGCAGAGACAAATAAACTGCCTGTGCAAGAAAATAAGACCCTTGTCACCTGCAAGCTCTGTGACCGACCTGTGAGTGTGAAATGCTGATGAGGGCTGAGAGCTTTTGCGCTGTGGTGGCACTGCGCTGGTGCTGCGCTGTCCACGGGCTGATCCTGTTCTTTTTCTAATTGTTGTTCATTTGTTTGTGTTATTTTCATTGTTGCAGTTCTACAGTTTTTAGCACTAGTTTGTTTCCGAATGTTTCATATTTGCAAGTTCTAGCAACACTGTTCTGTTCATTTATTTATTAGCCTATGTGAGTTTGGGTTCATGCAATGCATGTAGCGCTGTTTGTGTGTAAGAAAGAGAAAGAAAGAGAGGGAAAGACTGAAATACAGAGAGAGAGAGCAAAATCTGAAACATGCGCAAATAAAATATTTATCCTCCCTATCACTTTGTTGTTACATTATTTTGCAACAACACAGCAGAAAAGCAGTTACAGATGACAAATGATTGCACTTTTAAGAGTTAATTTCTTGTATTATGAAGATGATGACTTTTTTACTGGAAGAGTAGGTCTTCGTGACCTCTCTTATTTAAGAAAAAAGAAGAGGAAAAATATTTAGTCAGTGCTCTGTATGCACTTGATTTTTCCTAAAAAGAGCCACCTTTTATTTATTGTTTCCTGAAGATGTTGACTTTTTTACTTGATGTGTAGGCCTTCAATTCTTGGCTGTGGCCTCTTTCACTTAAGAGAAAAACTTGGTTATTTGGGTCTGTTTGCACTTTTTTATTTATTTTATTTTAGGGTTTTTCTTTTTAATCTGAAATAAAGGTCTTAAATTATTTTGCCTAGGACTGCTTTTATTTATGGCAAAGGAGCTAGCTGTGCACTCAATTAAACATATCCTGCATTAAAAATTGACAAAAAATATTGTTGAAACCATAAAAATGTGGACATAGGGGAAGGCTATAAGACACAAACTGGACTTGGGTTCGGACCTTTTATTGGTGGAAATTTTATTAACTGGACCTCGGTGACTTTTAATTGAATAACCCTGGTCTATTGTAAAGTTTCTTAAGATAACACTTGTTATGAATTGGCACTATACAAATAAAGATGGATTGATGATTGATTGATTGATTGATCATCATCATGATCATCATTGTCAGCACCATCACAATCACCATCATCATCATCAAAATCATCATCATCGTCAGCACCATCACCATCATCATCATCAACACCATCATCATCATCATCATCATCATCACCATCATCAGAACCATCACCATCATCATCATAATTATCACCATCATCATCATCATCATTATCTTTATCATCATCATCACCATCACCATCACCATCATCATCATCATCATTATCTTTATCATCATAAGCAACATCAGCATCATGATCATCATCATCATCATCATTATCATCATCATTATCATCATCATCACCATCACCATCACCATCATCATCATCATCATTATCTTTATCATCATAAGCAACATCAGCATCATGATCATCATCATCATTATCATCATCATCACCATCACCATCACCATCACCATCACCATCATCATCATCATCATTATCTTTATCATCAGCACCATCACCATCACCATCATCATCATCAACATTATCTTTATCATCAGCACCATTAGCATCGGCATCATCATCATCATCATTATCTTTATCATCAGCACCATTAGCATCGGCATCATCATCATCATCATTATCTTTATCATCATCAGCACCATCACTATCATCATCATCATCATCATAAGCAACATCAGCATCATCATCATCATCATCATCATCATTATCATCATCATCATCATCACCATCACCATCATCATCATCATCATTATCTTTATCATCATCAGCATCATCATCATCATCATCTTCATCATTATCTTTATCATCATCAGCACCATCAACATCATCATCATCATCATCATCATCATCATTATCATCATCAGCACCATTAACATAAGCATCATCATCATCATCATCATCATCATCATTATCATCATCATCATCATCATCACCATCACCATCATCATCATCATCATTATCTTTATCATCATCAGCATCATCATCATCATCATCTTCATCATTATCCTTATCATCATCAGCACCATCAACATCATCATCTTCATCATCATCATCATCATTATCATCATCAGCACCATTAACATCAGCATCATCATCATCATCATTATCTTTATCATCATCAGCACCATCACTATCACCATCATCATCATCATCATCATCATCATCATCATCACCATCATTATGATCCTCATGTGGCTCCGGTGACCCCTCCCCCCCATCAAAATAAAATCATTTACAATAAAAGGTCTGTAATGAAGGTCTCAGGTGGACTCACTGGGATCAGGTCTTCCTGTTCTGAACTGCTCTGACTCCATGAACCTGCAGAAACACACATTCATCATTTATAATGATTATTGATCATTGTTGTTATTGTTGGACTGATTAACAGTTTAATGATGTAAAGTGGTTTCATAATGTAAAGTTAATTTGCTGATTGATGTCTCCATTAAAATATTGATTTGTTTATTGAAGTTTGGTTCATACTGATAAATTAAAGGGGACATATTGTGCAAAAAATCACTTTTTTAAGGCTTTTGAACACATTTTTGGGTATTTGTCCTTCCTCCCAGCCCACAACATGTGATAGTAGACAACAAAACCTGTATTTAGCAGGTTGCATGAATGTAAACTCATGGCATTCGACGAGCTGTCGAGTCTGTGGATATACTGTTACGTAACAGTATATTTTTTGATTTGCATACTTAACCTGATTGGTCTACCTGAGTATCCCCCCCCCCCTTGCGGGAGAGATTCCTCTGTGAAGAGCAGCCATGTTGTTTATATTCTTAGTGAGAGATCTGTGTTCAGCATGTCTAAGCTCAGAAGCTGTCACTGCTCGGCTGTTGGCTGTAAACAGCCACATATATCTTCACATATAGGCCAGCCTCAGAGGACCAAAGGGCCCAGTGGATTAATTTTATTTTTGAAGGGAATGAGCAGCTACAGTCGGCTAAAACCTGTATGTGTGTGCCAGTCACTTCACGGCCGACTGCTTCTTCAACTTCAGTCAGTTCAACACAGGACTGGGAACTAGACCTTTCCTGAATCCAGGATCAGCACCAACAGGTTTTTTTAGTTTATATCTTTACATGTTTTGACGGAAGATTCCATCAAGACATGTAAAGATATGAACTAAAAATCCTTCTTGTCTGTTAAAAAAGAAAGTCCAAGCATATTATCAGCACAGACATAACAAACCTTCTTAGACTATATAATGAAGTCTTTGGTGTGTGTGGAGGTGTGTATTTTTTTAAATACCGACTGGACTAATAATGCCACCATCGTCCACAGTCATTGCTCTCCCGACATAGAGTTTTTGACTGTAAAATGCAGACCCTTCTACTTGCTTCAGGAGTTGATGATGACATCCCCCCAGTGCTAACACCACGGAGGCTCTCAGTATTCTCTACCATTCCATCAGTGACTTAAAAAGCACTCATCCGGAGGGAGTTTTCATAGTTGCAGGGGACTCTACTCAGGCTAATATGAAAACCGTCCTCCCCCATTTCCATCAATATGTGGATTTCCAACAAGAGGAGAGAATACATCAGACTGTGCCTACAGTAACATCGGAAAGGCATTCAGAGCAGTACCCTGACGCCACCTCAGCTCCTCAGATCACCTCTCAGTCCACCTCTCAGTCATGCTCTTTCCATCATACAAGCCTCTGCTGGTCAGAGAGAGGCCCTCTGTGAAGCAGGTGAGAGTGTGGTCTGATGGTGCTATGGAGGCAATACATGACTGTTTTGAGTGCACAGACTGGGACGTGTTCAGGGCAGCAGCTACATACAACCAAAGCATCAATGTGGATGAATATGCTACGTCTGTGTCAGGATACATACAGAAGTGCATGGAGGACGTCAGCGTCATCAGGAATATCACCACCCGGGCCAACACCAAACCCTGGATGACTGGAGAAGTACATGCCATGCTGAAAGCCCAGAACACTGCCTTTGAATCTGGCGATGCAGAGGTTCTGAGAACAGCCAGAGCAAATTTCAACCGTGCTACAAGGAAAGCAAAGCGCGCCCATGGACTCAAAATCCAGGAGTTTTTCCACAACCCAAACAACACCAGGAATATGTGACAAGGCATCCAGGTGATCACAAACTGCAAGGGAACCCAAGCTCCCTGCAAGGATGACACTGACTTCCTAAATGACCTCAACAACTTTTTTGGCAGGTTTGAGGCACTAAACACCACCTCAGGCGGTGTTTCTGTGGGAAGCTTCCCTTCTTCGTGCAGGGGAGATCTGCGGTCCTGACGCACCCCATTAAAAGACTCACTGCTTTCCCGTTTGTCACAAATTTAATGATCTCACAAAACCAGTGTCCACTGTGACTTAAACTTGAGTCCAGATGGGCTTATAGCAACGAAATATTAACAAAAAGGGAGAGGGAGTGGTCCAAAAACAGTATGGCTCTCCCCTGTCTAATTAGCAACTCCCTACACCTGTCACTCGCTCCCCTACATCCTTTCCTGGGAGGAGGAGCACTACATAAAACATGTTCAGAGTTAGACTTAAACTTAATTTCATTAATCATTTTTTAGGATATAACACAACATTATTAATAATAACTATAATCAAACAAAATTAAGTTCAGTGGCTCTAATCCCACCCCAGCAAGGAAAACAGTGCCACAGCTGGACAAGCAGGCACTGCAGGTTGAAAGTTCTGATGTCCACATGACCATGAAAAAAATAAACACCAATAAGGCAGCAGGACTAGACAACATCCATGGGAGAGTACTCAGGGAGTGCGCGGACCAGCAGGCCTCGGTCCTGACAGACATTTACAACACCTCCCTGAACCAGGCAACTGTACCAGCATGTTTCAAGTAGGCCACCATCATACCAGTGGCAAAAAACTCCTCAACAACCAGCCTGAATGACTATCGCCCCATAGCCCTCGCTGCCATAATGATGAAGTGCTTCATGAGACTGGTAAAGCAGCATATTACCTCCCATCTCCCCTCCACATTCAACCAGCTCCAGTTTGCTTTCCAACCAAACCGCTAAGAGGATGCTATTTCAACTGCACTCCACCTGAGCCTCAACCACCTGGAGGAGAACAACACCCACGTGCAAATGCTGTTCATTGACTTGAGTTCAGCATTCAACACCATCATTCCCCAGCACCTGGTAAGCAAACTGGCACCCCTGGGCTTCAACACCACCTTGTGCAACTGGATCCAAGACTTTCTCCCCAACAGGCCCCAGTCTGTGCGTGTGGGGAAAAACACCTCCTCAGTCATCACCCTGAGTACTGGCTCCCCCAAGGCTGCGTCCTTAGTCCGTTACACGACAGCGTTGCCCGGTCCCCTACTAACCACATCATCAAGTACGCTGATGACACTACAGTAGTGGCCTGATTCAGAACAACGATGACCGGGCCTACAGAGAGGAGGTGCTGCATCTGGTGGACTGGTGCGGACAGAACAATCTTCTCCTGAATGTCAACAAAACAAAAGAACTCATCGTTGACTTCAGGGAGAGCACACCCTGCCACTCTCCACTGAGGATTAACAACACAACAGTGGAGTTGGTAGAAAGCACTAAGTTCCTGGGGTACCACATAACAAACAATCCATCCTGGACCCAGAGCACAGCAGCGTCTGCACTTCCTCCGCAGGATGAGAAGGATACACCTGCCTGCCAACATCCTCACCACCTTCTCCCGGAGCACCACTGAGAGTGCACTGACTGACGGCATCTCTCTGTGGTGCGGCAGCTGCAGACTGGCAGGGCCTCCAGAGAGTGGTGAGGACAGCAGAGAAGATTATCTGGACTTCTCTTCCTTCCATCAAGGACATAGGGGCCAAAAGCTGTCTGTCCCGGGCAGATAAAATCATCAGAGACTGCACTCATCCACACCACAGACAGTTCTCAGTGCTGCCCTGTGGCAGGAGGTATCACAGCCTGAGAAGCAGAACAACCCGACTATGCATAGCTTCATACCTCAGGCCATAAGACTTCTCAACAGTTAACAGTTTGCAGTCTGTTCTTAGGTCTGTGGATGATGAAAAACCCGGTGCAATGATTCAGTAAAATAACTGTGCAATAACTTAATGCAGCTGTGCAATAACTTAATGCAATTGTGCAATAACTTAATGCAGCTGTGCAATAACTTAATTTCAATAATCCAGTGGTATTCTTCAATAATTTCAGAAAATTTCAGTGCAATGATTCAGTTGTTCTCATTTCTGTTTTAAGCACTCCAGCACCTTTCTTTGGTTACTGTTTCAGTTTTATATTCTTATCACTTTGTTTACTGACTGTTTTATACCTACTGATTTTTTTTAAATACTTTTTTTGTTTTTAAACATTTACTTAATTCTAAGTACTTGTGCCTTAAGTGTTGCTATCTGAGCCATTTTGCAACAAAATGTCGTTCATGTGTGCACGTTGTGTATATTTTGAATGACAATAAAGAATTCTATTCTGTTCTATTCTATTCTATGTATATAATGACGTTTTCAGTGTGCTGACAGTTCTGCTGATGTTCTCACTCTCTGATGACAGGAACCAGTTGCGTGCCCAGGTCTTCACAGTAGAACCATCTCTCAAACAGAACATCAGTGCTGTTCTCCACATAGTACCTGAAATACAGCAGACATGTTGGCTGTGTTTAATCTCGGGTTCATTTATCTGCCTCAGACCTATACCCCTTTCAGACTGGTCAAAAAACCTGTTTAAACTCGGTAACAATCGGCTCCTGTTGGCAGTTTGAAAGGATCTAATCGGCCTTTCGACCCGGGTCAACTGACCCTGCAAGCAACACGGGTTTTTATAGGCTCGCCTTTGATCGGCTTCAGTGAGAACACCACATCCGGGTCAACCCGCTAATTTACGTAATGATGTTAGCATAACGTGCCCATGGCATAATATGGCGCCCGTCGTCTCCGTCTGTAACTTACGTGACTCTTTGCTGTCTCAGCAGCAAATTCCATCCACCTTTGTATCATCAGTGCTCGAATGTCGTTCAGTCTGCGTCGAGTTTGTACATTTTTAAAGAGGGACAAAAGTACAAAGTACAGAAAACCGCTGACCAACGTGTCCATGGCCTCTATGCTCCTTTCCAGTGTTTACATGGTCATGTTTCGGCGCGCTTATGATGTCATCAACGTGATGACATCAGCTTGACTCACCAGAGGAAAAAAAACAGCCACACAGCTCGTCTACTGCCGATTAGACCTGGGTCTGCTGGCAGTGGGAGAGGAGTCACATGCCGATTGTTAGCGGGTTAACCTGCGTTGGAAAAACCTGCATTGACCAGCTAATTTTAGTATGAAAGCCGTACTACAGAAACATCTTCATGATCTTAGATTATGAACAGTTCGCTGAAGGTCTCTGATGGTTCTCCTCAGATATGAAATGATCCTGTAGCTCTGTGGTTAAGTCCATCCTGCTGTTTAAGGAGATATGTGAGACCTTCTGACCTGAGGCAGTCGGTCTCCGTCAGCAGTCGTCTCCTCTCCACCACCAAACCCACCGTGTTGGCCTGCCTCTGAGGGGAGTGAGGTATACGAGCCGGCAGGAGGAACATCTGAGGAACAAGAGGAGACAACAGTGAAGACGGGAGGACATCTGAAGATAGTTTACTCAATCAGCTGCTCAGGGGATTCAGCACTGATTCATGCAGTTGATGAGTATGAAGGTGAAGACCTCACCTCGCCCTCCCTGATGTGAACGTCTTTGTGTTTCCCATTCTCGATGATCTTCAGACACATGTCGCCATGCAGCTGGTAGAACAGCTGTCCACACACATGCATCAAACAACAAAATAAGAAAATAATACACATTTTACAACCAAAAATAAGAAATTGAAACACATTTAATTACCAAAATAAGAATTAATACACATTTAATAACAAAATAAGGAAATAAAACACATTTTAAAACACAGATAAGACTATAAAAACATTTAACAACAAAAAACATATTTAACAATAAAAATAATAAATAAAACACATTAAACAACTAGAAAAGCACTCAGAGAGCGCAGATCTCCGCTAAGCTGATCCGGATCAGTCCCAAAATTTAATCAGTTCTTCCATATCCCATTTCCAACAATTCCTGAAAATTTCATCCAAATCCGTTCAGAACTTTTCAAGTTATTTTGAACACAAACAAACAGACAGACAAACAGAAAGACAGATAAACACCGGCAAAAACATAACCTCCTTGGCGGAGGTAACAAAACTTAAAAAACAAAGAACATTTAACAACAAAAGGAGAAAATAAAACACATTCAACAACAAAAATAAGTAAATAAAACACATTGAACAACAAAAATAAGAAAACAAAAACATTTTACAACAACAGGAGGAAATAAAAAACATTTAACAACCAAAAGAAGAAGACAATACATTTTTAACAACAAAAGATAAGACAATAATACACATTATAACAACAAAAATAAGACAATAAAACACATTTAACAACAATTAAAACTGCAAGCAGTGTTGGTCGGGTCCTCGCTTCGTCATGCCTGTTTGACCTCCATTTTGAAGTTTCAGCAGACGCCCTTTGACCTGTTCAAAGTTAGACTGATGTGTGAGCCTACAGCTCTGTCAGGATTCATCATGAATCAGACATCCCCTTTTTGAGATTCTATTGTCACAAAATACTTGTAGCTACAGACTTTATTTGAAGTTTAAAAGAGGCACAAGACTTGGACCTACAAATCTCAGCTCTACATGTTGTTGCTATCTGGTACCGTTTTAGAGATATCACAGTTTAAGTTTTGATGTATTTTTGCTCCTCCTCAGTCTTTATAATGGGTGCGTATTACACATTCCATTTTCCCGCCTTTAGTGAGTCACATGACCAGCTGCACTGAGCTGTCAATCAGTGAGTGAGTGACATCATCAAGTGCCCAAATCAGTCTGAAATCGAGTGAAACTTTTTAAAACACCTCCTCACAGATGCCACAATTTTGACCAAATCTCTCCAAAACTATGGCTTTTTTTTATTATTTATCATCAGTAATCCATCCATGTATTTTTTTTAAAGCTGTAGGACCTTTGGTTTTTTGTGAAGAGGCCTAACCTCCACAGCTTATATGGAGCTGTATCTTATTCCCCCCATTCACTTGGGAGGAGCCAGGAGGGGTTCACCAACTTTGAGGGCTTGTCATTTGGAAATCGTTTGAGAAACAACAAATTCCTTCAGAACTTTTGATCAGCATGGCCCACTCTGTCATCTGACTGAGCTAGAGGAGTCCATGCCTTTCAGGCGAGGACCCTAAAAGTAAGTTTATACATCCAAATTCAGTCTGATGGTCAATTTGACGAGGGCCCGCTCAGGGCCTCGTGCTTCACAGGGCCTCGACATATTGAGTATTTAAAGAGCTCATGTTCCTCCTTAACCCTGGTTCATGTGTTTATGAAGACTGTTTTTAAAAAACCCTTAAAAAAAACCCTGATCCTCCTCTATGCTCTCTCTGTCTGAGAGGCTCTGTTGGAGCTCCTGGATCTTTAAGCCCGTCCCCCCCCCCTTGCTGGAGCAGTGAACATGTGAACACGTGAACATGTGAACATTTAATATCCCATGTCCTGCTGACACATTAGAGCTGTGACTCTGTTGTTGATTAACAGCAGGTGGTGTGTTACAGGTGATGGTCATGTGACCACCTCAACATGATGGCCAACATCAGCGTGGTTTAACGCTGTCAGGGAATCGGCCTCCAGGAACAGTCAACCATGTGAGGTGGTCAGTAATTATTTTCAAGGACATACGTGTGCTCAGACATCATTACATATGATGGAGATAAATTGACCTCTGTGAAAACACATTCAGGACATGAAGACACTGACGACAAGTTGGGTTCTTATAATTAAATATTTTTCATTAATGAGGAATCATTTAAAATCTGCTGATGAACAGGTGACAGAGCAGCAGTGAGAATTTATGTCATAATTTCATATCTTTAAGTAACGCCTGAAGCATTATTCGATTATTATACAACTTTGACTTCTGTCACATGGTGACCAGATGTCCCTGATTTCCGGGGACATCTGGTCACATCTGGACATCTTTCAGGGTTTTACAATTGTGCATTGACTAGAACAGCAGTTATTACTGTAGCCACGTAGGAAGCAGAAAGCATGAGGGAGCATGTTGTGCAGAGACTGGGACAAAAATCAAGGTTAGACAAACTGTTTAGAGATAACAGAGTTATAAATAAAAGTAGCCCCTCCCTTCAGTTCTGTATAAAGAAAAGGATGTTCCTCCTCCAAACAAAAGGATGTTGAAGAAGTAGAAAAATAAGAAAAAATGTCACTGTGAAACTGAAATGTAATGTAGATGAAAATCAAAACACACTTGATGTAGATTTCTTAAATACATATATGAGTATATATATCTATATATATATATTTATATATATAGATATATTTATATATATATAGATATATAGATATATATATATAGATAGATAGATAGATATATAGATATGTATGTATGTATGTATGTATGTATATATACAGTTGTGTTCAAAATAATAGCAGTCCCACATCACTAGCAAGATAAATCACTGTTTTTGTTAGAATTTCAACTTCTACACTGCAAGAAGGTTTCTAGAAGGTTTAGTAAAGTTATAGAAAACCAACAGACCCAACAGGCATGACGTGCATGCTGCTGATTCTGTGAAACTGAATCATTAACTGAAAGGGGCGTGTCCAAAAATAGCAGTGCTGAGTTCAATTAGTGAGGTAATTGATTGTGTGAAAAAAATAGGTGTTAAACGGGTGGCCCTTATTTAAGGATCAAGGCAACTGACGCTGCATATGCTGGCTGTGCATTTGTCCTTGACAAACAGAGTAAAATGGGTCGTTCAAGACATTGTTCAGAGGAAGAGCATTCTTTGATTAAGAAGTTAATAAAAGAGAGGAAAACCTATAAAGAAGTTCAGAAAATGATAGGCTGTTCAGCTAAAATGATATCAAACTTTAAAGTGGCAGCCAAAACCAGAAAGGCGAGGAAGACAAAGAAAAACGACTATTCAAATGGATCGGAGAATAACCAAAATGGCAAAGGCTCAGCCAGTGATCAGCTCCAGGAGGATCAGAGAAGATCTAAGGTTGCCTGTGAGTACTGTAACAATCAGACCACGTCTATGTGAAGCCAAGCTACCAGCAAGAAGCCCCCGCAAAGTCCCATTGTTAAAAAAAAGACATGTGCTGAAGCCGTTACAATTTGCCAAAGAACACACTGACTGGCCTAAAAAGAAATGGCGCAATATTTTGTGGACTGATGAGAGTAAGATTGTTCTTTTTGGGTCTAAGGGCCACAGACAGTTTGTCAGACGACCTGAAAACACTGAATTCAAGCCACAGTACACAGTGAAGACAGTGAAGCATGGTGGAGCACGCATCATGATATGGGGATGTTTCTCCTACTATGGTGTTGGTCCTATTTATGGCATACCAGGGATCATGGATCAGTTTGAGTACATCAGAATACTGGAAGAAGTCATGTTGCCGTATGCTGAAGAGGAAATGCCCTTGAAATGGGTGTTTCAACAAGACAATGACCCCAAACACACCAGCAAGCGAGCAAAATCATGGTTTGGGACAAACAAAATTCAAGTAATGGAGTGGCCAGCACAATCCCCGGACCTTAATCCCATAGAAAACTTGTGGGCTGACATAAAAAATGCTGTTCATGAAGCAAAACCAAGAAATGCAGAGCAATTGCGGAGCGTAGAACAATTGTCCTGGGCTTCAAAACCTGTTGACCGGTGCCAGAAGTTGGTAGGCTCCATGCACCACAGATGTGAAGCAGTTATCAGAAACCGTGGTTATGCAACTAAATATTAGTTTATGATTCTCAGGAAAGTTGAATCATCAAGAAACTCTTAGTTTATAGACTACATTTTTGAGTTTGTAAATAAAGATGTCAACACTGCTATTTTTTTAAACATTATATTTCTTGACTTTCTGTAAAATATTATCAAATTCAATTACTTTTTCCAATTTTCTTGATTTGAAATAGAATGTGCAGTGTCCCCAATGCATTTGTGTGCATTAAATAAAAATAATTATATGTATACATATATATATATATATATATATATATATATATATACATACTATATTGCCAAAAGTATTCCCTCACCCATCCAAATAATCAGAATCAGGTGGTCCAATCACTTCCATGGCCACAGGTGTATAAAATCAAGCACCTAGGCATGCAGACTGCTTTTACAAACATTTGTGAAAGAATGGGTCGCTCTCAGGAGCTCAGTGAATTCCAGCGTGGAGCTGTGATAGGATGCCACCTGTGCAACAAATCCAGTCGTGAAATTTCCTCGCTCCTAAATATTCCACAGTCAACTGTCAGCTGTATTATAAGAATGGGAAGTGTTTGGGAACGACAGCAACTCAGCCATGAAGTGGTAGGCCACGTAAACTGACGGAGCGGGGTCAGTGGATGCTGAGGCGCATGGCGCGAAGAGGTCGCCAACTTTCTGCAGAGTCAATCGCTACAGACCTCCAAACTTCATGTGGCCTTCAGATTAGCTCAAGAACAGTGCGCAGAGAGCTTCATGGAATGGGTTTCCATGGCCGAGCAGCTGCATCCAAGCCATACATCACCAAGTGCAATGCAAAGTGTCAGATGCAGTGGTGTAAAGCACGCCGCCACTGGACTCTAGAGCAGTGGAGATGCGTTCTCTGGAGTGACGAATCGCGCTTCTCCATTTGGCAATCTGATGGATGAGTCTGGGTTTGGCGGTTGCCAGGAGAACGATACTTGTCAGACTGCATTGTGCCAAGTGTAAAGTTTGGTGGAGGGGGGATTATGGTGTGGGGTTGTTTTTCAGGAGCTGGGCTTGGCCCCTTAGTTCCAGTCAAAGGAACTCTGAATGCTTCAGCATACCAAGACATTTTGGACAATTCCATGCTCCCAACTTTGTGGGAACAGTTTGGAGCTGGCCCCTTACTCTTCCAACATGACTGTGCACCAGTGCACAGAGCAAGGTCCATAAAGACATGGATGACAGAGTCTGGTGTGGATGAACATGACTGGCCTGCACAGAGTCCTGACCTCAACCCGATAGAACACCTTTGGGATAAATTAGAGCGGAGACTGAGAGCCAGGCCTTCTCGTCCAACACCAGTGTGTGACCTCACAAATGTGCTTCTGGAAGAATGGTCAAAAATTCCCATAAACACACTCCTAAACCTTGTGGACAGCCTTCCCAGAAGAGCTGAAGCTGTTATAGCTGCAAAGGGTGGACCGAAGTCTCACCGACGTGTATATATAAATATATATATATATATATATATATCATTGTTCCACCTCATCTATCTCTATATGTGAAAATATAATCTGTCCATCTGTCTGTCTCTACTTCTGTCTGCCTGTCCTTCTCTCTATCTCTCTCTGTCTGTCCTCTCTGTCTATCTGTCCTTCTGTCTGTCTGTGTTTCTGTCTGTCTGTCCATCTGTCTATCCATCTGTCTGCCTGTCTGTCTGTCCTCTCTGTCTGTCCCTCTGTCTGTCTGTCTGTCCTTCTCTCTATCTCTGTCTGTCCTCTCTGTCTATCTGTCCTTCTGTCTGCCTGTCCTGTCTTCCTGTCCTTCTGTCTGCCTGTCTGTCTGTCCCTCTGTCTGTCTGTCCTTCTGTCTTCCTATCTAAATGAGACGAATGTCCACTCAGCAGTGAGGAGTGTTTCTTACAGGCTGAGCGAGAGGTTTGACTTTGAGGAAGTGAAACAGGAAGTGAGATAAAACCCCAGGTCTGACCTCCTCCCCCTCCTCGATGTGATAGTCCTTCCTGGTGTTTGGTCCTCCCACAAACATGATGTTCAGCTGAGAGAAATGCCTGAAAGAGAAGGACAGCGCTCAGACTCGTCCTTACGTTCAGGAGTGAGGCATATGCACAGTCACAAGAAGATCCAGGACCATAGTTACCTGGACTATGGTCCGTGTTCATCTGAGTGTAAAGACTTTGACTCCAGTCCAGCAGGGGGCAGTGTGTCCCCTCAGAGATTTAAACCGTCTTTGTCTTTGTCTGCCCTGAGAGTTAGCCAGCACCTCCCCCTGTGTGTCTGAATAGTCCTTGTTGGTAAGGAACCTTCCTAACTGAAGAGATGACCCAGAAGCATTTCTGCATCGGCAATGATAAGGGCTGTTTGAATTTTCCAAAAGTTAAGGAAAGGAAAGTTGTTGCTTCCTTTATTATCTCCTTTAGCTTAGGAAACACTGGACCATACTTTACGAAAGGAAAGGAGAAAGGACCACCCCATAATGCCTTGCGGCAGGTGACATACTGTATATAAAACGGCACCCACTGAACGTTTATGGAAACTTACGATGGAGAAAGGGCGAGATTTGTAAGACTGTGAAACATACAACTGTGATACTTGTTTCCCATATTAATATAATACATTAATAACCACAATTCCATCTATCTTAATTTATGAAGTAAATCATGCCAGTAATAAGACAGAACACTGGGGTCTCTAATAATGTTCATTAAAAAACAATGAAAGGACCAATGAGGCATTTTACGTAATTCAAATACAACTACTAATTTAAATAACATTCACAATGATATATGTGAATGAAACAGGGAGAATAGTGCTTCTGAAACTTTATCAGACTTTAGGTTGTCAGTGCCTTGTCAAAGATGTCAACATTTATAGATGCTCTCACCTAACCTCACAGGGTGAAAGTGCAGTCTAATTCCTCTTTTACTGCAGTTCTCCTTCTTATCCTCATATTCCCTCCTTTCCTTGACCCTGTACCTTTTCCATTGGGGTGAAGGTAAAGTGGATAGGAAAGGACTTAGGAAGGACTTTTCAAACGCACTCCTTGTCTCCTGAGTCTGGTGGTCTCCATGTTCTGAGCCCTGTCTCCGACCACAGGTAGGTCAGCCAGCCAAGGAGGGTCATCAACCAAACCCATAATCATTCACCATCCCCCAACCATCGGCCACACCCCTAATCCTCAGCCGCCTGTGGCCCCTAACATGAGCCACTCCCCTAACCATAACCCATTCCCCTAACCATCACCCACTCCCCTAATATCAGCCACGCCCCTAACATCAACCATGCCCCTAACATCAGCCACTCCCCTGATATCAGCCATGCCCCTAACATGAGCTTCCCCCCTAATATCAGCCATCCCCCAACATGAGCCACTCCCCTAACCATCACCCACTCCCCTAACATCAGCCATGCCCCTAACCATCAGCCACGCCCTCAACATAAGCCACGCCCCCAACATCAACCCTGTCTCCGACCACAGGTAGGTCAGCCAGCCAAGGAGGGTCATCAACCAAACCCATAATCATTCACCATCCCCCAACCATCGGCCACACCCATAATCCTCAGCCGCCTGTGGCCCCTAACATGGGCCACTCCCCTAGCCATCACCCATTCCCCTAACCATCACCCACTCCCCTAATATCAGCCACGCCCCTAACATCAACCATGCCCCTAACATCAGCCACTCCCCTGATATCAGCCATGCCCCTAACATGAGCTTCCCCCCTAATATCAGCCATCCCCCAACATGAGCCACTCCCCTAACCATCACCCACTCCACTAACATCAGCCATGCCCCTAACCATCAGCCACGCCCTCAACATAAGCCACGCCCCCAACATCAACCCTGTCTCCAACCACAGGTAGGTCAGCCAGCCAAGGAGGGTCATCAACCAAACCCATAATCATTCACCATCCCCCAACCATCGGCCACACCCATAATCCTCAGCCGCCTGTGGCCCCTAACATGAGCCACTCCCCTAACCATCACCCACTCCCTGAACCATCACCCACTCCCCTAACATCAGCCACCCCCCTAACATCAGCCATGCCCCTAATATCAGCCATGCCCCTAACATCAACTACCCCCCTAACATCAGCTACCCCCCTAACATCAGCTACCCCCCTAACATCAACCATGCCCCTAACATGAGCCTCCCCCCTAATATCAGCCATCCCCCAACATGAGCCACTCCCCTAACCATCACCCACTCCCCTAACCTCAGCTTCGCCCCTAACCATCAGCCACGCCCCCAACATAAGCCACGCCCCCAACATCAACCATGCCCTTAACATCACCCACTCCCCTAACATCACCCAATCCCCTAACATCAACCATGCCCCTAACATCAGCCACACCCCTAACATCAGCCATGCCCCTAACCATCAGTCATGCCCCTAACATCAGCCACGCCCCCATCATAAGCCACGCCCCTAACCATCAGCCATACCCCTTTACATCAGTCACTCCACTAACATCCGCCCAGCCCCTAACCATCAGTCACGCCCCTAGCATCAACTACGCCCTTAACATCAGCCACTCCCCTTACCATTAGCCAAGCCCCTAACATCAACCATGCCCCTAACATGAGCCACTCCCCTAACCATCAGCCACACCCATAATCATCAGCCACGCCCCTTACATGAGCCACTCCCCTAACATCACTGACTCCCCTAACATTAGCCACTCCCCTAACATCAGCAACCCCCCTTAACATCTGCCACACCCATAACCGTCAGTCACGCCCCTAACATCAACCACGCAGAAACCTTCTGCTGTAAGGCCCACACACTGACCTATTGCACTACAGTGCAGCCCAGTAATTGACTGTGAGACATTAATTAGACTAACTGGTCCTCAGGGTTTAAAGTCCAGGTTTAGCTGCACCAACACAGTCAAACCAAGTCTTATATCAACATGGAGACGGACTTTTGTCTGTTAGTCATTGTGTGGACTCACATGAGTTTGTTGCAGACTGGAGGCAGGAAGGCACTCCTGTTCTCAGAGATCCATGTTTCCACATTGACCACAGTGTTCTTCTGACTCATGGTGGTGTCTCCGTGTCCTTCCTCCTTCTTTGCCCCTACAGTCTCTTCTGCTGCTGCTCTGATCAGCCTCAAACCGTCTGACTGAGAGCCAAAGTCCAAAAAGCAGAAGTGGGAGTATGCAGAGGGGGCGGAGCTTGGCTAAGGTCAAAGGTTGATCTTAACACAGTAGTTCTCTGCTGACCTGATGGAGTTCAAATACCCAGTGAACAGATAACAGGAGGTCTGCAAAGAACCAGAGGGCTAAAGTCATGACGGAGTGAGGGACAGGGACAGACCTTCTCTGGACCAAACTCAGTTATCAGCCTACCTCACAGGGCCGAATCCTAAACAATCAATCTTCATTTGTAGAGCTCCAGTTCATTATTCATTTACAATAGAGCAGGCTGAAGCCATACTCTTCATTTTATAGACACACATGTACATACAAATATATACATATATCTCCTTAAAAATCTCCCTGTTTTTTAAAAATAAGTTTTCATATCATTAGATTCAATAATGATGAAAGGCACAATTCAATTCTGCCTCTTATCTGGAACATCAAAGCTCACAGAATTTCCAACATACATAAGTCCTGAGGTAGGGGTGGGTTAGGAATAGTGTGCTTCCTCCTCTATTACTGGGCGGCCGATCTGAGAGCCATGCTCACTGCAGGAAGGTCACAGAAAATAACCTTCAACAGAGGCTCCTGCAAGGGTCACCACTGAAAAGAACCATGTTGAAAACAGCTCTTCTTTTCTCATCACCTGATCTGCCTGCAAAAATAAAAGTGAACAACCGTATGGTCCTGAATTACCTGAAAATATGGGAGCAAATAATGAAGGGTTGTAAACTGCCAGACACCTCTGTTCATACCCCAGTATGTCGTAACCATGCTGTCCCTCTCAGGTAAAACATTTGACACTCAGAGAGTGAGTGTCTCTTCCCTCCACTCACTTTTTCCAGTATTTGCAAATAATCCTCCAAGAAATGCCTAATTTTGAGACTCTTCCTGAAGAAAAAAAGATTTCAGGCTTTTGCTGGGCCCGCTTGACTCCAAAAGTTTAATTTCAGGCTTTGTAAAGGTGTTCTGTGAACAAGTGAATTTCACCACAGTCCATCTAAAAAGGGCCTGGGAGGAGGATCTGGGGATACATATAAATGAGCAGGGGTGTTTCTAGACACCCTGGGGGCCCCAGGCTAGAGAGAATATGGAGGCCCTCCTGGCCCAACAACACCAGTATGATGATTCAATTCAGAAATCTTTTATTTTAAATTACAAAAGTGCAAAATCACGTCCGAAACTCTGTCAGTGAGGACAGCCTTAGAGGAATCCAATCATGTTTGATTATAATTAGGCATCAGTTAATTTATTTTAAAGTAATACACAGTCTTCATTATTCTAAATCTAAGTAAATCTGCTTTTTTGGACATGGGCTGTATAATTTTTGGTGTGAGATATTCAGCTTGTTTTCTGGAGTTACAGCTGTGTTGTCAAACCTGACCCAGACATAGCATTACTTGGTTATCTTTCATCTCTACAAAACCACAGTCTCTTTGTGCAGAGCACTGTAATGTATGGAAGGATAACCGCTAGGACAGTAATATTAAAGACCTGGTTTACTGACCTCACCAAGTACAGCACATGGAGAAGATCCGATATGTCATGATGGGCAGTCTCGATACATTTTCGAATATTTGGGTCTGGGTGAAGGAAGGGAGGTGGGCAGACATAAAGGGACTAAAGTAAGAACTGAAGGTAGAGATAGATCCATGGATCAATCGTTGATCTGTCCTCATCACATTTGTCTCTGTTGAATACGAATTTACTAAAGGTTGGCCCCTGGAGATGTAGCATCTCATTTTCAAGAGGGTCCTCATGTCTATATGGTTGTAAAGATAGTTACTATGGATGTATAATCAATACAACCATGAACAGAGATATCAATCTAATATTAATCTATAATGAATATAAACTGGAGAAGAATGATGTTAATTAATATAGCAGCATCTAGCTGAACTGCCATTCAATTTGATTAAACTGATTTGAAACATTTTGAACATTTGTCTCTGCTGAATATAGATTTATTAAGGGAACACAGGCCCAGCTCCTGGACAGACTGCCCCACAGGCCCTGCTCACACCAGGACCTCTAATTTCTTCAAGACTTGTGGAATCATTCTTTAAGGGTGCATTCACACTAGGGGCCCTGTCCCGGACCCGAGCACACTTGAGCCCAAAGTCCGGTTCATTTTGGTAGTGTGAATGCAAACAATCCGCGCCCGGGCACCAGGCCCACCAGGGGAGGTGGTCTCCGGCACGATTGAACAGGGCTCGGGCACGTTTCGGTTGAGATGTGAATGCAAGCGCGCCAGGATACGGGACAAAAAGCTGCCGCTGCTGCGTGACGTCACGGTTTGCCCTTCTCTCTTTTAACATGACGGCCAAAGGTTCACTTTGGAGAAGCAAATAAATACAATTCTGACTTGAAATTTGAGCTAACGAGGACATCTGAAACATCTGGATTCCACACATAAAAAAATCTGAAATTTTCGGCGTCATATCTCAAAATTACTGTCACATGGGTATACCAGGACCACCGATCAACGCCGTGATAAGATAAAGAAGCTCCGGCAGCAGTGTCACAGAGCGCAGGACTCGCTTCATAAGTCCAGCAACTCAGCTGATGAAAAGGAAAAGTTTCTTGGTATGATGCAGTTGATAATATCATCGGCCACAAACCGACAAGTCAGCCTAATGTACTGGAGTCGGAGCCCCTTTTCCCACCAACACCGTTTACATCTCCTCCACCATCTGATCCCCGGTGAGCTGAGGAGGCGACTGGTAGCCTCTTCTTCGTTCTCCTCCGTAGCAGGTTTGGTTACCAGTTACGTGCATATCGCCCCCTGCTGTTTCAAACAGAGTAAATATGCAAGTGGGCCCGGGTATGGCAAGGCCTTTTAACATTTAATGGCGAAACTAGATATCCGTCGCTGATGTCTCTAATTAAGTTCTTCCGAGTCAAAGATAGCTTTTCAGATATCCACAACGTCTTTCTTCCTATCCACAATTGTCATGTCAGATATCCACAAAGATATTCTTCCTAGGAAAAATGACGTCACTTTTGCCGTTCATGTGTATGGGGTTTCTCATTACAGATACCTCCAATTCAGTTGCAGATATCTACAAAATGAATTACAGATCTCTGCAACTTAATTACGACTAGTAGTGATTCCAGTTTCAGTTATCTACAGTTTAATTCTGACTAGTCACAATTCCAGGTAGAGACATCTTCAATCCATCTCAGTTACAGATAACTATGTGTCCCGTTTCAGATATCTTTAATGAAGTTTTAACTAGTCAGAATGTCATTGTATCTTTAACTGAAATAACGTCTAGTCAATATGTTACTGTAGATATCTCAAACTGAAGTTACAGAAAGTCATAATTTGATTGTAGATATCTATAACCAGGATATGGATATCTTTAAATGAATTTCAATTAGAGAAAAAAAACTGGGGATATCTGCAATTACAGATATCTCCAGTGACAGTTCTGACTAGGCGAAATGACATTGCATTGATGTTCTTCCCACCTTCCTGGAGCCGTAGACGGAGGTGGATTTTTGCAGTCTCAGTTACAAACAAGAGTTGCATTATGAGAAATTCAAAAATGTTTTAACAAATTGTTTTAAAAGCTTGCATTAGGTTTGCAAAAATTGATATTTTGTATTTTCTGTCGGTTTCAAGTAATTTCTAATAGCTTCTGAATTATTTTTTACAAAAGGAAAGACAGATTGCCCCTGAAAATGTTAAGTGGCGTAAAAAGGAGAAATATTAAATTTTATTCCCACCTAGCATGTATGCAAGTGTACTTATAAAAACAGTTACTTAATTTTAATATATCACTTAAAAAACATTTTATTAGGATTATTTTAGAATACAATTATATGTGTTTTTGCAATATAGAGCAGGACAAATACTGAAAGCCTTTGGCACTTTCTAGAAAACATTTGACAAATTCTGTATAAACTGATAAAAATGTCAGTACATTGCAAAAAAGGAAGAGGTCAATTGAACTTTTTTTGAGTAACAAAAAAAAACCCTGAAAACTTGCAGATGATGTCACTCGCTGATTGACAGCAGCTGGTCATGTGACTCACTGAAGGCGGGAAAATGGAGTGTGTCATGCACACCCATTGTAAAGACTGAGGCTCCTGACAGAGCTGCAGAAACACACCTTTTTATTATTTTCAATGAAGAAAAAACACCAACGACATGAATTGGGCGTTTTCTATTTATTAATATAAGAATATAGTTTAGGAAACAAGCTGTAGGATCTGGATGGACCCATGCTCTGTGTTGAGCCACTTTTTTGTTGCTTGATAATGGCATCTATTGGGGAAAAAGAGGTTCTATTATATTGCAATAATCATGAAACAATAGAAGGTTAATAAATGTAATTTTACAGATCTAAACTTTCATTGGAGTTTCATGTCTTTTTAAAGCTGCTGTTCTTTTTCAACATTTTCACTGTTCACCCACTGCTGCTTTATTATGAAATTAATTATATTATTTTATAAAGAACTTAAGGTTGAAAGTGAATGGAATAAAATATGTATTAATTATGCATTAATGCTAAAAATGTCAAAAGTATTAAAACCAAGCAAAATAATGATTTTATCATAAACTTTCAGAAATTTGATAATAAAGTTAAGGATAAATCACCATTTTTTCCAAGAAATCTGACACTAAACACTTAAAAATAGTTCCACATAGTAAGTTTGTTCACATTTCGTGGCATTTTCTTGTTATTTTGTCAAGTACAGCTAACGCCATGACTGCTGCTAAAAATGAACTTGCTTCTTCTTTTTCTTTGATTTGGCGGGGAGGGGATGTGTCATCATGATGTTTGAGATATCATGATGCCTAGTCAAAACTGAATTAAAGATATCTGCAATAGTCATTAAAAATGCATGACGCGTTCAATGTTGTTTTCTGTGACGTCATTGCAGATATCTGTAATTCAGTTTTGACTAGGCAAAACTGAATTATAGATATCTCTATCTGTAGTTTCGACTAGTGAAAATGACGTTATAGATATCTTGAATGAAAATTCCAGATATTCAAAATGCAATCGTGACTAGCAAGATTGACTTTGTTGACATCTGCAGTGTTGATTCCGGATAGTAAAATTTGGCCATTAAGGGGCTTGCCATACCAGGGCACAGTTCGATATTGCAAGTATGAATGCAAGCCAGTGGGGGGGAGGGGGGGAACTGCGCCACGCAGTTTGAAACAAGTGGACCTAAGGTGAAAGTGCCCTCTGTTTTTAGGGTTCTCACCCAAAGGGCTCTAGCTAGAAGAGGTTCTTGCCCGAAGACCTTAATTGACCCCCTAAACATGCTCAAAAACTCACCAAAATTGGCACACACCTCGGATTAGGCTAAAAAATTGGATAAAATGAAAAAATTAACCCCCAACATGCCAAAATGAGCTCTCTAGCACCCCCTAGGCACACTAAAACGGCCCTCACAGCCTGTAGGAATGTCATAGAGAGATCAAACTAACACCTAAACGATCATCTCATCAGTCCCACAAATCATACTCTGACACCTCTGACCTATCTCAAACAGGAAGCAGGCAAATTGTATTTCAAAATAAGAGCTCACTGGATCATCCCCATTTCGCACCATAATTTGACACCCTTAATGTGCTCACAGCCATGAAAAGGTTGACACACATGCCAGATCGGGTGCAAAATTTCAGAAAACAAAAACATTAACCAATAACATTCCAAAATGTGCTCTCTAGCGCCATCTAAATACAATACAGCACACAAAAAAAGTCGTCACGGCAACTACGAATGTCGTAGAGAGATCAATCCAACAGCAAAAAGACATCAAGACCCATAAATCACACACCGACACCCCTGACCTATCTCAAACAGGAAGCTGGCAATTTGCCTTTCAAAATAAAATTACAACTGTCCAGAAAAAAATTATCTCCTCTGAGGCCGTAAATGGTATCAGCTTGAAAAGCAGACAGATGACAGAGGAGGCCATACTGATCAAAAGTTCTGAAGGAATTTGTTGTTTCTCAAATGGTTTCCGATTGACAAGCCCTCAAAGTTGGTGAACCCCAAAGAAGCCCTCCCAGCTCCTCCCATTCAATTGAATGGGGAATGAAAATACAGCTCTGGACAACCTGTGGAAGATAAGCCTCTACAGAAAAAAACAAAAAGTCCTACAGCTCTGAAAATTACATGGATGGATTCCTGACAAAATTTCCAGTTCACATATATATTTTGTAGAGAGATTTAGTCGAAATTGTGTCATTGGCAAGGACATGTTTCAACAGATTTGGTTGCTCTGCTGCCCGTTATAAAAAGTGTTTGAATCTGGATGAGGGCAGCAGATGATGTCATTCACTCACTGATTGACAGCTCAGTGCAGCTGGTCATGTGACACACTGAAGGCGGGAAAATAGGGTGTGTAATACACACCCATTATAAAGACTGAGGAGGAGCAAGAAATACATCACTTCAACTGTAATATATCTAAACACCAACGGATAAACCTATAAAACTCAGATCTGTACAAAAATGTCCTCCCGAAGGGAGGACCAACCTCGAGGAGTAACAAAAAAAACCCCTGAAAACTTGCAGATGATGTCACTCGCTGATTGACAGCAGCTGGTCATGTGACTCACTGAAGGCGGGAAAATGGAGTGTGTCATGCACACCCATTGTAAAGACTGAGGCTCCTGACAGAGCTGCAGAAACACACCTCAGTCTAACTTTGAGCAGGTCAACGGGTCAAAAAGGGATGAAACCCTCAAAATGGAGGTCAAACGGGCATGAGGGACATGCGACAAAGCGAGGACCCGACCAATGCTGCTTGCAGCTTTAATTTTTTTATTACTTATTTATTTATCTACCAATCTATTTACTAATTTATTTATTCAGTGAGTCATTTGTTCATCTCAGTAAAGACGCTATTGAAAATGTTATAAAGTGCAACACTTGCCCTCAGTTTACTTTGATAAAAGAAGAATAAATTCATTTAAAAACCTTCCTCCGAGAATTTCATTCATCCATTTCCAGTTTACCTGTTCACCTGAGGAATGTTCCAAACAGGTGATTTTTTTTAAGCCTTACTCAACCTTCCCATTTTCTATCCCAGGCTCTGGACATTCATCTGGTTTAGTCTCTGGTCTTTAGTCTAGTCTAGGCTCTGGTCTTTAGTCTGGTTTAGTCTCTGGTCTTTAGTCTAGTCTAATCTCTGGTCTTTGTCTAGTCTAAGGACTGGTCTTTAGTCTAGTCTAAACTATGGTCTTTAGTCTAGTCCAAACTCTGGTCTTTGTCTAGTCTAGTTTCCAGTCTGTAGTCTGGTTTATGCTCTGGTCTTAAATCTAGTTAAGTCTCTGGTTTTTAATCTAGTCTAATCTCTGGGATTTGTCTAGTCTAGGCTCTGGTCTTTAGTCTAGTCTAGTCTCTGGTCTTTGGTCTGGTTAATGCTCTGGTCTTAAGTCTGGTTTAGTCTCTGAAGTTTTGTGTAGTCTAATCTCTGATTTTTTGTCTAGTTTAGGCTCTGGTCTTTAATCTAGTTTAGTCTCTGGTCGTTGTCTAGTCTAGATTCTGGTCGTTTAATCTAATTTTATCTCTCACCTTTTGTCTAGTCTATAGGCTCTGGCCTTTAGTCTAGTGTAATCTCGGGTCTCTGTCTAGTCTAGGTTCTGGTCTTTAGTCCTGTTTAGTCTGTGGTCTTTAGTCTAATGTCTGGTCTATGTCTAGTCTAGGGACTGGTCTTTAGTCTGGTTTACTCTCTGGTCTTTAGTCTAGTCTAATCTCTGGTCTTTGTCTAGTCTAGGCTCTGGTTTTTTAGTCTGGTTTACTCTCTGGTCTGTAGTCTAGTCTAATATGGTCTAGTCGAGGGTCTGGTCTTTAATCTTGTCTAATCTCTTTGTAATCTTTGGTCTTTAGTCTAATCTCTGGTCTTTAGTCTGGTTTGTTCTCCGGTCTAACTTTAGTCTGGTTTACTCTCTGGTCTAACTTTAGCCTGGTTTAGTCTCTGGTCTAATTTTAGTCTTACAGAGGCTAAAGTTAGACCAGAGTAACAAAGTAAACAGTTTTTCACATGAACAGACTCGTTGATTCAAACATCACTCTAAACAGATTATTGTGGTGTTTTATTGAGCTGTTGGTTTTGGTGTCATCGTATCAAAATTTGAACTTTTTCAACCCAGTAGCATTAGCCACTGGTTCAGGCCTCGGCCTCTAAACTCGTCTCTTCGGGACTTTATCGCTTCAGTAAATGTTTAATATTGATCTAATCATTGTTAATAATTTGACATATCCCGCCAGTCAGATAAATCAGATCATGAGGCGGTGTTTCGGAGTGATTCGCGGAGTGTATCTTTGGTGTCGGTGTTATGGTTTGATTCGTTCCGTTATAAAGAGTGTTTCCGGGTCACTGAGAGGTTTGAATGCTCTCTGTTGTAATCAGGTCGAGGCTGTTCTCACCTCCACCTGCTCACTTTTCACTCTTTTTACGGGTTTATATAAAAGAAAACAGCGCGAGACTTTCACAGTGTCATGAAAGAGATGTCCAGGTGAGTCGTGCACGCGGCACTTTGCCCCTTTATCAAGGCAATCAAGCGTTTTCAGGTGAGTCCTGAAGAATAGGCTAAAGGCTAACGCTAGCTAACTGTCACAACAAGCGAGCACGGCCTGCTAGCTGCTAGCTCGGTGCTCGGTGCTGCACGGTGGCACTTGGCCTGTTAAATCACCGGATTCAGCTGTTTATACTGTGACGACTGCGATATTTCCGGTAGATGGAGCGGACAGGTACAGGTGTGAAGGAGTTTTACCTTCGCAGCAGCTACACAACTGTTGCTAGGGTGCTAAATGTGCTAACCGTTAGCCTCACAGGGTGTTTGTAGCCGTTATGCTAACTTTAGTTCATCGCCAGCCTGAACGCGCCAAACAGGGTTATTTATGTAAATTGATTAAAGTGTGATGATGTTATCAGTGCACAGTCATTAGAATAATCAATATGTCGGTAATGAGGGCACAGTCATCATTTAGCTGTTAGCATGAAGCTCAGAGTTTACACCGTGAGCGGTAATAACGGTCAGAGAGCCTGCTGAGAGTCAGAGCGACGATACACTGATCAACACAAACTTTATATAACACTCTATTACCATCATGTTATCTGTGATCAACTTCTCCTGTCAGCCTGTAGTTCAGTGTAAACTATGTAAGGCTCAATCAGAGTAATAATCATCTACTCCTGTCTGTCTGTAGTTCAGTGCAAACTCTCTTAGGCTCAATTAGAGTAATGATCATTATGTTATCAGTGACCATCTACTCCTGTCTGTAGTTCAGTTTTATCTCTCTCTAGCTCAGAGAATTGATCATCATGTTATCAGTGATCATCTACTCCTGTCTGTCTGTAGTTCAATATTGACTCTCTTTAGCTCAATCAGAGTAATGATCATCATGTTATCAGTGATCATCTACTCCAGTCTCTCTGTAGTTCAGTGTAAACTCCCTTAGGTTCAGTCAGAGTAATGATAATCAAATTATCAGTGATCATCTACTCCTGTCTGTCTGTAGTTAAGTGTAAACTCTCTCAGGTTCCATCAAAGTAATGATCATCATGTTATCAGTGATCATCTACTCCTGACTGTCTGTAGTTCAGTGCATACTCTCTCAGGTTCAATCAGAGTAATGATCATCATGTTATCAGTGATCATCATGATAAGTGTGATGTCAGTATGATCAGTGTGATGCCAGTATGATCAGTGTGATGATCAGTGTGACGTCAGTATCCGGCAGTATGATCAGTGTAACGATCAGTGTGATGTCAGTATCAGTTAGTATGATCAGTGTAATGATCAGTGTGATGTCAGTGTAAGTCAATATGATCAGTGTGTTGTCAGCATGGTCAGCGTGATGTCAGTGTGTTGTCAGTATGATCAGTGTGATGTCAGTGTGTTGTCAGTATGATCAGTGTGATGTCAGTATGATCAGCGTGCTGTCAGTGTGATGTCAGTATGATCAGTGTGATGTCAGTATGATCAGCGTGCTGTCAGTGTGATGTCAGTATGATCAGTGTGGTGTCAGTATGATCAGTGTAATGATCAGTGTTGCAGTATGATAGGTATGGTGTCAGCATGATCAGTGTGGTGACCAGTGTGATGTCAATATGATCAGTGTGTTGTCAGCATGATCAGTGTGATGTCAGTGTGATCAGTGTGGTGTCAGTATAATCAGTGTGTTGTCAGCATGATCAGTGTGATGTCAGTGTGATCAGTGTGATGTCAGTATGGTCAGTGTGATGTCAGTATGATCAGTGTGATGTCAGTGTGTTATCAGTGTGGTGTCGGTGTGATGTCAGTGTGTTGTCAGTATGATCAGTGTGATGTCAGTGTGTTGTCAGTATGATCAGTCTGATGTCAGTATGGTCAGCGTGTTGTCAGTATTGTCAGTGTGATGTCAGTGTGTTGTCAGTATGATCAGCGATTATGTCAGTGTGTTGTCAGCATGGTAAGCGTGAAGTCAGTGTGTTGTCAGTGTGATGTCAGTGTGATGTCAGTATGATCAGTGTGGTGTCAGCATGATCAGTGTGATGTAATTGTGATGTCAGTATGATCAGTGTGATGTCAGTATGGCCAGCTTTATGTCAGTGTAATCAGTGTGTTGTCAGAATATCAGCGTGATGTCAGCATAATCATATGTTGTCAGTGTGATCAGCATGATGTCATTGTGATCAGTGTGATGTCAGTGTAATGTCAGTATGATCAGTGTGGTGTCAGCATGATCAGTGTGATGTCAGTATGATCTGTGTGATGTCAGCATGGTCAGCGTGATGTCAGTATGATCAGTGTGATGTCAGCATGGTCAGTGTGATGTCAGTTTGATCAGCATGATGTCAGTGTTATGTCAGCATGATCAGTGTGATGTCAGCATGATTAGTATGGTGTCTGTTTGATCAGTGTGATGATCAGTGTGTTATCAGCAAGATCAGTGTGATGTCAGTGTGATCAGTGTGATGTCAGAATGATCAGCCTGATGTCAGTGTGTTGTCAGCATGGTCAGTGTGATGTCAGTGTGATGTCAGTATGATCAGTGTGATGATCAGTGTGTTGTCAGCATGATCAGTGTGATGTCAGTATGATCCGTGTGATGTCAGTATGATCAGTGTGATGTCAGTGTGTTGTCAGTGTGTTGTCAGCGTGGTCAGCATGTTGCCAGTGTGTTGTCAGTATGATCAGTGTGATGTCACTGTGTTGTCAGTATGATCAGTGTGATGTCTGTGTGATGTCAGCATGGTCAGCGTGATGTCAGTGTGTTGTCAGTATGATCAGTGTGATGTCAGTGTGTTGTCATTATGATCAGTGTGATGTCAGTGTGTTGTCAGTATGATCAGTGTGATGTTAGTGTGTTGTCAGCATGGTAAGTGTGATGTCAGTGTGTTGTCAGTATGATCAGTGTGATGTCAGTGTGTTGTCATGATCAGTGTGATGTCAGTGTGTTGTCAGTATGATCAGCGTGATGACACTGTGTTGTCAGCATGGTCAGTGTGATGTCAGCGTGATCAGTGTGTTGTCAGTGTGATCAGTGTGGTGTCAGTGTGATGTCAGTTTGATCAGTGTGATGTCAGTATGGCCATGTGATGTCAGTATGATCAGTGTGATGTCAGTGTGTTGTCAGCATGGACAATGTGATGTCAGTGTGTTGTCAGAATAATCAGCGTGATGTCAGTGTGTTTTCAGCATGGTCAGCGTGATGCCAGTGTGTTGTCAGTTTGATCAGTGTGATGTCAGTGTGTTGTCAGCATGGTCAGCGTGATGTCATTGTGATGTCAGTATGATCTGTGTGATGTCAGTGTGTTGTCAGCACTGTTAGCGTGATGTCAGTGTGATGTCAGTATGATCAGTGTGATGTCAGTATGATCAGCGTGATGTCAGTGTGTTGTCAGTATGATCAGCGTGATGTCAGCGTGTTGTCAGTGTGATCATCGTGATGTCAGTGTGTTGTCAGCATGGTCAGCGTGATACCAGTGTGTTGTCAGTATGATCAGTGTGATGTCAGTATGATGTCAGTGTGTTGTCAGTATGATCAGTGTGATGTCAGTGTGTTGTCAGTGTGTTGTCAGCATGGTCATCATGTTTCCAGTGTGTTGTCAGTATGATAAGTGTGATGTCAGTGTGTTGTCAGTATGATCAGTGTGATGTCAGTGTGTTGTCAGTATGATCAGTGTGATGTCAGTCTGTTGTCATTATGATCAGTGTGATGTCAGTGTGTTGTCAGTATGATCAGTGTGTTTTCAGCATGGTAAGTGTGATGTCAGTGTGTTGTCAGTATGATCAGTGTGATGTCAGTGTGTTGTCAGTATGATCAGTGTGATGTCAGTGTGTTGTCATTATGATCAGTGTGATGTCGGTGTGTTGTCAGTATGATCAACGTGATGTCACTGTGTTGTCAGCATGGTCAGTGTGATGTCAGTGTGTTGTCAGTATGATCAGCATGATGTTAGCATGATCAGTGTGATGTCAGTATGATCAGTGTGATGTCAGTGTGATCAGTGTGGTGTCAGTGTAATGTCAGTACGATCAGTGTGATGTCAGTGTTATCAGTGTGGTGTCAGTGTGATGTCAGTATGATCAGTGTGGTGTCAGTATGATCAGTTTGATGATCAATGTGGTGTCAGTATGATCAGTGTGTTGTCAGTATGATCAGTGTGTTGTCAGTATGATCAGTGTGATGTCAGTATGGCCATGTGATGTCAGTGTGTTGTCAGCATGGTCAGCGTGATGTCAGTGTGTTGTCAGTATGATCAGTGTGGTGTCAGCATGATCAGTGTGATGTCAGTATGATCAGTGTGATGTCAGTATGATCAGTGTGATGTCAGCATGACCAGTGTGATGTCAATGTGTTGTCAGCATGGTCAGCGTGATGTCAGTGTGATGTCAGTATGATCAGTGTGATGTCAGTGTGATGTCAATATGATCAGTGTGATGTCAGTGTGTTGTCAGCATGGTCAGCGTGATGTCTGTGTGATGTCAGTATGATCAGTATGATGTCAGTGTGTTGTCAGTATGACCAGGGTGATGTCAATGTGTTGTCAGCATGGTCAGCGTGATGTCAGTGTGTTGTCGGTGTGATCAGTGTGATGTCTGTGTGTTGTCAGTATGATCAGCGTGATGTCAGTGTGTTGTCAGCATGATCAGTGTGATGTCAGTATGATCAGTGTGATGTCAGTGTGTTGTCAGTATGATCAGCATGGTCAGCATGGTCAGCGTGATGTCAGTGTGTTGTCAGCATGGTCAGCGTGATGTCAGTGTGTTGTCAGTATGATCAGTGTGATGTCAGTGTGTTGTCAGCATGGTCAGTGTGATGTCAGTATGATCAGTGTGATGTCTGTGTTGTCAGTATGATCAGTGTGATGTCAGTGTGTTGTCATTATGATCAGTGTGATGTCAGTATGATCAGCGTGATGTCAGTGTGTTGTCAGCATGATCAGTGTGATGTCAGTGTGTTGTCAGAATGATCAGCGTGATGTCAGTGTGATCAGTGTGGTGTCAGTGTGATGTCAGTGTTATCAGTGTGGTGTCAGTGTGATGTCAGTATGATCAGTGTGGTGTCAGTATGATCAGTTTGATGATCAATGTGGTGTCAGTATGATCAGTGTGTTGTCAGTATGATCAGTGTGATGTCAGTGTGTTGTCAGCATGGTCAGCATGATGCCAGTGTGTTGTCGGTGTGATCAGTGTGATGTCTGTGTGTTGTCAGTATGATCAGCGTGATGTCAGTGTGTTGTCAGCATGGTCAGCATGATGCCAGTGTGTTGTCAGTATGATCAGTGTGATGTCAGTGTGTTGTCAGTATGATCAGTGTGATGTCAGTGTGTTGTCAGCATGGTCAGCATGGTCAGCATGGTCAGCGTGATGTCAGTGTGTTGTCAGCATGGTCAGCGTGATGTCAGTGTGTTGTCAGTATGATCAGTGTGATGTCAGTGTGTTGTCAGCATGGTCAGTGTGATGTCAGTATGATCAGTGTGATGTCTGTGTTGTCAGTATGATCAGCGTGATGTCAGTGTGTTGTCATGATGATCAGTGTGATGTCAGTATGATCAGCGTGATGTCAGTGTGTTGTCAGCATGATCAGTGTGATGTCAGTGTGTTGTCAGAATGATCAGTGTGATGTCAGTGTGATGTCAGTACGATCAGTGTGATGTCAGTATGATCAGTGTGGTGTCAGTATGATCAGTTTGATGATCAATGTGGTGTCAGTATGATCAGTGTGTTGTCAGTATGATCAGTGTGATGTCAGTATGGCCATGTGATGTCAGTGTGTTGTCAGCATGGTCAGTGTGATGTCAGTGTGTTGTCAGTATGATCAGTGTGTTGTCAGCATTATCAGTGTGATGTCAGTATGATCAGTGTGATGTCAGTATGATCAGTGTGATGTCAGTATGGTCAGCGTGATGTCAGTGTGATGTTAGTATGATCAGTGTGATGTCAGTGTGATGTCAGCATTATCAGTGTGATGTCAGTGTGTTGTCAGCATGGTCAGCGTGATGTCAGTGTGATGTCAGTATGATCAGCGTGATGTCAGTGTGTTGTCAGTATGATCAGTGTGTTGTCAGCATGACCAGTGTGATGTCAATGTGTTGTCAGCATGGTCAGCGTGATGTCAGTGTGATGTCAGTATGATCAGTGTGATGTCAGTGTGATGTCAGTATGATCAGTGTGATGTCAGTGTGTTGTCAGCATGGTCAGCGTGATGTCTGTGTGATGTCAGTATGATCAGTATGATGTCAGTGTGTTGTCAGTATGATCAGTGTGATGTCAATGTGTTGTCAGCATGGTCAGCGTGATGTCAGTGTGTTGTCGGTGTGATCAGTGTGATGTCAGTGTGTTGTCAGTATGATCAGCGTGATGTCAGTGTGTTGTCAGCATGGTCAGCATGATGCCAGTGTGTTGTCAGTATGATCAGTGTGATGTCAGTGTGTTGTCAGTATGATCAGTGTGATGTCAGTGTGTTGTCAGCATGGTCAGCATGGTCAGCATGGTCAGCGTGATGTCAGTGTGTTGTCAGTATGATCAGTGTGATGTCAGTGTGTTGTCAGCATGGTCAGTGTGATGTCAGTATGATCAGTGTGATGTCAGTGTGTTGTCATTATGATCAGTGTGATGTCAGTATGATCAGCGTGATGTCAGTGTGTTGTCAGCATGATCAGTGTGATGTCAGTGTGTTGTCAGAATGATCAGCGTGATGTCAGTGTGTTGTCAGCATGGTCAGTGTAATGTCAGTGTGTTGTCAGCATGGTCAGTGTGATTTCAGTATTATCAGTGTGACGTCAGTGTGTTGTCAGTGTGTTGTCAGTATGATCAGTGTGATGTCAGTGTGTTGTCATTATGATCAGTGTGATGTCAGTGTGTTGTCAGTATGATCAGCGTGATGTCAGTGTGTTTTCAGCATGGTCAGCGTGATGCCAGTGTGTTGTCAGTTTGATCAGTGTGATGTCAGTGTGTTGTCAGCATGGTCAGCGTGATGTCAGTATGATCAGTGTGATGTCAGTATGATCAGCGTGATGTCAGTGTGTTGTCAGTATGATCAGCGTGATGTCAACATGTTGTCAGTGTGATCATCGTGATGTCAGTGTGTTGTCAGCATGGTCAGCGTGATACCAGTGTGTTGTCAGTATGATCAGTGTGATGTCAGTGTGATGTCAGTATGATGTCAGTGTGTTGTCAGCATTTTCAGCGTGATGTCAGTGTGATCAGTGTGATGTCAGTGTGTTGTCACAATGGTCAGCGTGATGTCAGTGTGATGTCAGTATGATCAGTGTGATGTCCGTGTGTTGTCATTGTGATCAGCGTGATGTCAGTGTGTTGTCGGTATGACCAGGGTGATGTCAATGTGTTGTCAGTATGATCAGCGTGTTGTCAGTGTGATCAGTGTGATGTCAGCATGGTCAGCGTTATGTCAGTGTGTTTTCAGTATGGTCAGTGTGCTGTCAGTGTGTTGTCATTATGATCAGTGTGATGTCAGTGTGTTGTCAGTATGACCAGGGTGATGTCAATGTGTTGTCAGTATGATCAGCGTGATGTCAGTGTGTTGTCAGTATGATCAGTGTGTTGTCAGTGTGATCAGTGTGATGTCAGTGTGTTATCAGTGTGATGTCAGTGTGTTGTCATTATGATCAGTGTGATGTCAGTCTGTTGTCAGTATGATCAGCGTGATGTCAGTGTGTTGTCAGTATGATCAGTGTGAGTATTGGCAGATGTTTAAATCCTGGTCTCTGCTCGTATGGATGTCTCTGCTTTCTAGGGGATGTAGCTCACAAGTTTCATGACGACACAATACGATATTGATTCTTTGGACAACAATACAATATTTGCTGATATCATAAAGTCTGCCACGATTCAATTTCGATTCGATACGATTCATAGGCCTTCGATCGATTTAAGACGATATTCGGTACACATCTAACACATTCAGCTACATTTCACCTAAAGCAAGAAAGAAATACATCGCAATTTTGATGTTTTTACAATTTTATTACTGAAACATGAAATGATGTGCTGACCTTTGGGTATGATAGTTTATAGAGGATTATAACCAACTGTATGATCTAATCTTGTTTGAAAATTAATATTGGGTTAATTTGTAGTCTGTTGCTTTTTTTGCCCCCGTAATTACCTTATGGGTCTCATTGTTACATTGTGATGTTGGTATATTATATCAAGTAACGATGCAAAACAGTAATACAAGTTGCTGAATTATTATTTTATTTTTATTATTATTGACCTCCAACATTTGATCATGTTCTTTAAACAACAAATGTGCAATTTTGACTTAAATTAAATTGAAATATTTCTCATGTTCTAAGTAGAACTATTAACTAATTCAACACTGATGATTTAGTTTTACTGTGATGCCTGCTGACCACAGTTTGTATGTCAGTGTGATTAGACTTTGCTTCACTGTTTAATGGTAGGTGTGATGGAAGAATAAGAATAAGCTCTTACTGTTTTCTTTTCATGCAATAAGTCATTTCATTAATCAGTGCACTACAAAATCAGATGATGAGATAACTTACTGTACTCGTGTGATTAGGCACTCCCGTCGTGTGTGTGCAGTATGCATCCTCTGCTGTCAGATGGACCATATCTTACCCAGATACAGCAGTGCTATATTCTGATTGGCTGATATGTCAAGCTCTGTTCAGCTCTGTGATGCTAAGGGCGTCCTGCTACACGTTAGCATAATGCAGTGTTTATTCGGTGGGCCCTACACAATACATTTTAATGCGGGAGAAACACCAGGTGTGGCGTGTGAGAGAGCAAATAGGTTCATATGCGTGTCTCACATGCTGAATGCGTGAGACTTAAGAGCCCCGGAAAGCTGAAACTTCAGAATGAAGTTTGGTCGGAAGCGGTGAAACGGATATCCAGTCAGAATTTCAAAATAAAGGCGTACATTAAAGATAATGATGTTGATCGATGTTTTGAGTTTCCATCGATTTGATTGGATCATTGCTTAACCAATTGATATATCGATCCAGATCGATGGATCATTACACCCCTACTGCTTTCCTGTCCTAGTTCTGCACTCATATGCGTATCAGCTGTGATTTGGTGACTGATTTCAGAGTCCTTTTTTTTTTTTTTTTTTTTTTTTTTTTTTTTTTTTTTTTTAAGCATGTATTTATTAATTGTTTTCATTGAAACATAAACACCAAACATTAAACATATCAACATTTGGCAGAGAAGTAACAAACAAGTCCTGTACATTACAGCGTGCAATCCTGCAGTAAATGAAATGTTTGTAATTAACCCATTCTCTCAATATCCCCTTCAATTTCACCATTCTTTATCAGTTCTAAAAACATCTTCCAAATGTTATAAAATTCAGAGGCTTTCTTTCTAACAACATAAGAGCCAAACTTGAGGATAAATTAGTTAACCAGTAGTCGAGAGAGGGGCTGCCAACATTCTTCCAACACAGAGCAATAGAGCGTTTGGCCTGAAGTAAGCAAAGGCCAACCATTTTTCTCTCATTGCAAGACAAAAAACAGTCATCAGGATAAATGCCTAAAATACATAGCTTGGGACATAATGGTACCGGACTTGATGTAATCTGAGCGATATATTTTAACACAGACTTCCAGAATTTTTGGATTTTATCACACTTCCATAAACAGTGATATAACGAACCTTGATAATTATTACATTTATAACATAGGTCAGACATATTGGGATCAAATTTATTCAGTTGTACAGGAGAAATATATGTTATCATTACCCAGTTAAATTGTATCAATCTTAAACGGGTGTTAATTGTTAGAGTGTCAGTCTTTAAACATATTTTACTCCATTCATTACCTGAGATGTTCACTCCTAAATCTTTTATCCTGATTTCAGAGTACTTTTACTCTGCTGGCTGGTCAATCACTGACACACTCACTCCTGCAGAAAACCCCTGACAGGATCAGTAAGAGAGGGCAGTCGCATGATGTCGCAGTAGAACTTAGCAATTAATCATATTTTAATCAAGATTACAATTACTGCCTTTTACAGCTATGATTTCTGAGTATTGGAAATATATAAAATATTGTGTCATTGTACTTGTACTTGTACTTGTACTTTTTTCATTTTTCCATTAAAATGGTTATTTTTATGTTGGGATATCTGTATTTTTAGATGTATGTTTCTGTGTATTGGCCGCTCTCTACATGTCAACAGCATACAGATTCAATGAGAGCATGTGGTGTGAAAATCAGTAATTGTGTTTCACTACAGTGATCTCAATATCAATTAAAATAAATCGGACAGTCTGACACTTCAGTCTGCCTGTGACTGTCTGAAAACAATGTGAAGAATTTTGGATACCAATTGCTTATGCACAGTTTGGAGGTCCTGGTTCTGTCTCACAGTAGGAGGATGATTTAGGGCCTGGGCACTCCTGATCACAGATGATTTTACAGAATATCATATCAGAGGCTGTCAGACAGGTATTATTACCTGAAGTGAGCTGAACTGTCTCTGTTTGTGCAGCACCATGCCGGGCGGGCAGCAGCAGCCTCAGAAACACTACGGCATCACCTCGGCCATCAGCCTGGCCCCCCCACGGGACATCGACCACCAGTACACCAAGAAACTCTGTGACGCCATGAAGCCTTTTGGAGTGTTTGAGGATGAGGAGGAGCTCAATCACAGGTGAGGAGCCACACCTGCAATTTGATTTAATGAGTACAGATCATATCCTCGGCACAACAACACCAAGAAACACGAGTGTGGGGATGTGAAGGCACCTTCACTGTCAGCCCGCTGTAGGGCTGTACAGTATCAGCAGCAAAATGACATCAGTGTTTGACCTCTGTGATATATGATGCAGTCCTTTAAGTTTAACAGACAACACTGTCCCTTTGTCTTCACTCTAAACAGATCGTGTGTATATGCCCTAAGCTACAGCAGGATTTTATTGAGTCTACATTAAATCCTAAACCTTTGTCCTCCAAACTGACACGAATGAACCCAGAGGTAGATCATAGCAGCATTAGCTTCATCTGACTGCAGCAGCAGGGACCATGAGCCTCTGTCAGCTGAATGAAGTGTAGGGATGTGTGTTTGGCCTGGTTTGGAGGTGTCAGTGAAGCTCACATATGTGGGTGACCTCTACAACACTGGTGCATGTGTAAATGTGTGATCACTCAGTTTGATTTTAATGAAGGATGTAAATCTCTTTCAGACTTGCAGTTTTGGGGAAGCTGAATAACTTTGTTAAAGAGTGGATCGCAGAGATCAGTGAATTAAAGGTGAGTGGTTTTTGTCCTGAGAAGCTGAGAGGGTCCAAATTTAATAGTTTGACTCACGGAAGAAGATTAAAAAAAGTGCTGATGTGACATAGCCTGTGACCCTCTTAATCAATCTATCAATCTTTATTTGTATAGCGCCAATTCATAGCAAGTGTTACCTCAAGATACTTTACAATAGAGTACAAAACTCTTCATTTTATGGATACATATATATGCATAGATACATACATATATAAAATACACATATACATATATATATACACCCCGCCCTTAAATGAAGGTACAGGATCAGGACTTACTCCAAACTGGCCTAAACAGACCACTCAGTGGAAACCAGGCATCAGCTAAGTAAGTTCATGTTTGGTGATGCGTTTGAGGTCCAGTCAGAAACACTGATGCGTTCAGGTTGGCTCAGTAAAAGCAGTCTCTGATGAGGCTAAGTCCATGATGTCCATGTTCAAATGTCATTACAGAGTTGTAGATTTAGATTCTGGCTGAAGCTTGGATGAATAAAGTTGGCGGGATAAGAGTTTTTTCAGTCCGTCAGTTATTTAATAATTCATATGAATAAAAACAGTAATAAATGAGTCATTACTCTGTGAAGTTAGAAGACTGAACTCCTTCAGATCTTGTTGGTATAAAAACACTTTGGAGCTGCTGAATCATGATCAGTGTTCAGCTGATCTCTCGAACAGGTGACGGGTGATCTGAATTGGCCCAGAAAAGCCTGACGGGGCATCACTAAGAGCAGAAACAGAAATCTGAAGCTGCTCGGCTGTTCCTTTAGTGCAGAACTGAACAGAAACCAGGCTCAAACCAGTCATGGTGGGAGTTCTACTCTCAGCAGCTTTTCTCCACATGCTCTTAATGTTAGTAATAATAATAATTATGTTAATTATTTAAATGGACTTCACAGTGAGTGAGGAGGGGGAGGGCTGCATGTGGTCAGCAGAGGTGGGGGTGGGGGGGAGGGGCTGAACCCTCCTGATGATTTCACAAGTGACCTTGTTTATGACCTTAAAGCAGGGCACTGAGATGTACCTGCCTGACAGCGCAGTTAGAGGTGCAGTCTGATCAGTGGTCAGTAGTCAGAAGGTTGCAGGTTCAACCCAGCTCCAGCTGTCAAATGTCCATGCGTCCTTGGGCAAGGCACTTAAGACAGTTGCTCCCTCTGCTGAGTCAGTGGAGTGTGAATGGGTTTGAGTGGGTTGGTGTTGCTGATGGACACTGACAGAGAAACTCCAACCATCAGAGAGTGACAGTGAGAGTGAATGGGTATGAATGTGTAGGTGTGACCTGAGGTGTGAAGCTGCTTTGAGTCAAAGACCAGAAAAGACTGATATAAGCTCAAGTCCATTTACAATTTAACAGAAAATCTTGCTGCCTCTCGTGTTTGTGTTGATTTTGGACGCTGGAGCTGTTTTTATTAACACTGATGAATAAATCAGCCTTGATTTTAAAATGTTGGTTTGTCTTTGCAGAACCTTCCTCCGTCTGCCATCAGCTGTGTGGGAGGAAAGATTTTTACATTTGGTTCATACAGACTGGGAGTCCACACCAAAGGTATGTGTGAATAATAGATAGATAGATAGATACTTTAATAATCCTTCACAGGAGATTGCAATTGTTACAGCAGCTGTGCTGTACATTCATCCACTCATTGTAACAACATAAAAAATTAAAGCAGATCAAATACAAAATACATGTAAAAAAAAAAAGTGCGTATGAGTCCGACCTGTTGTCCAGCTGAACACCTAAGTATCTGTAGCCTGAAACAAGCTCCACCTCAGTCCTGTGTATGTAGATAGGATCAGGTTTGGGCTTCTTCCTCTTAAAATCAAGGACCATCTCTTTGGTCTTAGAGATGTTCAGCCTCAGGTGGTTAAGGCTACTCCAATTTACAAAGTCCTTGATTGAGCTCCTGTACTCCTCCTCACAACCACCCTTGATGCAGCCCACAACAGCTGAGTCATCAGAAAATTTCTGGAGAAAACACAAGTCAGAGTTGTGTTGGTAGTCTGATGTATGCAAGGTAAACAAAAAGGGTGACAGAACTGTTCCCTGTGGGGTCCCCGTGCTGCAAAGAATAGTTTTAGAAACGCTGCTTTGTAGCCGCACATATTGGGGTCTGGCAGTTAGGTAGTTCAGCACCCAGGAAACAAGCACTGACTCCACCTGCACCCTCCTCATCTTCTCACCCAGTAACTACAGTTGGATTGTGTCGAAAGCACTCGAGAAATCAAAGAACATAATCCTTACAGCTGCGTCCGAGGTGTCAAGATGAGTGTGGACCCTCTGAAGCAGGTAGATGAGAGCATCGTCAACACCAACGTTAGGTTGGTACACAAACTGTAAGGAATCAGTGAATGCACTCACTTTGGGCCTCATGTGGGAAAGCACCAGTTTCTTGAATGTCCTGTTGATGTGTGAGGTAAGGGCAATGGGTCTGCAGTCCTCAGGGCCTATTGGATGTTTCTTTTTGGGGACAGGGACCAGACACGATGTTTTCCACAGAGTGGGAATCCTCTGTAGCTGCAGGCTCAAGTTAAACAGGTGAGCAAAGATTCCACATAGCTGACTGGAGAAGGATTTTAAAAGTCTGGGGATTATCCCATCAGGACCAGATGCTTTCCCTGCTTCAGTCTGTCACATTCTTTCCTGACCTGTAGCAGATGGACAGTAAGGGGTACTGCTGCTGGTGGCAAGATAAGAGGGGAGGAGATGAGTGTTGGGGGGGATGCTAGCCACCGGCCGGGCTCGAGGTGGTGTTAAATCTGTTAAAGAACAAGTTAAGGTCATTGGCAAGGTCACAGTCTCCATCAGGTAGTGATTCCCCCTTTTGATCAAGACCAGTGATTTCTCTCATACTGGACCAGACTTGTTTCACCCTGTCACTCGGCAGTTGCTGTTCAAGCTTGTAACTGTAGGCCTGCTTCCCTCTCTTAATTTTCAGCCTCAGCTCCCGTTGCATTTCTTTTGCTCTTATCGTGTCACCCTTCCTGAAAGCCATTTTCTTCTGATTGAGCAGTGCTTTCACGTTGCTGGTTACCCAAGGGTTATTATTGGGATAGCAGTGAATCTCTCTACTGGATATGTTAACATCAGTACAGAACTTGATGTAATCCGTAGGGATGTAAATCACCAGTTTCATGACGATACGATACAATATTGATTCTTTGGACAACGATACGATATTTGCCAACGTCACAAAATCTGATACGATTCGATTTCCATACGATACGATTCAGGGGCCTTTGATCGATTTAAGACGATATTCTGTACACATTTAACACAATCAACACATTTCACCTAAAGCAAGAAAGAAATCCAAAGCAGTTTTGATGTTTTGACAGTTTTATTACTGAAATGTGAAACAATGTGCTGACCTTTGGGTATGATAGTTTATAGAAGATTATAACCATCTGTATGATCTAATTGTGTTTCAAAATTAAAATTGGGTTAATTAGTAGTCCGTTGCTTTTTTTGCCCCCGCAATTACCTTATGGGTCTTACTGTTACATTGTGATGTTAGTACATTATATCAAGTAGTGATGTAAAACAATAATACATATTATTGAATTATTTTATTTTTATTATTATTGACCTCCAACATTTCACAATGCTCTTTTAAACTAAAAATATGCAATTTTGATTTTAATTAAAGTCGAACATTTCTCATGTTCTAAGTAGAGCTATTAACTTAACTAACTCAACATTGATGATTTTTTTACTGTGATGCCTGCTGACCACAGTTTGTATGTCAGTGTTATTAGATCTTGCTTTACTGCTTTATGGTAGGTGTGGATGAAAACTAAGGATAAGCTCTCATTGTTTTCCCTTTTGTACAATAAGTCATTTCATTAATCAGTGTGCTACAAAATCAAATGATGAGATAACTTACTGTACTCGTGTGATTAGGCACTCCCGTCCTGTTTGTGCAGTATGCATCCTCTGCGGTCAGATCGACCGTATCTTACCCGGATACAGCAGTGCTATTTTCTGATTGGCTGATATATCAAGATATGACAAGACAATGGTCCGATCTTCCGAGAGAGGGCAGGGGAGAGCAGCTGTAAGCATCCTTAACATTAGCATAAAAGAGATCCAGGGTTTTATCTTCCCTGGTGGTGCAGTCAACATATTGTTTAAAAGTAGGGAGTGTGTTATTGAGGGAGACATTGTTAAAATCACCTGATAAAAACATAAATGAGTCCGGGTATTTTGCTTGTAGTCTCATGATAGTAGCGTGTACTACGTCACAGGCTGTCTCCTCCTGGGTAGAAGGAGGAATGTAAACAATGATGGCAACAGCGGCAGGGAACTCTCTAGGTAAGTAATAAGGTCTTAAACTTACTGCCAGGAGTTTAATGTCCTTGTTGCACATTTGTTCCTTAACAGTTGCATGACGAGGGTTACAACATTTGTTGTTTATGAACATGGCAGGCCCCCCACCTTTACACTTAATTTTGCCTTCTATTCTTTTTTTATTCCAGCTCTCGTTCCTTGACGTCTTCGCCTGAGTAATTCCACTGGGATATTGTGTCTTGTACTTGCAACTTTATCAAGCGGTACAAGCTCCAGCAGTTCTTGACAGGAGTAGACAGTAGCTGGCTGACTCGTCTGCTCCGCGTGGAGAAGATGTCTGAAGAATAGCACACATTAAAAGTACACAAAACCACTCCATTTTTAAAACAGTGGTGGAACAAAAAAGAGCTTAACGAAACAATAAAAGGCACATAAAAGAATAATAGTCACACTCCAAAAACATAACTTAAAACTTAAAACAAACAAACAGACAGAGCTGCATGTAACAGGCTGCCGCCACACCAGTGCCATCTCATTTTTGTGATTATCTCAGTTATATGATTTACTCCTGAAATCAGAGTGTATCTGACTGACGTCTGATTGGCTGTTCAAACAGGTCCAGGTGTCAACAGCCATACAGCCTGCACGTGTCTTTGTCTCCATGAGCTGAGCCTCTCACATGTGTGTGGGCTGCCTTTGTGGTTTTTCTGCTGCTGTGTGTTTTTGTAAAGAGCAGTTTGGGGTCTGAAGCTGTCAACACTCTGAAGGTGTGAATGTCTGAATACCTGTGCTCCGAAAACAAAACAGCACCAGAGGGAGAGGACGCTGACCAGTCACAGACGAGGACACCTGATTGAACATAATTACTGACAATGTTCAGGACATTAAAGGGTTAAATGGAAGATTACTGTGAATGTTCAGGATGTCAAAGGTGATGATGAGTTTCTTAATGTGCCTTCGACTTCCGGTGCTGCTCGAGTGGCAGCTGGTTACAGCAGCTCCTGCTCATTTGAGTTTTTTTCCTGTTTTTTAGCTACTTTTTGTAAATTATTTTTAACGTATTAACAGTCTCAGAGTTTGCGCAATGGAAACCAGAGTGTTTGGGCTTACTCTGGTGTTTCTGCTCTGTTTCTCGCTGTTTTCCACCCTGTCTGGAGGTACCGTGAGGAGCCATGGTCCTATTGTTTACAGTAGGGCTCAGCTGTTAGCGCTCCGTAACACAGCGGTGCTGCCCCAGGAGAGACCCAACGTACCCCACGAGGAGGAGACGAGGGTGCCATGCCAGAGTCCGTCGCCGAGCCAGGAGGAGATACAGACCCGTCCTCCCGTCCGTTATTGTGGGGAATGTGAGATCTCTCCCCGATAAGGTTGATGAGCTAACGGCGCTGACCTGGCATCAGTCAGAGTATCGGGAGTGTAGCATCCTGGTGTTTACAGAGACATGGCTAACCCCAGACACGGCCGCTACACTTGACGGCTTTCATCTCTCACGGGCAGACAGGACAGAGGACAGCGGTAAGGGGAAAGGAGGAGGGCTGGCAGTATTTGTGAATGATAGATGGTGTAACTTGGGGCACAACACTGTCACAGGCCATATTACCTCCCTTGTGAGTTCTCGCGATAGCTGCGTATGTCCCGCCATCTGGTAATGCCACAGTAGCATGCGAGACCCTGCACTCTGCAGTCAGCCAGCTACAGACCAAACACCCTCAGGCCCTCCTCCTCATCTCTGGTGACTTTAATCATGCCCCTCCATCCTCCACTCTGCCCACTTTCACCCAGTATGTTACCTGCCACACCAGAGACAATAAAATACTGGACTTACTGTATGCAAACACCAAGGATGCATACAAGTCATCACCCCTCCCTCCCCTGGGGAGATCAGACCACAACTTGGTTTATCTCCAGCCTGTGTACAAACCCCTTGTCCACAGGCAGCCAGCTGTGACCCGTACAGTGAAGAGATGGTCTGAGGAGACTGAAGAGGCTCTGAGGGACTGTTTCGAGTCAACTGTGTGGGAGGAGCTCTGTGATCCTCACGGGGAGGACATAGATAACCTTACGGACTGTATCACTGACTATATTAACTTCTGTGTGGATAACACTGTACCCACCAGGACTGTACGGTGCTTCTCAAACAACAAGCCCTGGATTAATCCAGTCATAAAGGCTCTCCTGAAGGAGAAGAAGAGAGCCTTTGGATCAGGAGACAAGGAGGAGCTGAAGGCTGTGCAGAAGGAGCTGAAGAGGAAGATCCGAGAGGGGAAGGACAGCTACAGGAAGAAGATGGAGGACCAGCTGCAGCAAAGAAACATACAGGGAGTCTGGAGGGGCCTGAAGACCATCTCAGGCCACAAGGAGCCAGACTCTCCGGCTGTGGGGGACCAGAAGTGGGTGAATGATCTAAACCTGTTCTTCAACAGGTTTGACCAGACACCTGCCCCTCCCCCCAACCTGCTGCAGCTACCCTCATCTGCATCTTCAGGGCGCTGTCCCAACCTCCCCCCCCCTTTCCATGTCGCCCAGCCTTTCCAGCCCTCAACCACCCCCCACTGCTACTCCTGCCAGAAGTCCAACACCCCAACCCACACCCTCCAGCACCCAGCCCCCATCCTCCAGCCTGTCCCCCACGTCCACCCAGGTGAGACACGAGCTCAGGAAACTTAAGACCAAGAAGGCTGCAGGTCCGGACGGCATCAGCTCCAGGCTCCTCGAATCCTGTGCAGACCAGCTGTGTGGGATTGTGGAGCACATCTTTAACATGAGCCTGTACACGGCAGACTTCATGTACAGGTCAGACAGCTGCCACCTGCAGAAGTTCTCTGATGACTCTGCGATTGTCGGCCTCATCACCGAGGACGATGAACGGGAGTACAGAGGACTGACCCAGGACTTTGTGGACTGGTGCCAACAGTACCACCTCCAGATCAATGCAGGGAAGACCAAAGAACTGGTGGTGGACTTCCGTAGGCATAGACCCCCCCACCCAACACCGGTGAACATCCAGGGCTTGGACATTGAGGTTGTGGACTCTTACAAATACCTGGGTGTTCACCTGAACGATAGACTGGACTGGTCTGACCACACAGACCGGACTGGTGCTCTCTACAGGAAGGGCCAGAGCAGACTGTACCTGCTGAGGAGACTGATGTTGTTTGGGGTGCAGGGAGCTCTCCTGAGGACCTTTTTTGACTCTGTGGTGGCATCAGCCATCTTTTATGGAGTGGGGCAGCAGCATCTCAGCTGCAGACAAGAACAGACTGGACAGACTGATCAGGAAGGCCAGTGGTCACATGGGCCTGATGATGCGTCCATTAACTTCATCTTGTCCGTTTTTAGCATGTTACAGCTGTGAGTTTGTAAAGTCGTGGTGGCTGAAGATCGTCTGACGCCCCTGTGGGGAATTCAGAGAGTGCATCCCCAGGTACATATCTAATATCGACTGGTAGAATCCAACTTCCAAGACCACCTGGGACGCACCATGAGCACTTGATGAGGTGCTGCTGGACTGCAGTAGGTGGATTTGTCAGATTTTTGTGGATGAGGAGTGGGCCAGCTGCAGCCCAGTGTGGATCCCAAAGTGGTTCCACAGTGGCTTTGCCTGTCCTCCATTTTGTCAAAGTGTACTTCCCGTTGTTGAGGTGGGGTTGTGCTGTGAGCACCCTCTGTTGGATCAGGCAGTTTACTGTAGGGCTTGATGATATCACAGCTGATCTGCATTTGTCCCATGATGTTTTTCCTCATCACTCTGTGGTTCATTTAAAAATCAAGAGCTTCATTTTTGTTGTTTTTCTCGTCTCCGGTCAGATTTTTAACATGGTGCTCCAACAGATATAATCCGCTGAGCTCTGACATTTTTTTGCGAGTGAAACAAATTCAGCATTGTAGATCTACATCTGGACCATCATCATAGGGTGGGAGTCGAAAAACCAATTCCACCTGAAAATCAACAACAAATCTCTCAAGGAAGTGATATCATGAGTCTTTTTGCTTAACAACTCCCTTATCAATTCCGTCCACTTTGTTCTACATGCTCTGCAAAACAGGGAGGTCGCACTCTCATCAGAGGCAGTCAGCAGAATCGACAAAGAGGTCAAAAATCATGGCCCTAAGTGTAAAGAGCAACAGCCTGCAGAATCGGGTATCTCTGAATAATCATAGTTTTCACTCAGGTCTGTCTCTCCTGCCATGGCACTGCTGGCCTGTGTTTGTGCTGACTGCCTCTCAGGAGAGACATCATTGCTATTTATAGACTGAGGAACTGAATGTGAGGCTGTGATCAGGGAACTATCAGGTACCGAAACTAATCATACTAGTGCTTCAAACTGAGTGGCGGCTCGTGCAGTTTTGTCCGGGGGGGGGGGGGGCTATAACTCCAAAATAGACATATACCAAAAACAGGGTTTCTGGAGGTTATAACAAATTTAAGGCTTCTAAAGACCTTTAACCAAATTTGTAGAACAACCCATGAACAATCGAGAACAAATGAAGTATATACAATGAAGTGAGTGAGTGTGTGTCAGGGTTATTATACTTTTTAAGATCTAAAGGTGCGTTCACACCGATTGCGACTTTGCAACCAAGATCAAGTCGCAAACCCAAGTCCCGTCGCCTGTTCATAGCTCATTTTGTCGCCGTCGCCGTTGCTCAGTGACGTCACACCCGCTCGAGTTTCATCCCGTGATCATATCACATATACTATAATAGGACGTATTAGCTGACATTATTCCAACTGTATCCATTTCACTCACCTACCAACCACAAAATACTGCAGCTGATGGCCCTGCAGCATCTTCTGTGAGTTTTCTGTGGTCCATCTAGGCGGAACTAATGTACTTATCAACTAATGTTCCCCAAACGGACATAGATTGTCACTCTGTGGACCAGAAAGAAACAGTCTGTCATGGGTGTCAATCACGCACCCACACAACGCTGATTGGCTCTCGTGGCCTGACATCACCTGAAAAGTTCAAATATTTCAACTTTGGCGACGGAGCACGGCGACCTGCTCCATGTCCAAAGCGACCCCAGAGTTCCCATCTGCAGCAACAGGGGCACCGCCCCCATGTCTCCAAAGATGCGACCAAGTCGCCCGAACACGTCCGTCCGTGGTCGTGGCTGATCGTGGCTGTACATTGACTCTGCATGGAGAGTGGTCTCCGAGGTCGCCCAAGTCGCGTTCAGTGTGAACGCACCTTAATGGGTATTAATTTTAATATAGTTTTTCAGATTGTTTTTTTTTTTGTTGTCTTTTTTTTTTATTTAGTTTTCGTTAGTTTAACAAGTAATTAAATAAAGGGGGGAGACAAAGAAGCAGTAAATTAACATACATAATTTAAGACCTTACAAAATATAATTCAAGACCTAGTTTACAAAATATGGACAGATTTAAAACTTTCTAAGGCTTACAATTGAGATTTTCAAATTTAAGACTGTGCAAAATATTTTGCATGGCCCAAGATAGTGTCACAAACCTAAAATATGAATGCACCAATTTAATACAATATGGAGATAGCTATGAGTCAGCTTTCCAATATATCTGACTCAATAATAATATATAAAAACAATTTATTGTATGAATATATGTGTACATTTAATTTAAAAAAAGACCAAGTGTATTGTTGCCCTCTGTCTTTGGAATGCTGATTAATTATGATTTCCAGCTGACCAAGTCCGAGGTCTTTCACCTGTAGCTTCTCCTGATATGTTCTCTCCTTGAAAGATTTTGATTTAAGTGACTTCACTGGATTATTTAATTTCGCTTTCTCTAATTTGGGTCTCTGTCTCTGTCTTCAACTCCCGTGGCTTGACCTGTCAGTCAGCTGCACTTTATGACAGATAGCTGTGACGTCACACCCTCCCATGGTGGTGGTATATGAATAATCCAGCTGCATTCAAATGTGGGCGCAGGGGAGGTGTGCCCCAACATGGCCCTATCTCTTGTATTGAAGAGGAGATACTGCGCAAGTACAACTTTTAACCAGAGTCTATGGGAAAAGATTTTTGCGCCACCAATCAGACAACACAGATGAACGAAACAACTTTATTTATTATCATTACCTATATAATATATATTTTGCTCTTCTATAAATAGACATACTTTTTTTTTTTAATATTTGTATTTTATTACTTCATTTTTATGATTTTTTTTTATGTCTTATTCAAGCTAATGTGGTGAATGTCCTCTGATTAATCAAAGACATAAATGTCCTCTGATATCTTAATAAATGAAGTGTCCTGTGTTTTTCTCTGTTCCAGGTGCTGATATTGACGCCCTGTGTGTGGCTCCTCGACATGTAGAGAGAAGCGACTTTTTTCAGTCTTTCTTTGAGAAGTTGAAACAGCACGAAGAGATTAAAGACCTCAGGGTGAGTCTGCTGCTACAGGTCAGGCTCTCCTGTCAGAGTTACAGAGGAACTAAAGCTCAGGCTCTCCTGTCAGAGTTACAGAGGAACTAAAGCTCAGGCTCTCCTGTCAGAGTTACAGAGGAACTAAAGCTCAGGCTCACCTGTCAGAGTTACAGAGGAACTAAAGCTCAGGCTCACCTGTCAGAGTTACAGAGGAACTAAAGCTCAGGCTCTCCTGTCAGAGTTACAGAGGAACTAAAGCTCAGGCTCACCTGTCAGAGTTACAGAGGAACTAAAGCTCAGGCTCACCTGTCAGAGTTACAGAGGAACTAAAGCTCAGGCTCACCTGTCAGAGTTACAGAGGAACTAAAGCTCAGGCTCTCCTGTCAGAGTTACAGAGGAACTAAAGCTCAGGCTCACCTGTCAGAGTTACAGAGGAACTAAAGCTCAGGCTCTCCTGTCAGAGTTACAGAGGAACTAAAGCTCAGGCTCACCTGTCAGAGTTACAGAGGAACTAAAGCTCAGGCTCACCTGTCAGAGTTACAGAGGAACTAAAGCTCAGGCTCACCTGTCAGAGTTACAGAGGAACTAAAGCTCAGGCTCACCTGTCAGAGTTACAGAGGAACTAAAGCTCAGGCTCTCCTGTCAGAGTTACAGAGGAACTAAAGCTCAGGCTCACCTGTCAGAGTTACAGAGGAACTAAAGCTCAGGCTCACCTGTCAGAGTTACAGAGGAACTAAAGCTCAGGCTCTCCTGTCAGAGTTACAGAGGAACTAAAGCTCAGGCTCACCAGTCAGTTTTTCTCAGCTGAGGTTGAACAGTTCACCTGAACACCAGGTGTCAGCTCTTCAGGCTTCAGGTTCACAGGCTGAATATTGGTCTGCGCTGGTTCTCAGAGGTCATAACCTCAGGTCTTCCTGCTCCTCCATCAGGACCCACAGACAGAGTGGGGACAGTATACTCTATGTATTCAGTGTGCTGATTGTTGGAGTCTGATGTGTGTGTTTGTTTTCCAGGCAGTGGAGGACGCGTTTGTCCCTGTGATAAAGTTTAAGTTTGATGGTATCGAGGTGAGTCCACCTGCATGATCTTCTGAAGGTCCTCCTGGTCTTTCTGTGTGCTCAGAGCTCCTCCATGCCCTCTAACCCTTCACTCCACATCTGTTCAGTTAAAGTTTACTTTATTCAGTCATTTATTTGTACAAGATGAAGCCGGTCCCTAACTGGACCTTACAGACTTAAACACATCACTTATGTCACAGGTTAGAAGAAAGATTCATTAATGAGATTTGACCTTTGACCTGTCCCTAAGTGAAGCTCCTCTGTGGAGAACAGCAGGTCAGGGGTGTGGTCTGGCTTTAGTGAGTCTGATCTTTGACCTCTTGTTTCTCCTCTTCTCCTCAGATTGATCTGCTCTTTGCCAGACTGGCCTTACAGTCCATCCCAGACAACCTGGACCTGAGAGGAGACTCCATCCTCAGGAACCTGGACATCCGCTGCATCCGCTCCCTCAACGGTGAGAAGACTCCTCTGAGGATTCCTCCTGGAACAGGAGCTGCTCAACAGACATAATCATGAAGGTCAGGGTGGAGAGTGAAGCTTAACCTCCATCAGAGCTCCTCTGGGTCTCCACTGACCACCTCACCTCAGGGTTTAGATGGTCCTCAGACAGGAAGACCTTTGAAAGTGGTCCTCAGGCTGGTTAGATCCTGATCTTGGCTGGAGCAGGTCCAGGTCCTGCTGGCTTCTCCTGCTCTGCTCAGATCTTCTCCTTCTCCCTGAGAAGGCCCTGTGTGGACCCTCTGACTCTGGTTCTTCTGCGTTCTGTTTCAGGTTGTCGAGTGACTGATGAGATCTTGTACTTGGTGCCAAACAAAGAGAACTTCCGGCTGACGCTGAGGGCCATCAAACTCTGGGCCAAACGTACGTACACCCTCACACATCTCCAACCCCTCTGAGGTCTCTGGTGTGTTCAGGATCTGATGGTCCTTCAATGTGTCTGCAGGTCGGGGGATCTACTCCAACATGTTGGGTTTCCTTGGCGGCGTGTCGTGGGCGATGCTGGTCGCTCGGACGTGTCAGCTCTACCCAAACGCTGTGGCGGCGACGCTTGTCCACAAGTTCTTTCTGGTGTTCTCCAAATGGTCTGGATAAGTTTGTTCTCCTCGTGTTGTCCGTGTCTCAGCCTCCATGCTCTAACAGCTGTTCTCCATGTCTGCTCTCACTCAGGGAGTGGCCCAATCCTGTGTTACTGAAACAGCCCGAGGACAGCAACCTGAACCTGCCCGTGTGGGACCCCAGAGTGAGTGGCACGTCCCGTCACACTAACACCGCTGCAGCTCAGTCACCACACTGGGACGCTGTGGAAGCCAAACACATCAGAAAACGCTGTCTCACTAACGCTCTGCTAACCAGCACTCACAGACTTTGTTTTTGTTCACATGTTCACTTACTCGGAGTTCAACAGAAGCTGGGATAGCAACAAAAGACTGGAGAAGTTGAGGAATGCTCTAAAACCACCTGTTTGGGACATCCCACAGGTGAACAGGTTAACTCATTGGCTGCTAGCCGTTTTCAGAGGATTTTGACCGATCTTTCCAGACCCACAGAATATTGTGTTCTATGACTATGCCAACATTGAAACTAGCAGAAGAAAGAGTAGACTCTCTTCTTTTGTAAGGAAAAAAAGTTTGTTTCTACCTTTTTCCGTTCTTTAGTATAGTGCTTCTCTCCGTAGCTTCATCCTCTGATCCTGTCCATGATCTCTATTGTCTTATCTCACGATCACGACGTGCGCTCTCTCTCCAAACTACCGCGACACATACTCTGAGTTTGAGCTGCCTGAACTGGTCTGACTTCCAGCGTTTCGCCATCTTCTCTCTCATCATTTCACATCTTCTCGTACTGATCACTCTCATTCATGCTGATCTCTCATCCAAAGAGAGCACTGCTGCCATCTACAGCAGGTGTACTCAGGTAGACCAATCAGGTTAGGTATGCAAATAAAAATATATGTGACAGTATATCCACAGACTCAACAGCTCACTGAATACCATGAGTTTACATTCATGCAGCCTAAATACAGGTTTTGTTGTCAACTGTCACATTTTGTGGACTGGAAAGAAGGACAAATACCCAAAAATGTGTTCAAAAGCCTTAAAAAAGTGTTTTTTGGCATAAAATGTCCCCTTTAACATTCAAAATCATTTTCAGTTTAGTTATGGGCTTCAAAACAAGTTGGTTTGGTTTAGTTGTGGGGGGCTGCTTGTGGGCCATCACTGACCCTGAGCTGAGGACAGAGCGTGGTGGGAGCGCCCCCTGCTGGACAGACCACAGAAACCATCCCTGACTCTGGTATTGGCAGGACTCTGCACTCATGTGTCCACCATGTCCCTGCTGAGATGCTGCTGCAGGTCTCCTGAGGGTGCTGGGGTTACTCTCAGTTTGAGGACATGCAGTGGCTCCCATCCGTCCTGATGTGGCCTGTGTTCAGTTGATTTATCATGAGCCTTTTCTCAGCTGGGAGAGGCTCCACGGAGCAGCCTGCAGACATGTATGTTCTCAGGCACACACATGACCGTGTAATAACCAGCGTGATGACTCAGCAGATCTATCAGACAGGTGTGAACACTGCAGCTCACAGACTGAGTGAGCCGCCTTTTCCAGTCTGTGAAACATCATCCTAACCATGAGTCTCTGCTGCAGGTCAATCCCTCTGACAGATACCACCTGATGCCCATCATCACGCCGGCCTACCCCCAACAGAACTCCACCTACAACGTTTCTACATCCACCCGCACCATCATGAGCGAGGAGTTCAAATACGGTAAACCCCTCAGTTAGCCTGGTTAAAGGCAGATTCAGAGTGGAGGTGTGCAGCCGGCTCAGCTTGTTTATGTGTTTCAGGTCTCAGCGTCACAGACGAGATCCTTCAGGGAAAAGCCGAATGGCCCAAACTGTTTGAACCTCCAAACTTTTTCCAAAAGTACAAGTAAGTCTTTGAAGAGCCAGAGCTCACTCAACTTAGTGTTTGCAACTCGAGTTGATGCTTCTTGTTTTATATCAGAATCAGAATCAGAATCAGAATCAGATTTATTGCCAAGTAGGTTTTTACACTTACAAGGAATTTGCTCTGGTGCTGTTGGTGCAAAGTACAAACAGACAATAAGTAGAAAGATGATAATAAAAATAAAAATAAGGTGCAAGCATTGTAATAAGATAAGAAAATCAAAATAAGGTGCAAGCATTGTAATAAGAGTAATCAAAAATAGAAATATAGAATAAAATAAAATAATAAAATAAAGTAGGCTAAATATATACAGAGTTATTTACAGTTGTTACCAAAGGAGTTCGTATCAGGTGGTTGGGGGGAGTCGGGGTGGGTCATGGGCAGCGTTCAGCAGTGATGTAGCAGAGGGAAAGAAGCTGTTCTTGTGGCGTGAGGTTTTGGTCCTGATGGACCGCAACCTCCTGCCTGAGGGGAGGGGCTCGAAAAGTTTGTGACCAGGGTGAGAGGGGTCGGCCAAGATCTTGCCTGCACGCCTCAGAGTCCTAGAGGTGTGCGGATCCTGCAGAGATGGCAGGTTACATCCGATCACCTTCACTGCAGAGCGGATGATGCGCTGCAGCCTGCTCTTGTCCCGAGCGGTGGCTGCAGGGTACCAGACGGTGATGGAGGAGGAGAGGATGGACTCTATGATGGCCGTGTAGAAGTGCACCATCATAGTCTTTGGCAGGTTGAATTTCTTCAGCTGCCTCAGGAAGTACATCCTCTGCTGTGCCTTCTTGATTAGGGAGCTGATGTTCAGCTCCCACTTCAGGTCCTGGGAGATGATGGATCCCAGGAAGCAGAAAGACTCCACGGTGAGTACTGTGGAGTCAGAGAGTATGATGGGAGCAGGAGGGGCTGTGTTTCTCCTGAAGTCCACCACCATCTCCACTGTCTTCAGGGCGTTGAGCTCCAGATTGTTCCTGCTGCACCAGGTCACCAGATGGTCCACCTCCAGTCTGTAAGCGGACTCATCCCCATCAGAGATGAGACCAATGAGGGTGGTGTCGTCTGCAAACTTCAGGAGTTTGACGGACTGGTGACTGGAGGTGCAGCTGTTGGTGTACAGGGAGAACAGCAGTGGGGAAAGAACACAGCCTTGGGGGGAGCCGGTGCTGATGCTCCTGGTTTCAGAGACGTGCTTCCCAAGCTTCACGTGCTGCCTCCTGTCAGACAGAAAGTCTGTGATCCATCTGCAGGTGGAGGCAGGCACACTCAGCTGGGAGAGCTTGTCCTGGAGTAGGGCAGGGATGACCGTGTTAAAGGCAGAACTGAAATCCACAAACAGGATCCTGGCGTAGGTCCCCATATTTCACTCATCCTGGGTATATCATATCAGGCTGCAGTTTGGCTTGACTTCTGACATCCTGAAATCAGACAGACATGATCATCAGAGCACATCAGCATGTCAAACATCTCTGCTGTTCCTGCTGACAGGCTGCTGTTTTAGCCTCAAGAGTAAATCAGCACCACCTCCAACAGAGATCGTTGAAGTGTTTAAATAACGAAAGAAAAAGACATGCTTCAATAATAATGAATAAATGAACATGGAGCAATGGATCTTAAACTAATGAGTAACTCATTAGACCAACATGATAATCAGAGTTATGATCTTTACGAGCAGTCCCACTTCAAATTGAAATGTTTGTGGGACAGATGGATGAAGTAGGGACACTGTGTAAAGCAGGGGTCCCAAACTCAAATTACTGGGGGGCCACTGGAGGTAGAGTCTGGGTGAGGCTGAGCCGCATAAAGCATTCTGCAAAAAAGGGTCCCAAGTATTCAAAAAAAAAAAAAAAAACAGTAAAAATGATCCAGTCTTCCCAATCGTTATTAACTCTTTCCCCTCCAGCATTTTTCAAAAAAGTTGCCAGCCAGCACCAGCATTTTTGCTGAAATTTTGGGGATTTTAACTGCCTACATTTTTTTGTTTTGTTTACAACCCAGCCCACCCCTATCAGCCAATGTTTAGAAAGCTGTTTAAGCAAAGTTGTCTGAAATTAGAAAGAGGAAAATGTGTCACATTTGCCTGAGAGAGAAAAGTCAGTCACAACAAGTCTTAGAATTAAACAACTGTAGTACATTTCTTGTATAACATAATTTTCTCTGTGAAGTCCACATGCAACAGTTTCCAGCCTTGACAACCCATATGTGATCAGGGAGGAAAAAGGGAAAAATGAAATTATCATGTGACTCCTATCTTATACCTGATTGTAGAAAACTGTGGTGTTAAAACTCTTCTAGTGTTACAACCATCCCCGGTCTCCCCCAAATCAATATAAACTAGAAAAGCACTCGGAGAGCACAGACCTCTGCCAAGCAGCAAACTTCCACCCATAAATTGTGATTTCCACCCAACATTGTAGTCCTATATTTATTTTATACGCACATTGTAGAATGAAAAATATCAATCTGCAAGAAGTGTGATTATTGTTGACATAAATATCATCAAATAGAGTGACCTAGTTAGTAGTGGGTCTTGTAACTTGTTGACTGAACCAGTTTGCTGCTGCTGTGCCACAGTACTTTCAGTGGGCAATGTCGCCAGCCTGTCGGTCAGAGCAAAACCACGGCGCTTCATTGTGTGGCATCAATGTGGACTTTGGGGGTTTAGGTTTTTACTCACACACACAGACTTCTGCTATGACGGACTATTTCCATATCAACATTATCAGCAATGTTCTTTCGAGTGATTAAATGGCACGTTTGGAGTGACTGAGAGTGAGCAGAGCTGCCGCGGATGTTTCTATATGGTAATGGGCTCACAGTAATGTTACTAGTAGTTGTGAGTTGTAGAGGATTGGGATGTTTATTACAATTTCTGGAGAGTCTGCTGGGAAAAAAGGCTCCAGGAATAGCGCCAGGCTTTCTTCATTGGAAAACGTTTCCTCCTCTCCTCTGTGTCTGTGAGCAGAACTCTGCATGCCTCAACTTTCACTGCTGATTGACTGATTGGCTGTTCGCCGTGCCTCTGCATGTAACCAGAGCGTGTAACCAATCGGATGGTGCCATGGGTGGGACAAAAGACGGCCCAGTGTTAAGTAATAGGACTTTATCATAAACTTCAATGTTTTTTTGTGACTTCAATCTGGATCAGATCAGCACCAAAATGTATTGGCTTCTTCCTTGGACCAAACCACACCTCTGGTAAATTTTTCATGTAAATCCATCCAGTGGTTTTTCTGTCATCTTGCCAACAGACAAACAGGTTCACATACATAACCTCCTAAATCAGAAGTGGGCCTATAATAATTTGAATGACTAGTGTTTGATTCTTTTCTTCCATAAAAACTTTAGGGAAACAAAGGAGAGATGGGACTCCCAAAACTGAACGAGTACTTTTGTGCAGCCCAGTTCAGGTACATTGTTGATTGGTGCAAGCCGGGTTACACGGCTAAGTGGAAGAAGATGGAAAAACAGTTTGGGGAATATCCAGTACAGAGTACTATCGGAGATGAAGACGTATATAAGGGGATTAAAGACCAAATAGACCCAATTACAATGTTAACACTGAAAACATGATTCAGCATAATTAAGAAATATAAGATATGTAAAGATACTTAATTATTAAAGTGGGTGGCATATGATAATAAGTTCAAACCAAATAGGTATGATAAAAGATTTAAACATTGGACAACCAAGGGCACCACAGCATGGTGTGTACTTGTTAAGGATGGAGAGCTGGGGAGTTTTCAAGACGTAAAAGAAAATTACAATCTAGATAAAGATGACTCTTTTAGGTTTTTACAAATTATAGATTACTTTAGGAAAGAGATCGTGGTAGACCCCTCCAGTGAAGTGCATGGTGTGATCCAGGTCATAATCAATGCATACATAGAAACCAAAGTTAGAATTATATCCTGGCTATATAAAAAATTGATATCAAATAGACACTCAACTAAATACATTAAAGAAAAATGGGAATCAGAATTTAAGATAAAAATCACCGATGTCAAGTGGCTGAACATGTGGAGAAAAACACCACACATCCACTAATTCACAGATCTGGAGGGAGTTTGCATGGAAAAATCTGATACACTTTTTTTTTATTTCGCCCAAGGTCAAGAGCAAACAATTAAACACAATTATATCCTGTTGGAGAAGATGTGGAGAAATGGAAGCGGATCATTCACATGTTTTTTGGAAATGTGATAAAATAACGCAATTTTGGAAAATGTTATGATTCACTGTTGAAAATACTTGGTTATAAGATCCCTATGTCCTGTAAAGTACTGTATTTATGCAATGTATGTGAAGGAAATGTACATTCAAAGGACAGGTATTTGATGAAAATTTTACTAATAGCTTCTAAAAAAGCCATTACGAAGAAGTGGGGAAAGGAGGACCCCCCACACAGGAACAGTGGTTACAGATAGTGGATGATATCTACACTTTGGAAAGGGTGACACATTGCCTGAGATTACAAGGAGCTAAATTCGAAACAAAATGGACAATGTTCAAGGCCGAACAGCAACGAAACCCATAGAAGCACCGATAGAATGTTAAGGTTATACCTCCCACATGTCTGTTAGTTTGTTGTTTGTACTTAACTGTTTAAGATGTCTGTTTGCGTTTGTTTAAATGGAAAATACTCAGTAAAAAAAAGAAAAAAAAAAAAAACTTGAGGGAAACACTTTTATCTGTGTAGTTATGAACAGAGTCAGACCTGTCCACACAGACCTGAAGGTGTGTGCGCGTTAGGATGCACGGCTGTGCCGTTATGGAGCGCAACGCGGGGTCTGCTGGTTCGTTTATGAATCATGTTGAACTCCGTCAGCTCTCCCGTCCATCTCTGTCTGTTTTATCAACGCCCTGTGCAACTTTTCTCTAGTTTTGGGAGCTCAGAGGAGCGTAATATGTGTGCCTGATCAGATGGGAGAGGCTAACAAGCGGTTTATGTCGTGTTATCACTACATTTGCAAATATAAGTGTAGCTGTCCATTTCATAAACGTGTGTTGATGTTATCCATTGATACATTTAATTTTATCTACATTAAAAAAATGAGATCTTACCACTGAATCCCAAGCAGGTGGGCTTCTCCTCGCAGGCTGTCGGCCCTCAGATGGACACAGAAAGGCTTTTACAGTAAATCCACAGGGATTGAAATAATATTCTGATAAATCATCCTCCCGATGAGCAAACAAGGGACCAAAACGTCAAAAATTAGTTCTTTATATGAACAGGACTGTCCGTTTAGGTCTGATTTTTGCGTTGCAGCAGCGCTTTTTTCTCTTTCATCTCAACATGCACCTTGGCTCTGTGGCTCCCTCAGTGAGGTGTCTGTTTACGGTCACAGGAGAGCAGAACTTCTCCACGTAAGAGTGCCAACATCCAGAGTTCAATAAAAAGGCGGAATGACGGAAAAACAGAAAAACTTCTGTCTGATAAGAGGAAATTACTCGTACATAAACGGGTTCTTTAGAACATGAGTGGCAAATGGCTCCGTTTATTGGAAAGGTTGCAGACCCCTGCTTTAAGTGATAAAAAGATAATATAAAAAGTCCAGGGCAAGCGTGGCATACGCAACGACTCGGCAAAAATGTGCGATTGAGAAACATGCAGGGGCCTAACACTAAATGTTGATGTTAAGTAGGGGGCCACAAATACTGCGACAATTGGCCCACGGCCTCGAGTTTGAGACCCCTAGTGTAAATCAGAAATTAAAACAGGAAACATGACGATAGCTCTTTTTCCACCCATACTCAGCTGAATTCCTGCAAACAATCACTCATTTAAATTTGATGCCAGAAACATGTTACAGAAAACCCCTGCCTGGATCATTCCACAGGTGAACAGGTTCATCTCACAAACACTGAGTGCTGTTTAAGGAAAGATGATGTAACAGTGGTAGACATTCCCCTGTCCCAGCTTTTTTGGAACATGTTGCAATCATCAGATTCAACATGAGTGAATATTTGCAAGAGAAAAATCAAGTTTATGAGTTTGATCTTTAAATATCTGGTCTCTGTGGAGTATTCAGTTGAATAAAGGTCAAAAAGGATTTAGAATCATTGTGTTCTGTTTTTTATTGACGTTTTACACGGCGTCCCAACACACAGGGGTAAGTGTTAAATTGAGGCAGGCTGCAGTAGGATGGGTCAGTGGTTGTTCCCTCTCACAGTGGTGTTTTCTCTGCAGGCATTATATCGTCCTCACTGCCAGTGCGTCCACGGAGGAGAACCACTTAGAATGGTGAGTGCTCCCTGACCTCACGGCTCTGACCTTACGACCCCGACAAGGATGTTTCAGGTGAAATGAACCTTCTGTTATATCTACTGTGTGTCCAGGATCGGGCTGGTGGAGTCAAAGATCAGAGTGTTGGTGGGAAACCTGGAGAGGAACGAGTACATCACGCTGGCTCATGTGAACCCTCAGTCCTTCCCCGGCTCCAAAGAAAACAGAAACGAGTGAGTTTGGTTCAGGGCACAGCCGGTCGGATCAGAAACACAGTGATGTAGCATTTATAACAAAGACCCCTGCAGTCTGAACTTTAGACTTTATCAATGGAAGGGCAGGAAACCAAAGAACAGTCCAGTTCAGGATCCATCAGGCCCAGCCTCTGCTCCTGGAACTGCAGGTTTAAATGTATGATTTTAATTTGTTTCTTTGCCATAGTATCCAAACAGGTTGTTATTATATCTGATTTACTGGTGTTGTATTTCCTGTGTAAACAGAGACATGAACCTGTGATACCTGCCTACCTGTGGGCTTGGCCTCCGAACAATGATGTGTGCAGGGATGGGAAATAATAAGGTTTAATTGATACCAGTACCATTAACAATATCAATCGAAATGCCTGATGTGATGGAGTCCCTGTCTGACCTTAACTCATAGATCCATGTTGATGGCTGCTGTTCAGTGGTTTTTATCAGAGCTGCCCTAGTTGTTCCCAAAAGCAGTCAAGAAAAAAAAAAAGTTGTCAATTCCTGTTCAAGATAAACCTAAATATTAATTATTATACCTGAAAACACACCTTTTGGGGCAGAGACCTTCTAGGAAAGTAAGCCCTAAGGGTTTACTTTCCTAAGCCCCCCCCCCCCCCCCCCCCCGACCTGATCCACCTCTGTTCTCACACTGAGACTGTTGGAGCTCCTGTCACTTGAAGGCTCCCTTCCCCATGTGGGCCCAGCCTGCTGTAATTGGTTTAAAGGCCTTCTCTGTGGTGATTGTTCAGTTCAGTGCTGCTCAGTGTCATATTGTCAACAACTCTTCATTCATTCTATGTCTACGCTATGCACTGGACCTGAGAAGAAAAGGATCAAGTATGGATTCAAAACTTAAGTCCACAAAGAAACATAGCAGCTGACTAATTAAAACACTAAATGATTTCAATGACTCATTGTTTTGTATCATTTGCCACCACATCCTGTGCGGTGATCCTGAGCTAACTGTACTTTTAATCGTGTTTCAGGAATGACTTTGTGTCCATGTGGTTCATCGGGATCAGCTTCAAGAAGGTGGAGAACGCTGAAAGTGTCAACATCGACCTAACCTATGACATCCAGTCCTTCACAGATACAGGTCTGTCCCATTGCAGCGCCCCCTGCTGGTTACACTGCCACATCAGATCATTAATGCTGCACACAGATCAGTAAAGTACTTATATACAGTATTGTACTATATATATTTATATTTAATCATATCACACATGGCAGTTCAGATGCCTGATAGATGGAGTAGATTCCATGGTGAAGGTTTGGACTGACTTTAGCAGAGTTCAGTCGTTTCATGTTCATTACTTCAGATTTGGAATTTTGAGCTCTGCTTCGTGATATGTAGTAAATATTTAGGCAACATCGAAGTTTGGGAAAAGTTTAGATAAAGGGGGCTGAAGACATGTCAGAAATCCCATAATAAGTTGTGTTTGTGCCTGCAGTGTACAGACAGGCCAACAACATCAACATGCTGAAGGAGGGGATGAAGATCGAGGCCACACATGTGAAGAAGAAACAGCTCCATCAGTACCTTCCTCCAGAGCTGGTGCAGAGGAAAAAGAGGGTGAGCCACGTCCCTCCAAAGTCTGCGGCACATTTTGGTTTTAACCTGGTTTTGATTTCTAACCTGTTTATTTGCCTTCTTCAGAGCATCGCCGAGCTGAACCGAAGCTCTAACGGGGGCAGCTCGAAGCGAATCTCCCTGGACAGCTCTCACCTGGACAGCTCCAGAGACACCGACTCAGGAACGCCGTTCAGCTCGCCCGCCACCAAACCAGTCAAACCGATGTCTGACACTGAAGACAGGTAAAACACACCTGGACTCGTGTCTGAAATCACTTTGAGGCCCTGTCCACACCGAGGCGAAAACCATCCATTTCATTTTTGTTCATCACAGTTTCAGGAAGTCTGTCTGTCCACACGAAAACACTGTAGTACATATGCCAGGCCTGTAGGTGACGCTGTGCCACAAAGATGCCTCTAAACCAGAGGAGGAGCATGGGCTTTGAGCATGTGTGATGCAAACAAACAAAGAAAAGAAGAAGACGACCACCAGACTGGGGGGCCTGTCACTCAAACTCAGCAACATCACCGATGTATTTCAGGCGCAGTATCAGAGGATTTAGGGGAGAGACAGGGCTATGACGTCATCTGTCTGAAAATAAGCATATTTTTGGTAAACTCAGAAACACAAAACGCTGGTTCTGTGGGCTAAATGCTAGTATGATAAAACTGCTGAACTGGTCTCGGTGTGGACGGCCCCCTTTATGTTGGATGGTCTTTCTAACTGACACCATGGGTCCCCTGATCCCGGTCTGACCTCAGGGCGTATCCTGGATCTGAGTGAGGTGGGAATGGGACCCTCATGTTGACAGGCATCAGTGATGCTCAGACAGAGTATTAGGCTCCTAACATATGAGAAATTTTTGGACATGATACTACGGACCTCAGTGAGGAAGGGATGACCAATCAGCAGACTGCAGTGAGTTCAGCTCCTCCCTCTGGGGTCAGATCAGGATGCTTGGTACCCCAAACAGAAGGGGCCAACAAAGCAGAAAGTGTGGATCACTGATTTAGGTAATTTTAGCAACAGTTGTCAACAAGCACAACCAGACTGGACTGTTTGTTGGAAACACAGCATATCTGATGCCAAAGGGTGGAGCTCGACGTACTGCAGACTGCCCAGTAAGGGTCCAGCTGGATGTGGACACTGGAAGAGGATCAGGGTTTACTGACCTGGACTGCTCTGTGGAAACTGCCTCCACCAAACGCTCTGAGCTCTAACGGCCTCCCTCTTTTTTTAGTGTCAGCCCTCCCAAACAGCTCTTCGTGGAGGGTTCCCCCGCACCCACCGCTGCATCCACCGCTGCCCCAGCCAAAACACCAAGCCCTGCTCCTGGTCCTGCACCCACCGCTGCTGCTTCATCAGGTCCGTCTGCATCTCTAGCTGCTCAAGACAAGGGCATGTCCATCCCCGTCATCGGCTCCAGTGAGTGTTTGTCCGACTGAACACAGTTGTTTTGGTGGGGCAGTGCTCACTGGTTATATATTCATGATGAATAATTAGTATTATAATAATGATTAGGAATAATGTAATTACTTTATATGAGGACAAACAACAGTCAGTTGAGAGTATTAGATGATGCAGTGATTTTTTTTACTATGATACTCACAGGATTGCAAGAGTTTAAATGTCAAGGTCCATGCAGTCAGAATGTCTACTAAACTGTATGCCAATGAAGAGTCAACGTCCTCCTTATGCAGACAGTTATTTTTATATTAAATGTATACTGAGGATGTATGTTTAATATTTTCAGTTTACCATCAGTAGTAATGGGTTGCTCTCTCATCAGGGACAAACTGACCTTTTTTTATTGGTGAAGCAACATTTATTCTTTATCTACAAAACACTCCGTGTATTGAGTGGTTCTGTCTTTTCTCAGTTTTCAGTCCTTTGTTCCTTCTGTTGATTTAAGCTCAGTGTGACCTCTGCCTTCTCTCCATAGAGCCCCCCGTCAAAGTGAAGCCTCCCTCCCCTCCACCCAGCAGCTCCATCAGCTCTGTGCCCACCGAACACATCAAACCCACCGCCACCAGCAGCCCCCGAGATGAAGCCAACGGCCTGGAGGACTCGCTCAACGGGGCAGGTGCAAAAAGACCCCACTCCCCCTCAGAGGAAGACCCCGCCAAGAGACCCCGAGACTCCAACGAGGTACCAGAGAAACATATCCAAACATACACTGCCTGGCCAAAAAAAAAGTCGCCACCTGGATTTAACTAAGCAAATAGGTACAAGCCTCCTATTGGATAATTACTGCATGGATGATTATCTTTCAGCTGGAAACAAGTTATTTAACCCCAGCTGATGCAATGAGTAGCTTCTCATTTCTTCTTAAACAACCATGTCAAAGAGACATCCTGTGGTTGTAGTAAAGATGTTAGTCTGTTTAAGAAGGGTCAAATCATTGGCATGTATCAAGCAGAGAAAACATCTAAGGAGATTGCAGAAACTACTAAAATTGGGTTAAGAACTGTCCAACGCATTATTAGAAACTGGAAGGATAGTGGGGACCCATCGTCTTCAAGGAAGAAATGTGGCCGAAAAAAAATCCTGAATGATCGTAATCGGCAATCACTTAAACGTTTGGTGAGATCAAATCGAAGTAAAACAACAGTAGAACTCAGGGGTGTGTTAAATAGAGAAAGTCAGAGCATTTCCACACACACAATGTGAAGGGAACTCAGGGGATTGGGACTGAACAGCTGTGTAGCCTTAAGAAAGCCACTAATCAGAAAGGCTAACTGGAAAAAAAGACTTCAGTTTGCTATGGAGCATAAAGATTGGACTCTGGAGGACTGGAAGAAGGTCATGTGGTCTGATGAGTCCAGATTTACCCTGTTCCAGAGTGATGGGAGCATCAGGGTAAGAAGAGAGGCAGGTGAAGTGATGCACCCATCATGCCTAGTGCCTACTGTCCAAGCCTGTGGGGGCAGTGCTATGATCTGGGGCTGCTGCAGTTGGTCAGGTCTAGGTTCAGCAACATTATGGCCCAAAGAATGAGGTCAGCTGACTACCTGAATATACTGAATGACCAGGTTATTCCATCAATGGATTTTTTCTTCCCTATTCCAAGATGACAATGTCAGGATTCATGGGGCTCAAATAGTGAAAGAGTGTTTCAGGGAGCATGAGACATCATTTTCACTCATGGATTGGCCCCCACAGAGTCCAGACCTGAACCCCATTGAGAATCTTTGGGATGTGCTGGAGAAGGCTTTGTGCAGTGGTCAGACTCTCCCATCATCAATACAAGATCTTGGTGAAAAATTAATGCAACACTGGATGGAAATAAACCTTGTGTCATTGCAGAAGCTCATTGAGACAATGCCACAGCGAATGCGTGCGGTAATCAAAGCTAAAGGCGGTCCATTGAAATATTAGAGTGTGTGACCTTTTTTTTTTTTGGTGGTGACTTTTTTTTTGGCTAGGCAGTGTATATTAATACTGTCGCTGTTACATGGAGTTTATTGATAATTTAACGGTTTGATTACTGAGGGGTATTTCACAAAACCTAGATAGGGGATTAAGCCAGGATTTTCTACTTATCCTGGATGAATTTAGCTGTGATCTGGTTTCACCAAAGCGGAGGCACATCAGTTACCATGGAGATTAATTCTGTGGAGCTAGCCTGCTCCTGACCAGGCTAACAGGCAGGCTTAACTAATCCTGCTGTTTAGTCAGCAGCGCTCTCATCTGAAATTGGCGTGTTTCTGACTGTTATCATAATGATAATGACTTTAAGAGGTATAGGAATGATGTTAATAATACATTTCATTTAAAATGCTTTTCAAAGAACTCGGAGACAATTTAAAATGAGGGTAAAAGAGAAAAATAGGTTTTAAACCAAAAGCAAACACAAATCACGAGTTAAAGCAAATTATTAATATATCCCATATTTTCGTGTATTTTGTGTAAGTTTTTTTCTAATTAATACGAATTAGTTTTGTTTAGATTTTTAACAACAAGGATAAATATTCTGAAAACTTTAAATCATACAGTTCAATTACTGATTGTTTCGAGGAGTTTATTAATAATATAACGGTGCAATAACCTTGTTGTTTCTGGGAGTTTGCTGATAATAAACTGATTACTGGTTGTTTCACAGGGATTTCAGTAATAATCTAACCGTTTGATTACTGATTGTTTCAAGGATTTTATTGATAATTTAACAGTTTGATTACTGGTTGTTTCAGAGTGTTTATTAATAATATAACAGTTTGATTACTGGTTGTTTCAGGGAATTAATTCATAAATATAACGGTTGATCACTGGTTGTTTCAAGGAATTTGCTGATAGTATAATGGTGTAATAACCTTGATTTTTCAGGGAGCTTATTGATTATATAATGGTGTAATTACACTGTTGTTTTAGGGAGTTTATTGATAATACAACTGTGCAATAACCTTCTTCTTTTCGGGAGTTTACTAATAATACAACAGTTTGATTACTGGTTGTCTCAGGGAGTTTGTGAATAATATAACAGTTTGATTACTGGTTGTTTCAGAGTGTTTATTAATAATATAGCAGTTTGATTACTGGTTGTTTCAGGAAATTGATTAATAATTCTAATGGTTGATCACTGGGTGTGATAATATAATGGTGTAGTAACCTTGTTATTTCAGGGACTTTATTGATTATATATTGGCTTGATTACTGGTTGTTTCAAGGAATTTGTTGATAATATAATGGTGTAATAACCTTGTTGTTTCAGGGAGTTTATTGATAATTTAACAGTGTAATTACACTGTTGTTCTAGGGAGTGTATTGATAATATAATGGTTTGAGACTGGTTGTTTCAGGGAGTTTATTGATAATATAACGGTTTGATTGCTGATTGTTTCAGGGAGTTTATTGATAATATAATGGTGTAATAACCTTGCTGTTTCAGGGAGTTTATTGATAATATAATGGTTTGATTACTGATTGTTTCAGGGAGTTTATTGATAATAAAACTGTTTGATTACTGGTTGTTTTTTGGAGTTTATTGATAATAAAACGGTGCAATAACCTTGTTCTTTTAGGGAGCTTATAAATAATAAAGGTTTGATTACTGGTTGTTTCAAGGAGTTTACTAATAATACAACAGTTTGATTACTGGTTGGTTTGGGGAGTTTATTGATAATAAAAAGGTGCAATAACCTTGTTCTTTGACAGGGTTTATTAATGATTAAGGTTTGATCACTGGTTGTCTCAAGGAGTTTACTAATAATACAACAGTTTGATTGCTGGTTGGTTTGGGGAGTTTATTGATAATAAAAAGGTGCAATAACCTTGTTCTTTGACAGAGTTTATTAATGATTAAGGTTTGATCACTGGTTGTCTCAAGGAGTTTACTAATAATACAACAGTTTGATTACTGGTTGGTTTGGGGAGTTTATTGATAATAAAAAGGTGCAATAACCTTGTTCTTTGACAGAGTTTATTAATGATTAAGGTTTGATCACTGGTTGTTTCAAGGAGTTTACTAATAATACAACAGTTTGATTACTGGTTGGTTTGGGGAGTTTATTGATAATAAAAAGGTGCAATAACCTTGTTCTTTGACAGAGTTTATTAATGATTAAGGTTTGATCACTGGTTGTTTCAAGGAGTTTACTAATAATACAACAGTTTGATTACTGGTTGTTTCAGGGAGTTTATGAATAATATAACGATTTGATTACTGATTGTTTTGAGGAGTTTATTGATAATATAATGGTGTAATAACCTTATTGTTTCAGGGAGTTTATTGATAATTTAACAGTGTAATAACCTTGTTGTTTCAGGGAGTTTATTGATTATATATCGGCTTGATTACTGGTTGTTTTGGGGAGTTTATTGATAATATGACGGTTTGATTACGGGTTGTTTCAGGGAGTTTATTGATAATATAACAGTTTGATTTCTTGTTTTTTTCAGGGAGTTTATTAAAAATATAACGGTTTGAAAAGTGGGTGTTTCAGGGAGTTTATTGATATTATAATGGTGTAATATTCTTGTTGTTTCAGGGAGTTTATTGATAATTAAACGGTTTAATAACCTTGTAGTATCAGGGAGTTTATTGATAATTTAACGGTGTAATAACCTTGTTTAAGGGAGTTTATTGGTGATATAATAACCTTGTTTTTTCTGGGAGTTTACTGATAATTTAATGGTTTGATAACTGGTTGTTTAAGGGAATTTATTGATAATATAACCGTTTGATTACTGATTGTTTCAGGGATTTCAGTAATAATCTAACCGTTTGATTACTGATTTTTTCAAGGATTTTATTGATAATTTAACGGTTTGATTACTGGTTGTTTCAGGAAGTTTAATAATAATATAACAGTTGATTACTGGTTGTTTCAAGGACTTTATTGATAATATAATGGTGTAATAACCTTGTTGTTTCAGGGAGTTTATTGATAATATAACGGTGTAATTACACTGTTGTTTTAGGGAGTTTATTGATAATATAATGGTTATATTACTGGTTGTTTCATTGAGTTAATTGATAATATAACGATTTGATTACTGATTGTTTTGAGGAGTTTATTGATAATATAATGGTGTAATAACCTTATTGTTTCAGGGAGTTTATTGATAATTTAACAGTGTAATAACCTTGTTGTTTCAGGGAGTTTATTGGTTATATCACAGTTTGATTACTCGTTGTTTCAGGGAGTTTATTAATATAATGATGTAATAACCTTGTTGTTTCAGGGAGTTTATTGATAATATAACGGTTTGATTACTGATTGTTCAGAGGAGTTTATTGATAATATAATGAAGTAATAACCTTGTTGTTTCAGGGATTTTATTGATAATATAACGGTGTAATAACCTTATTGTTTCCCGGAGTTTATTAATAATATAACGTTTTGATTACTGGTTGTTTCAGGGAGTTTTTTAATAATATAACGTTTTGATTACTGGTTGTTTTAGGGAGTTTATTGATAATATAATGTTTTGATTACTGGTTTTTTTAGGGAGTTTTTTGATAACAAAACAGTTTGATTGCTGGTTGTTTCAGGGAGTTTCCAGTGACGACGGCATGTTCAAAGAGCCGTTTCCCCCCTCTGACACAGAAGGACACCGCACTGTGAGTTATTCACTCTGATCAGCTTTACTCTGTAGGTAAACTCATCAGACATTGTTTACACCTGTGTGTGTTTGTGTGTCCATCAGCCCCCCCTCTCTGGATCTCAAGCTAAACCCATTCCAACCATCGACACCTCCAGAACACAGGTAACGCCCTCACTCTGCTCGCCCAGAGGAAACAGTCTGTCATCAATCTGTGATGGACTTTATTTCAGAGTCAGGATCCTCGCTCTGGTCCTGAGGGTCCACCACTTGCAGCCTCTGAGTAGCTGTATCACTGTCATGGTACTTTTGCTGCTTCTTCTATGTTAATTACGGTACTTAAACCATCAGCCTGCACACAGGGCCTGTCAGGGAGTGCAGAATCATGCTGCTCGTGTCCTACACTGAGGATTGTTCTCCAACAAATCAGCTCAATATGAGCTGTATTTATGGTTCACCATTCTTCATGGTTCTCCAGCTTTCATTTAGAATCAGCAACTTAGTGGAGGAGAGGCCATCTGATCTCTGTAGTTCCTGGAGAGTCCTCTAAAGACTGCTAAACCTGTAGTTCCTGGAGTGTCCTCTAAAGACTGCTAAACCTGTACTTCCTAGAGTGTCCTCAAAAGGCTGCTAAACCTTTAGTTCCTGGAGTGTCCTCTAGAGTCAGTCTAAACCCTGTAGTTCCTGGAGTGTCCTCTAGAGTCAGTCTAAACCCTGTAGTTCCTGGAGTGTCCTCTAGAGTCAGTCTACACCCTGTAGTTCCTGGAGTGTCCTCTAGAGTCAGTCTAAACCCTGTAGTTCCTGGAGTGTCCTCTAGAGTCAGTATAAACCCGTCAGTTCCTGGAGTGTCCTCTAGAGTCAGTCTACACCCTGTAGTTCCTGGAGTGTCCTCTAGAGTCAGTCTAAACCCTGTAGTTCCTGGAGTGTCCTCTAGAGTCAGTATAAACCCGTCAGTTCCTGGAGTGTCCTCTAGAGTCAGTCTAAACCCCGTAGTTCCTGGAGTGTCCTCTGAAGGCCATCTAAGATAAGATAAGATAAGATATTCCTTTATTAGTCCCACAGGGGGAAATTCCAAAATATACAGCAGCTGCAGGATACAAGAGAAGTACTGAAAAATAAGGTAATTACAAATCAAGTACAGTAATGAAAAAATAGAAATAAAAATTTAAGCATAAAAAGTATAAAAAAGTATATACTATAAAGTCAGTGGCATATTTACAGTCCTAATGTCCATGTTTGTTGTTTGACAGATGGTTATGTACATGTTGATATTTTACAGGTTGAGATTTGAGATATTATAATATAAATATGGTGGCTATGTACATGTTTGGTATTTTGCAGTGAAACATTTTAGGTATCACATGGTTTATTGCACACTGGAGAGGTTTTTGTTATAAAGTCTGACAGCTGCAGGAAGGAAGGACCTGCGATACCTCTCCATCACACACTTTGGGTGGAGCATCCTGTCACTCACGGAGCTCCTTAGTGCAGTGAGTGTGTGTTGGAGGGGGTGGGAGTCTTTGTCCATCATGGAGGACAGCTTGGCTGTAGTCCTCCTCTCCACCACCTCCTCCACCGGTTCCAGAGGGCATCCCAGAACTGAGCTGGCCTTCTTTATGAGTTTATCCAGTCTCTTCCTGTCAGCTGCTGTGATGCTGCTCCCCCAGCAGACCACTCCATAGAAGACTGCAGAGGCCACAACAGAGTCATAGAAGGTCTTCAGGAGTGCCCCCTGCACCCCAAAAGACCTCAGCCTCCTCAGCAGATAGAGTCTGCTCTGTCCTCTTTTATAAAGTGCGGTAGTATTATGAGTCCAGTCCAGTTTATTGTTAAGATGAACACCCAGGTAAACCCTGTAGTTCCTGGAGTGTCCTCTAGAGTCAGTCTAAACCCTGTAGTTCCTGGAGTGTCCTCTAGAGTCAGTCTAAACACTGTTGTTCCTGGAGTGTCCTCTAGAGTCAGTCTAAACCCTGTAGTTCCTGGAGTGTCCTCTAGAGTCAGTATAAACCCGTCAGTTCCTGGAGTGTCCTCTAGAGTCAGTCTAAACCCCGTAGTTCCTGGAGTGTCCTCTAGAGTCAGTATAAACCCGTCAGTTTCTGGAGTGTCCTCTAAAGGCCGTCTAAACCCTGTAGTTCCTGGAGTGTCCTCTAGAGTCAGTCTAAAACCTATAGTTCCTGGAGTGTCCTCTAGAGTCAGTCTAAAACCTATAGTTCCTGGAGTGTCCTCTAGAGATAGCGGTCCGTCTGCAGGCCGCAAGACAGAGGCTTGAGATGCATGAGACACTAGTTAATGGGAAATCACGTAGAACCACGTGAGTTGTGGAAAGTTTTAGTGATGAACAACGGCGGACTGTGTCCAGACTGTAAGTGTTAGCATATTCCATGTAATAGATGTAAATCAGTTGCTGCACTTAATTGTATTATTACCTAACCCCTATCCTAACCCTAACTCCTTACCCTAACCCTAACCCTTACCCTAACTGTATTTGTACGCATTTGAATACATTTATTTTAGGGCAAAGAATGAGTAAGCAAAATCATTGACGTTCGGCTGGACCGTGCTGAAGCTGTTATTATATCAAAGCTGTGTTCGAAATCACGAATATAGTGCACTATATATTGTGTTTGCCATTTTGTAGTGTTCGAATTCTCAGCGGTTAATTTCATTCACTATATAGTGGACTATAAAATACCCACAATGCACAGCAGATGTGAGTGTACATATGATGTACCCTACATTGCACTCCCATATACCACAATGCAATGCGGTCGTGTTTTCCAGAGAAGAAGAAGAAGAGTAGAAGGCTGCTAAGGCACAAACTGGCGCTGCTCTCGTTTATAAATGTGAGAAACGTTAAAGTATCTTTAACGCGTTCCTAGCGTAGCTTTTTTACATCTTTTAACAGTTGTAAACAGCTGCAAAATTTGCTACTTATCTTCCCGAGTGCCCAGTTTGTTTACCTGATGCCTGGCGCACCCACTTCCGTCACAAGAAAATCCTGCTCATCTACTGACACTATGACGTTTAGAACATGTCAGTGTAGTGTCCGAAATCTTGTTCGGTCATTCCCTATGTAGTTCACTATTTCATTTACACTACATTGGGAATAGTGAGTGAGTGAATGATTGGACGATTTCGATCACAGCTCAGGGGTCATATCTTGAAGAAGCGCATGTAGTAGCGCATGTAGCCCACTGTCGTACTGTCGTACTCTGCGACACGCCTCTGTCTTGCGGCCTGCAGATGGATACAGTTGCCTCTAGAAGTCATCTTATGCTGTAGTTCCTGGAGTGTCCACTACAGTCAGTCTGAACCCTGTCGTTCCTGGAGTGTCCTCTGCTCGTTGAGTTAATGTCTGAAGTAGTGTTGTCCGTTTGTGTTAATAATAGTGACTCCGGGATGAGTGTCCTCTTCTGGACAAGTGTCCTCTGTATGATGACTGCAGCTCAGGTCTTAGTGTTGAAACTGTTTGCTTGTCCAGATGATTGAGATGAGAAGAGAAGCTTGGGTGTCGACAGAGACTGAAGACATAAAGTGACAGTCTAAAGTCCTGTCCCCTTGTGTCCACAGAGACTGAGGACATAAAGTGACCATCTGAAGTCCTGTCCCCTTGTGTCCACAGAGACTGAGGACATAAAGTGACCATCTGAAGTGCTGGTCTAAAGTCCTGTCCCCTTGTGTCCACAGAGACTGAGGACATAAAGTGCTGGTCTGAAGTCCTGTCCCCTTGTGTCCACAGAGACTGAGGACATAAAGTGACGATCTGAAGTCCTGTCCCCTTGTGTCCACAGAGACTGAGGACACAAAGTGACGATCTGAAGTGCTGGTCTAAAGTCCTGTCCCCTTGTGTCCACAGAGACTGAGGACATAAAGTGATGATCTGAAGTGCTGCTCTATAGCCCTGTCCCCTTCCATCCACAGAGACCAAGGACATAAAGTGATGGTATAAAGTCCTGTCCCCTTGTGTCCACAGAGACTGAGGACATAAAGTGCTGGTCTAATGTCCTGTCCCCTTGTGTCCACAGAGACTGAGGACATAAAGTACTGGTCTAAATTCCTGTCCCCTTGTGTCCACAGAGACTGAGGACATAAAGTGACGATCTAAAGTACTGTCCCCTTGAGTCCACAGAGACTAAGGACATGAAGTGCTGGTCTGAATTCCTGTCCTCTTGTGTCCATAAAGACTGAGGACATAACGTGACAGTCTAAAGTCCTGTCCCCTTGTGTCCACAGAGACTGAGGACATAAAGTGATCGTCTGAAGTCCTGTCCTCTTGTGTCCACAGAGACTGAGGACATAAAGTGACGGTCTAAAGTCCTGTCCTCTTGTGTCCACAGAGATTGAGGACATAAAGTGACGATCTGAAGTGCTGGTCTAAATTCCTGTCCCCTTGTGTCCACAGAGACTGAGGACATAAATTATTGGTCTGAAGTCCTGTCCCTTTGTGTCTACAGAGACTGAGGACATAAAGTGACGATCTGAAGTCCTGTCCCCTTGTGTCCACAGAGACTGAGGACATAAAGCAACATTCTAAAGTCCTGTCCCCTTGTGTCCACAGAGACTGAGGACATAAAGTGACAATCTGAAGTGCTGGTCTAAAGTCCTGTCCCCTTGTGTCCACAGAGACTGAGGACATGACGTGTTGGTCTAAAGTCCCGTCCCCTTGTGTCCACAGAGACTGAGGACATGACGTGCTGGTCTAAAGTCCTGTCCCCTTGTGTCCACAGAGACTGAGGACATAAAGTGACGGTTTAAAGTCCTGTCCCCTTGTGTCCACAGAGACTGAGGACATAAAGTGACGATCTGAAGTCCTGTCCCCTTGTGTCCACAGAGACTGAGGACATGACGTGCTGGTCTAAAGTCCTGTCCCCTTGTGTCCACAGAGACTGAGGACATGACGTGCTGGTCTAAAGTCCTGTCCCCTTGTGTCCACAGAGACTGAGGACATAAAGTGACGGTCTAAAGTCCTGTCCCCTTGTGTCCACAGAGACTGCCCAGCATGGAGCTGCCTGACGCCTCGTCCCCTCTTCCTGCCGGTAACAGCTGTCGGGTGGTGAAGAACTCCATCAAGCTGGCTCTGAACCGCCACAGGTGAGTCTGCTGATGTCAATCCTCTTTTACACAGACATTACATGTATGAACATGATGGGGTTTTTTTTGTTTTGTTATTTCAGAAAATCAGAGCAATAACAATAACGTGCAGGGAGTGCTACACACACAGAGTATTATCTAAGGTTAGGTCAAAGGTCAAAGTCTGGCCTGCGTGGGATTATGAAGTTCTTCCATTTCTTTCATTGTGAAACAAATAGGTCCCTCTTGTAATTCACATCTGCTGTCATTCTTTCCATCCTGAAAATGTGAATATGATGTTTGCATGGAGCAGAAGCATCTAAAGGAACCTGTGGACCAGACCCTGGACCCTCAGTGTGGAGGGTCAGTCCATGTTCACGTGACAACCGGATTTTATTCCATAAACACATCAATCAGCCACATTGTTTTGGGCTATGTTGCTCTGGTTTGTAAATCTTTTTAAAAGAAACAGGATCAGTGAAAAAGTGACTTCAGGATGTTTTTGGAGAGTCTGTCATTCCTTTTTCAGAACGCCGTGTCTGCGAGTTTGGGCTGCAGCTGATCCTCTGATTGGTCTCCACAGTCACATGACATGGAAAGTGGTAGAGAGACTAAAACCAGTCCATAGAACTTGACAGATAAACATTAGAGCCCTCTTTTGATATCAATATTTCAGGGGAGTAATGGATACCAAGTGATTACTCCCATCCCTGCTGTTTCTGCTCTGCTGTGTTTGAGCCTGTGAGTCAGTGCGCAGGGCTCAGGGGGAACGTGAACTCCAAGCACATCAGCACAGTGCAATTAACCCTCTGAAGCTATTTTCTTTTCCAGTTTTTGGGGCGCCTGGACTTCTTGTGTTATAATGTACGTAAAACCTCTCCCCTATGATGCATAATCATGTATTAGACCTTGTTTTTTTCAGGACAAGCTGGGCTATCTGAATATGTATGCTGCAGGAGTGTCACTTGAATGTGTAAATAGTAATATGACCATTTAGACAAAAGAAAAAAAAAATGGAAATTGAATCAGACAGAATTCATCACAAAAAAACCCAGCAGAGTATGGATGAACACTTTTGACAACAGAAAAATGTTTTTCAAGTTTTCTTTATAAGTAAGAACATAGAAATAAACGCTATCACACACAGCAAACTGTTTACAATCATATTTACAAAAAAAAAGTCACTCGTTTTTTGCAGGTTCCAATGCGCCAGAACAACCTATTTTTTGCTTGCAACAATATGTTTACCTGTGTGTCTCTGATACTGTGTGTCTCTAGGGGAGAGAGATAGGCTAACCCTCCTGACATCATATCCGGTCATAATATGTGTGAAAATGAAGAAATGTTTATAAGTCCATAAGAATTATCTGTGCGCACTAGGTGCACGATTTGGAATAAAACCCAAATGGACATAGTTAAATATATAACATTTTTTATTATGTTTTTGTCAGAAGACACAGGAAATGGTAGATGAACTGCATCCGGGTGACGACAAGATGCTGACTATCTACTGTGCTAACGTGTTTTAATACAGAAATTGGATTAAATAATATACCTAGAAGACCTAACTTTTGGATTTATCATGATGGATTAATTTTATGAAGTCTCCAAAAAGACACTGATGTTTCAGGAGAGATATCTCAGCCTCTGGAAGAGCTACGATTGCACTGGGCTCATTGGAACGGCTAGGCTGTTAGCTTTCGATCAAAACAATTGGTAAGTGGCTACGATAAACGGTTGTAAAGTTATTAAATTTTTTGTGAACGATGTGCCTTGCTGTCTTATACAAAAGCATCGACCTCGGACCTTTTGACCCGTAATTCCACAACAGGCTCGGAGCATACGGGCCTGCAGCAGGAAAAATCCTCCTCGTCTGCTCCACAGGAGAACATCCAGACTGTGAAGTCCTCTTGGCTAAAAGTTTGTTTATGAAGTCGTCAGGGTGATCGTTAGAACAAACTCAGGGATCCTTAAAGGGGCCGGACAAGCCGACACTGATGTATATCACGGTGTGATCAGTGACCGTTGGAAAAATGACAATTATATGAATAGGCAAAATGTCTTCATGATGTGTTCAAGTACAACATGAAAGAGTGTTTGTCTGAAAGTGTTGATGGTGCTGCTGCTCTGAGGTCAGATAGTTCCTGATCCTTCAGCCTCACAGTGATGGCACACCTGGACAGGTGTTTCCTACATGTTTATATCTGGTCATTAACTGCATCTGTGTTTATGGAAATGCCTTTTTTATTTTAAAGTAAAATGAGGGAATATTTTAGGAATGATATCCACAGCCTTTCTTCTCCGTGACCCCTCACTACAGTCCTGAAACACTCATGAAGCTGTCAAATGTTTGACCTGTGCTCTGTCTGTCCATCTGTCTGCAGCATCACCCCCCCCAAACCCCCGGTGTTTGAGGCCCCCCCCACAGAGACGATCCCTGCTGCTGAGGAGAAGGGCATGTCCATCCCTGTCATCGGCTCCAGTGAGTCCCACTGTTCCTCCATCAGTCTGACTGTCAGTGAAATCAGGTGTCAGGGCGCGGTGGGACCCCCATGAGTCAGGAGTGTCCCGGCTTCTCCAGGGGCCACATTTATAAAACATTGTGTAGGATCCAGACTAAAAGTGTACGTGCGCCCAAAAACCGAAAATGGCATGTGCCAACAAATAATCTGATTTATAGAACTGTGCGTGCGCACACCTGTAAGCACTTTCCCCTTTATAAATCCCTGTCATCCTGAAAGGTTGCTCAGGTGGATTCACCTCACACCCGGCCCACCACACACCCACATGTGACCATGAATGGTCTGATGGCCTGCCTGCAGTCTGTCCTACACTGCTGTGTCAGGATGAAGGACTCATGTGTAAAGAGGGTTTCAAAATATTGATTAAAAAATTACTTATTGAAAATGTTTTAAAATACTAATGAAGAAGGTTTAAATATTAATAAAGAGGATTTTTAAATACTAATAAAGAGGGTTTTAAAATACTAATGGAAAGGTTTTAAAAGACAAAAAGGTTTTCAAGACTAATGAAGATGGTTTTCAAAAACTAATGAAGAGGGTTTTTGAGGGTTTTAAAATACTAATAAAGAGGGTTTTAAAATACTAATAAAAAGGATTTTTAATACTAATAAAGAGGGTTATGAAATACTATAAAGATGGTTTTTAAAAACTAATAAAGAGGGTTTTTGAGGGTTTTAAATACTAATGAATTGAGTTTTGAATACCAATAAGGAGAGTTTAAATAACTATAAAGAGGGTTTTAAATACTAATAAAGATGATTTTGGGGGGTTTTAAATACTTATAAAGAAGGATTAAAATACTAATGAAGATGGTTTTAAAATACTCCTATAGAGGGTTTGAATACTAATGAGAGGGTTTTAAATACTAATAAAGAGGGATTTTGGGGGTTTTCAATGCTCAGAAGGAGGGTTTTAAAATAGTAAAAAGGATTTTAAATACTAATAAAGAGGGTTTTTAAATACTAATTAAAAGGGCTTTAAATACTCATGAACAGTGTTTTAAATATTAATAAGGAGGATGTTTAAATACTAATAAAGAGGGTTTTAAATACAAATAAGGAGGGTTTTCAAATACTAATAAAGAGGGTTTTTGAGGGTTTTAAATTCTAATAAAGAGGGTTTATCATACCAATAAAGAGGATTTTTTAAATACTAATAAAGAGTTTTAAAATACTAATAACGAGGCATTTGGGGGGTTTTCAATGCTCATAAAGAGGGTTTCAAAATTTTAATTAAAAGGATTTGAAATACTAATAAAGAGGGTTTTAAAATACTCATAAAATGGGTTCTAAATACTTATAAAGAGGGTTAAAATATTCATTAAAAGGATTTTAAATTCTAATAAGGAGGATTTTAATACTGATGAACAGGGTTTTAAATACTTATGAAGAGGGTTTTAAATACTCTTAAAGTGGGTTTTAAATACTAATAAAGTAGGATTTAAATACTACTAAAGAGGGATTATAAGTACTAAGAAAGAGGGTATTAATAGAATAAAGATGGTTTTAAATACTCAAAGTGGGTTTTAAATACTAATAAGGAGGATTTTTACATACTAATAAAGAGGATTTTAAATACTTATAAGGAAGGGTTTTCAAATACTTAAGAAGAGGGTTTTTGAGGGATTTAAGCACTCATGAAGAGGGTTTTTAATACTTATACAGAGGGTTTTTAGATACTAATAAAGAGGGTTTTAAATACTAATGAGTATTTTTAAATACTCAAAAAGAGGGTTTTCAAGTACTAATAAAGAGGGTCTTAAAATACAAATAGTGTTTTTAAATACTCTTAAGTGGGTTTTAAATACTAAAAGAGGGTTTTAAAATATTAATAAAAAGGGTTTTAAATACTAATAAAGAGAGTTTTAAAAACTGATAAACAGGGTTTTAAAAACTGATAAGAGGATTTTGTAATACTAATAAAGAGGATTTTAAATACCAATAAGGAAGGTTTTGAAATACTTAGAGGGTTTTAAATACTCAAAAAGAGGGTTTTCAAATACTAATACAGAGAGATTTTTAGGGTTTTAAATACTTATGAAGAGGGTTTTTAATACTAATACAAAGGGTTTTTAAATACTAATAAAGAGGGTTTTAAATACTAATAGGGAAGGTTTTGAAATACTTATCAAGTGGGTTTTTGTGGGAGGGATCCAGGTACGACCAGGTACGACCCCAGCAGTCTGTCTCCCAGCTCATCCACTGTCTGTCCACTAAAGGCATAAGCCTACACCAGAGTCTGTGTGGATCCTTGAAAAGTCTTGCAGTCATTCAGTAGATTCAGAGTCAGCGTGAGCCCTGTGCCTGTCCCTCTCTCTCTCTTCTAGAACATGTTACATCCAAACACACGGCGCCCCCGGTTGGCAGCTCCATCCCCACGCTGGTGAGCCGAGGGGCGGACCCTTTGAACGGAGCGGCGTCCAAAAGACCACACTCGCCGTCGCTGCAGGAACAGGCCAAGAGGCTGAAGGAGACCGAGAAGGCCCAGATCCACATCGCCTAAACCAGACTGGATTATACCGAGAGGGGGCGGAGCTCACTGACTGGCTAAATAATTCGAAAAGGGGGCGGGTTAACAGACATACACAGGAAGTGTGTCCGCGTCTCCTCAGTCGTCTGCGGTGGCGTGGTGAGCTCCCAGCAGGACCTTAGAGCAGCGGGCGCCGCCGTCTCCTCTCTTAGCTTCAGCGTGCAGACGGAGAGGTTTTCGTTTGTTAATTTTTTTCCAGTTTTTCCACGTTTTAAAGGACATGTGGACGGTCTGTGCACACACTCAGACTCTCCGTTTCTCCTGATCACAGACTGTGCAGTGAACGCTGATGTACATAACTTTGTCTTAAGAGGCTGCAGACGGCCATTGAATCTTTTCAACAGTTATTGTAGTTTTATCTAAAAAGAAAAAAAGTTTAAAAAATTGTAATATTTCCTTTTTGTCTATCGTTGTCCAAAAACACAAAAAAAGAAAGGGTGTGATCCTGGATCTTTTTGTAAAGCTTTGATTCAGTTTCAGGAGGATTTCCTCACACATGGACCACCAGACCACCACAGAGCAAGAGCCAGGACGGTGAGGACGAGCGGGGCCGCCTCACCTGCCCAGGTGAATCAGACTCACACATCCCCAGAGATCACAGATGACTTCTGTTAGTTTAGAGCATTGATCCTGATTGGCTGCTCGGTCCTACCTGGAGTGTTTGAAGTTGCAGGTGAGACCAGCATCAGTGTGAAAGGAAGAACTGCGTTCCTCCCATGGGTCCGGCTCAGTCAGGTTCAGTCCGGCTCAGCAGTGAGTGCAGATCATCAGGGTTTAAATAAATGGAACTGGACTGGATCGATTGGTGGAGGACCCCCCCACCACCACCACCACCAGTAATGAATGTGTGTGTCTGTGTGCTTGTGCACGTTTGTGCTGCAGCCTAAACCTCTAAAACTTTAATAATCAGCAGAAGATTCAACACAAAGTCAGATTTTAGTTTCTAATTCTACAAACGAAAGTGGAGGGTAACTCTAGGAGAACCCTGATGTGGTCTAGACCCTGAGAAACAACACCAGAACCAGGACTGACTTTTCTGTAAAGAAATACCAAGTCCTCTCCTTGAAGAATTTAACTTCTGAGAGGATCGAAGTAAAATCAAATGATACTTGCACAGTTTTTTTTTTATCAAGGCAGCAAAAATCGAAGTCTTAAACCAAAACTGGACCATTTCCATTGTAGTCCAGAAACCGTCAGCCTGTCTGCGTCTCCTGAAGGTTTGAACATAAATGTTTTAAAAACACTTGTGACTCCTCAGTGCCGCATGTTAATGGATCAAATCTGTGACTTTTCCATCAACAATATCAAAAACAATCTCAGTCCTCTGTCATAATTGAATAAAAATAACTCAAAGTGCATCAGTCACCAGTTCACCCACTTTAGTTTAACAGCTCGTCGCAGATTTGCTCCGATTATTGGCTCATTAAAAACGATCAGCTGACGGTTGTCGGGTATCTGTGAGGCTGTGGCATCATACAGTCATGGATGCCCAGACGCTCAATAAATTATCTATTCAAAACTTAAGAGACCAGACCGGATCAGCGAGGCCCCGTCCAGCTGAGAGTATTAATGATGATCAAAAACTGAGTCTGTGGTTCAGTCTCCGGCTGCAGCCCAGTTTGTGTGTGTCTGTGTTGTGTGTGTTTGTGTTGTTGTGCGGTGGATCCCCAGTACCTCCTGTGGAGGCTGTTAGTCATCGTCAGGGGATCACGTTTCTGCAGCCTGTGTCTGATTCACCGTGACGTCGAGGCTCCGCCCTCCTTGCCGTCAGAGACTAAATGTACAGAGAAGAGTTTTTTCAGAGCCGTATTCTTCTTCATGCCGGGGTTTTCTTATCACTTTATTTATATTGATTACATATTTGTACCATGTAAGATTTTTTTAATAGCATCATAGCAGGTAGACTGTCTTTGAACAAACTCTTCGTGGCTCTGAGTGTCTGACAGAATAAACACACGTGTAGATGTTGGTTTCTAAACTGTATTCAAAGGGTATTTTTCTATGTGTTTATCACCTCCTTTAAACCAGTCTGTTCACCATTAAACCCCCAAAAGTACATATTGCTCCTTGACTCTCATTTCCTTAATTTAAGACCAGCTGGTTTCACCAAGTGCTGAACTCTGGGAGGGAGACTGCAGTTCCTCAAGTGTCCACTAGAGGCTGTAGCTGTCCCATCAACTTTCCATGGTCAAATGTGCATGTTTTCAGTAAAAAAATCCATCTTTACAGATAAATAACCATGTTTACAGTTTAATTAACAGGTTTACAGTAAAATGAACATGTTCACAGTTAAGCTTACTGTCAACATGTTGATTTAAATGTGAACATATTAATTTTACTGTGAACATGTTGATTGAAAATGTTTACAGTTAAATCAACATGTTTACAGTAAAATTAACATGTTTGCAGATAAACATGTTCACAGTTTTACAGTTAAATTTACATTTTCACAGTAAAATAGCATGTTTGCAGTTACATAACATGTTCACAGTTAAAGCTAGGGTTGGTAATTTGATTTAGATGCACTTTTTGGTATGCTGGTTAAAATGATGGTTATGTCCCGATGGCAATCAATGCATGATGTGTTTTAAAAGAGAGCGAAAAATAGCTGCTGTCTACAGCAGGAGTAAAACAGGGAAAACACCAACCAATCACTGCGATTCGTTCCTAATTTTTAACCGAATCAAATCCTATACTGCCGTTCTGCCCACCTTCTGCACCTACATTTTGCCGGCATGCATTGACCCTGATTCAATGTGTGTAGTCGAGCTGAGAGGGATCCAGGTACGCTGGAGAATGCTTACCTGTCAAGTTTTGGCTTTGAAAATATGAGAAGACCACTGCGAGCCGTCCCAAAACCCCAACCAAGCTCCAGTATCACTTAAGACAGGTGTACAAGAAATCTAAAATAAACACACTCTCTAATCTCGCGACAACCACCATCCAGGCTACTGCAGGTGGCAGTTCTCACGAGGCTTTTTCTTCTTCTTCGGTTTTACTGCGGTTGGCATCCATCATTTTGGCACATTACCGCCCCATTCGGCTGGTGACAGAGCTCAGTTTGGAGAGGCAGAGGAATGTTGTCCCGGCCAGAACGGGAGACTTGACAGCTATGTGGAGAATGGCAGAGAAACTACCTATATCCTGATTACTGCTCCTCCTGCTAAACAGAGGAAGAGAAGAAAGATGGAGGCAGAGAAGACTGAAACAAAAAAGAATTTGGACAAAGCCAGGGCAAAAATGAGAGTCAACATCGGGTTGTGAGTACTAACTAACTTGCCATGTTTGTTTGTTTTTTTAACTTTACTATGATAATGTTTTGGTGTTTTCTTACCGCTGAGTGAGACATGACTTGGTGTAGTGCAAAACAAACACAATGTGCTGAGGACCAGTTTTGAGTTGAATCGGTCATATGGTCGTGAATCAGCGGCGCTCATGCATGTGGGGGGGGGGGGGGGGGTAGTTTTTGAGAAGCTCAAGAGAGGGGGGGAGGGGCTAGGCGGAGTCCTGAGGAGATGCTACATTCAAATTCATGCTAGTTTTCCAAAATTACCGACCCTAGCTTTAAATCAACATGTTTCCAGTTAAATTACCATTTAACAGATTACTAAATGTTTACAGTAAAATGAACTTGTTTATGGTTAACATGTTATTGGTGAAATTAACATGTTTTTGTCATGAACACCAGGCACAAAAACACTCTAAGGCAGACAACTTCAGTCCACGAGACAAAAAACAGTCCTGGCTTGATACACAAAAGGTAGGCAGAGGTTTCCAAAAAACACAAAGAAAAAAAGGAGGTCTAACAAAGAGGGTCGTGATCAGAACTATGACTATGAATGAACGCTAGAAAGTGACTCAAAGGTACAAACAATCTGGCAACAAGACAGGGGAAGACACGAGGGTTGAATACATGAGGTGATTGGGGGTGATGAGACACAGCTGGGGAAGCACAATCCAGGATCAGGTGTGACAACGCCAGACAGGAAGTAAAACCTAAGGAGACAAAGAAGTAAAACAGGAAACACAGACAAGACATGAAACATGAACAAAACAGGGAACTTAGCTAAAATAAAGGCAGAATCATGACAGTTTTCAGTAAAGTACCATTTTTACAGTTAAATAAAATGTTTACAGTTCAACAACCATTTTTACAGATAAATAGACATTTACACTAAAATGAACATGTTAACAGTTAAATAAACATGTTTACAGATAAATTAACATCTTTGCAGATAAACATGTTTACAGTTAAAGTAACAAGTTAACAGTTAAATTAACATGCTTACAAGTAATTTTTACAATAAAACCCATGTTAACAGTAAAACAAACATCTTTGCAGATAAGTACACGTTTAAAGTTAAATTAAAATGTTTACAGTTAAATTAACACTATTACAATAAAACCCATGTTAACAGTAAAACAAACATCTTTGCAGATAAGTACACGTTTAAAGTTAAATTAAAATGTTTACAGTTAAATTAACACTATTACAATAAAACCCATGTTAACAGTAAAACAAACATCTTTGCAGATAAGTACACGTTTAAAGTTAAATTAAAATGTTTACAGTTAAATTAACACTATTACAATAAAACCCATCTTTACAGTTAAATTAAAGATGTTAGTTAATTATGACATGTTCACGGTTTAATTAACATGTTTTAGATTAAATCACCATGTTTACAGTTAAAGTGTTTACAGTGAATTAACCATGTTTACAGTTAAAATAACATGTTTACAGTAAAAATAACACGTTCACAGTTAATTAAACATGTTAACACTTAAATTAACATGTTTACAGTTCAACATGTTGACAGTTAAATTAACATGTTTAAGATAAAATAACCATGTTTACAGTTAAAATAACATGTTTACAATAAATTAAACATGTTTACAGTTAAAATAACACGTTTACAGTAAATTAAACATGTTTACAGTTAAATTAACATGTTTAAGATGAAATAACCATGCTTACAGTTTAATCAACATGTTTACAGTTAAAATAACATGTTTACAATAAAGATGGGGCTTCTCTAAGTGTTCAGGAACATGAACAGGGCCATGAACTGCAGATTCTTGAATTAGAGGCTCCTGGCCACAGCCAGAGAACTGAAGATGGTATGTGGATTGGTCTTCCAGCATGATCATGACTCAAACATACGGCCAAGGAAACAAGGGAGCAGCTCAAGAAGAACATCAAGATCCTGGAGTGGCCTACCAGCCTCTGGACCTTACCCCAAAGAAAACCTGTGGAGGGACCTGAAACTTCACGCCAAAGCACAGCCTCAAACCTTCAGGGTTTGGAGAGTCTGTAAAGTGGAGTGCATCGAAATCCCTCCTGAGATGTGTGCAGACCTGTGACCAACTACAAGAAGCATCTGACCTCTGTGCTGGCCAACAGCTGTACTCCAGAGGCCTCCACAGTCACCAGATCTCAGTCCAATAGAGCACCTTTGGGATGTGGTTGAGCAGGAGATTCTCATCATTGATGTTCAGCAGCTGTGTGATGCTGTCATGAAGATAAGGGCCAACATCACTGAAGGATGTTTCAGCAGCTTAAAGAACTAAGGAGCTCCCAAATGTGAGCTTACAGTTTTAAGTTATTGTTTTAATAGGTGATCCTCAGCAGGTGGAGCCTCAGGACCACCTTCATCTTAGAAAGAAAGTATTTGAACCAGTTCATGGATTTGAACACAGAGAAGGGACAGACAAGCCGTTAGAGGGGTGCGATGACAGAGCGTTAGCATGTTTGTTCCATGTGCTCACTCTGCCAAATTAGGAGATTAAAAAACTGAATTCTTCATGAGAAACCAGAGTTAGTGAGGGTGGACCAGGAGACAAACGAAGGTCTGACTTTAACTCTAATTACTGCTGATGAGGGACAAGGGGTCCTCATCAGGACCTGGACCCTTGATCAGGACCTGGACCCCCATCTTCAGCCCCAGCTCGAGCAGCTCCATGACCCTCCAGCTGAGACACCGTGGCTGAGAAGAGTCTAGAGCTGAGGTCCATGCTGAGCCCTCTGGCCTCTGCCTGCAGTCCCCTGTCTCAACAGCAGGGGGCAGCTCTCAGTGAGCCTGGTGGCCTCTCATTGGTCTGCTCAGTTAAAAGGGGCGGGCTTTCTGTGAGCCTGGCTGCCTCTGATTGGTCGGCTCAGATGAGAGGGCGGGCTCCCAGGGAATTCCCCTTTTGTTGGTGAGCTGAAACCAAAGTCAGAGTTCCTCTTCTGTCAGTGAGTCAGAGACGAACAGCAGAGGAAGAAGACTCTCAGGAACATGGACGGTGAGTCTTTAATTACTCCTTAACGATCGTTGGTGAACTGTAATCAGGTTTAAGTCCTGCTCGGGATCTGTCCTGATGTGGAGCAGCTCTGAAGGTTAGACCTCTTCCTCAGAGCTGCTCACCTGCACACACTTCCTCGTCCCGACTCTAATGGGAGGTCCGTCGTGTTTTTACTTTTATTAACTCCGAGATGAAGCTCTGTCCTCATCCCTGAACCCTGACCCCTGACCCCTGGGTCAGAGGGTGAATCCAGGAGTGAGGAGGACCCCTTGTCAGAAGCTTAAGTTCTTTATAGGCAAGGAGGTCTGGATCTCTGTGAAGGTGCAGACATGCCAGAGTCCTTCACCCTGATCCCAAATCTGAGCCCCTGTGCTCTGGACCGGTCCTGCAGCCAAAGGGTCTCTGTGAGGGGCAGAGGGATGTCCAGATTTCATCAGCAGATTATTTCAGAGTCTAGAGTCAAAAGCAGACCGGCTCCCTTCAGTCTGATCATCCAGGCACCGATCCAAATCTCATCTGATCCAGGACCAGGTCTGATCCTGGTTCTTAAATCTGACTCTGACTTTGGTCCGGCTGCTATTCACTGTTTTAAATTTATTCAGCTGATCGGTGACCATTCAGGAGCCCTGCTCCTCACTTAAACTACAGTGAGAGCTGTTGGGGGGGGGAGAGGCAGTGATCTAGTCCTCCTCATCACTGACCCAGCCCTCTTCATCAGTGATCCAGTGCTCTTCATCAGTGATCTTGTCCTCTTCATCAGTGATTTATTCATCTTCATCAGTGATGTAGTCCTCTTCATCAGTGATTTAGTCGTCTTCATCAGTGATCCAGTCCTCTTCATCAGTGATCCAGTCCTCTTCATAAGGGATCTAGTCCTCTTCATCAGTGATCCAGTCCTCTTCATCGGTGATCCAGTCCACTTCATTAGTGATCTTGTCCTCTTCATCAGTGATTTAGTCCATTGTTAGAATATTGCCAGATTATTGTCAGAATACTTTCAGATTATTTTCAGAATATTGTCAGACTATTGTTGGAATATTGTCAGCATGGTCAGATTATTGTCATAATATTCTCATTATATCATCAGATGATTGTCATTTTATTGTCAGAATACTCTCAGGTTACTGTCACATTATTACCAGAATACTGTCAGAATAACTTCAGATTATTTACAGAATATTGTCAGATTATTCTCAGAAAATTGTAAGATTTTTGCCAGATTTTTACCATAATATTGTCAGCATGGTCAGATTATCGTCATAATATTGTCATTATATCATCAGATGATTGTCATTTAACTGTCAGAATATTGTCAGATTACTGTCAAATTAATGTCAGGATATTGTCAGAATATAGCCAGATTATTTTCATAACATCACCAGAACCTGGTCTGATTATTGTTATAATCTTATCAGACCATTGTCAGAATATTGTCAGCTGATTGTCATTTCATTGTCAGAATGTTGTCAGATTATTACTAGAATATTGTCAGAATGTTGTCAGATTATTGTCAGAATAACTTCAGACTATTTTCAGATTATTGTCAGAATATTGTAAGATTAACTGTCAGATTATTGTCAGAATATTGTCAGATTATTTTCAGAATATCTTCAGATTATTTTCAGATTATTGTCTGATTATTGTCAGAATATTGTCCGATTATTGTCGGATTGACGTCAGAATACCCTTTTCCATCCGTGCATCAATCCATCCCAACATCCCTCTCTCTATTTGTGATGCCGTAAACGTTAGGGGTGAGGGTTGGAGTTGTTGCTTAACCCAGTTGTAGTTGGATGAGAGGTGTGGCTACACCTTGAGTTTTCTGCCAGCTAATCACAGGGCTGACATACAGAGACAGACCATTCATGCTCCCACTCATACTGAATGCCATAGTGAGTGAGCATGTTTTAGGTGTGTGCTGAAGCCTGGGTACCTGGGTTAACCCACACATGCACAGGGAGAACATGGTGCCTCCACAGACATGAATGTTTATGATCTTTGTTCAGTGATTTCTCTCTGATGATGAATCTTTAAGTGTTCAAACCTGTCCATCTGTCTGTCTGTCCTCAGTCCTGCTGCCATCGATGCTAGAGGATCCCACCCTCAGTGAGTACTCAAACACATCACAGCAGCCTGCCGGCTCACAGTCGTACAGTCAGTGAACGCACCACGGCCTCTCTACTTCCCCTTTGACAGCTGGATGTGAACGCTCTCAGTCATGTCAGAAATGTGGCCCGACTCGTTGGAGCGGTCACATGTTCATGTTTTAGTTCCTCTCTGTCTCCGTTTGGTCGCCCAAACATTAATGACCCTTTACTTTCACTCAAGTACTTCTCTTTGGCACACTGTGTGGGGTTTAAACCCAAACTGCCATCACACCAGCAGCAGCAGCCTAAGCCGCTGAGCCAAGGCAGAATGGATCCATGCTTTATGATGTTTACACCAAACTCTGAGCCTACATCCGAATGTGGAGCAGAAATCCAGACTCATCAGACCAGGAGACACTTTTATGATCTTCTGTTGAACAGTTCTGGAGAGTCAGACCCTCAGTTTCTGTTCTTAGCTGACTCTGAAATACAATGGAAATCTGGAAAAACATTAAAAAAAAACTTACGGGAGATTACACAGTAAGCAAAGAAATTAAGGAACTATTGATAAATGGAAAAATAACCCAGGACCCTAGTGCTATTGCAACTGCTCTGAACGATTACTTAATTGATTCTGTTAATGATTTGGCAAAGAGCCTTAACCCGCAAATGGAACAATTCCCTTGTATGCCATTGAATCCTGCTGCTCCTGTTTTTAGTTTGTGCACGGTCTCTCAATCTCAGGTTGACAAGGCGATTAGCAGTATCAAAGGCTCTAAGGCCAAGACATGGATACACTGTTTCTCAAAAATCAAAGGACTCTCTTCTAGCTCCATTGACTAGCATTATTAACACTTCAATACTGGAAGGAGTTTTCCCGGCCTCCTGGAAGCATTCAGTCATCACACCGATCCTTAAATCAGGCAATTCAACCATAACTAGCAATTACAGACCCATAAGCATTCTTCCAACTGTCTCTAAGGTAATGGAAAAACTGGTGTCCGAACAACTCATTAAACATTTGGAAAAAAGTCCGTTCATCCTAACTCCAATGCAGTTTGACTTTAGGAAACACAACTCTACTGAGACGGCTGTTTGCTTCCTTTTAGAAAATCTAAAATCTAAGATTGATGCTGGTGGAGTTGTTGGAGCAGTCTTTATTGACCTGAGAAAAGCATTTGATACTGTAAGTCACTGTATTTTACTGTCTAATCTTTCATTTTTCAACTTTTCTGAGAATGTCATGAGATGGTTTGAATCATACCTCTCATCAAGGACTCAATGTGTTTGAGTGCACAACCTAAAATCAGCATCACATGACAATAACCACAGAGTTCCCCAAGGATCCGTGCTGGGCCCACTGCTTTTTAGCTTGTTTATCAATGACCTCCCAAGTTGCTGTCCTCCTAGTGTAACCTGTCAAATGTATGCAGATGACGCAGTTCTCTATGTCCACGCTAAAGACAGTGAGCGAGCTGCCCAGGAGTTAACCCTTGCTATGACTAACGTGCATCACTGGTTTGAGAGCTCTCAGCTGCATCTCAGCATCTCTAAGACTGTCTGTATGTATTTCTCAAAAAGAGCAAACAACAACAGTTATCCTAATATTTTTGTGTAGGGTCAAAAGATTGAGGTAGTTCATGAATTTAAATACCTTGGTGTCATCTTGGACTCTCAGCTTCACTTCAAACAGCAGGTCAAAAAGGTTGTGAGTAGAATGAAACTTAACCTGTCCAACTTCAGATTTATTAGAATCAACTTAACCCCAGAGCCGGCAAAGTTATACTCTGATGCAGTGAGTATCCACATGTCATACTGCCTGACCAGCTGGGCATCTGCCTGTAAAACAACCCTGAAGCCAGCTGAAACAGTCTATAAACAGGCATTGAAAGTCTTGGATAAGAAACTTAAATCATACCACCACTGTCTGATATTGGAAAAGCATGAACGCCTAAACTGAGACACTTGATAAAATATACTGATTCTGTACTTGTTTATAAAATCTTGCATGATCAAGCTCCACCTCCACTCCAAGAGTTTGTTAAAAGAAACTCAAGTAGATCAACCAGAGCAGGCCTCAGAGGTGACTGCGTTGTACCATTTCGAAAAAAGTGCCTTTGGTCAAGCAGTGTTCTCATTTCATGCGTCCCAGACCTGGAACCAAATACCAAGCTCAATACGCGAACTCCAGACTCTGACTTCCTTTTCCAAGCACCTCAGAGCATGGCTGTTGGAAAACCAGATCTGTGATCATAACTGTGTCTAATTTTGTATGTGTCTAACGGGCTCAGTGTGTTGGGGCACCTTCCATAATTGTCCACTGTAAGTACACCTATGTGTGCCATTTTTGTGAATTAGTGCTTACATAAGACATCTATGTATGCTTTTCTCAGTGCAATATCTACTCACACAGATCTGCATATGCAGCCGTGTGCTATGGGTATCGTGCAATACTATATTCAACATAGCACTTTATTATCTTGGGCAGTAGGGTAATGTGCAATGCAATATGCACTTTATATTCCTGTGCAATATTGGGCAATGTGCAATACAATGAGGACAAGAACTCCCAGGCAGCTGGCATCTGCACTTTAGCATTTGGCACTTTAGTTAGCACTCCAGCACTTTATAATTCATTGTGAATAATTCCCATGGTCCCCCAACTCACAGCCGTTTTTCTTTTGGACTGTTTGACGTTTTAGTCTGTATGACTGTATGTCTTTTAATATGCTTTGCATGTTTTTATTCCTATTACGGATGTCTGTTTCTTGTTTCTATGTGTTGATGCCAACCTGCTAATGGGACTGGGGATGGAAATTAGCCACTCGGCTATAATCCCATGCATTTACATGTCAATGTTTCTTAATGTGTACTGTCCCATTTTAAAAATAAATAAATAAATCTCAAACTCTAATCTCAAGCTGACAGGAGTGGCACCTGGTGTGGCCTCCTGTTGCTGTAGTCCATCTGCTTCAAGATTGGACATATTAGGTGTTCAGAGATGGTCTTCTGTAGGATTTGGTTGTAATGAATTGTTATTTGACTTCCTGTTGGCTCCTGTTAACCACTGTGACCTCTCTCCTCTGACCTCTGACCTTGTCATGTCTCTTAAATTAGGGCCGGGAGCCAGGTCCTGTCCGCCTGACAATTTATCATTAAAAGTGATTATTTTCAAGCATTTTATTACACATCTCACTGCCTCAGATGTATATGAAAAACTTCCCAAGGTTCTAAGCTTCAATTTAAGCCCAAAATGAGCTCTCTATCTAGAAGATTACAAATGCTATGACTAAAGTTCTCCACTGTATCTCAAATCAGAGAAAAAAGAACTTTCAAGATTTAGCATTCCAAAAGGGATTAAGCTTATTTACTCTATCTAAATAATATCTCAAATAATATGTTAAACAACAGAGACATGGGTTATGTACTGCTATACTATCTGGAATGAAATACATGAAAAGTGAATACTATATAATGGTATACGCCCCCCCCCCCCCCCCCCCCCCCCCCCCCCCCCCCCCCAGGGAGACTGGGATATCAGGATGCAACATAAAAGAACACAGTGACCAGGTTACACACATCAACACACTAAGAAACCAATACACTAACCCTGCTACACATCACACCCCACCTGAACTTATTCAGCAAAGACATGTTGGTGGTAAGTTCATCTTATTTTCTGGCTATAGAAAGAGATTGAGAGCATTGTTGATGTCAATGGGCCTACCAATAAGAATTTGTAACCGAAAGATTAACTAACTAGCTTTGTTTTTCTACTTACTAGGCAATGAACTGTTGTTTCCTTTTGTTGTCCTTATTCATTTCAGAATGGTAAAACATACAACAGATGAGACAGAGACTAGGGTGCATATGAGTATAAGGAAGGAAGGAGCTAGCTAGATAAAGTTAATACTACTGGTATTTGGCTATTGTAATAATGTATGTGTTGTTGTTTTAGCTAGCTAGTTAATTTAGCTTTGAATAATCTGAATAATGTAGGTTGAGTTTGACAAACTTTGCAAAATGTTTATAACATATTCTACCCAAAACACCCAATGAACCCAGGATACATCACTGATGATGTGTCTAAGTTGCACCCAAGTGTATATTAGAACTAGTTGATCTGGCCAAACCAGTGACCTCCGGGAACAGGACGGATGACGTCCGTGAAAGTATGGTGACTGCTGGAGAGACAGCCGACAACTGGAAAGACAGTAACCGGGGCAAAGAGGGCTAGCAACCCAAACTGCAGCTCCCGTGAGGGAGCACCCACAAGCAGGCTACGGAAAACTCTTAAGATAAGATAAGATAAGATATCCTTTATTAGTCCCACAGGGGGAAATTCCAAAATATACAGCAGCTGCAGGATACAAGAGAAGTACTGAAAATAAGGTAATTACAAATCAAATACAGTAATGAAAAAATAGACTTTTTTTTTTTTTTTAAAGTGTAAAAAAGTATATACTATAAAGTCAGTGGCATATTTACAGTCCTGATGTACATGTTTGTTGTTTGACAGATGGTTATGTACATGTTGATATTTTACAGGATGAGATTTGAGATATTATAATATAAATATGGTGGCTATGTACATGTTTGGTATTTTGCAGTGAAACATTTTAGGTATCACATATAAATATAAATATGGTTTATTGCACACTGGAGAGGTTTTTGTTATAAAGTCTGACAGCTGCAGTAAGGAAGGACCTGCAATACCTCTCTGTCACACACTTCGGGTGGAGCATCCTGTCACTCACGGAGCTCCTTAGTGCAGTGAGTGTGTGTTGGAGGGGGTGGGAGTCTTTGTCCATCATGGAAGACAGCTTGGCTGTAGTCCTCCTCTCCACCACCTCCTCCACCGGTTCCAGAGGGCATCCCAGAACTGAGCTGGCCTTCTTTATGAGTTTATCCAGTCTCTTCCTGTCAGCTGCTGTGATGCTGCTCCCCCAGCAGACCACTCCATAGAAGACAGCCGAATTATACCCCCAGGGGTGCCCGAGAAGGGGGGAGGATGAGCACCCCAACAGGACGGACCAACAGGCAATGACCCATGCTAACGGAAAAAAGACAACGAGCGCAGTTTGTTCATGTGGCAAAGTCTGCAAGAACCAGCATGGCCTGAAGATCCACCAGGCCAGAAAGAAATGTTTGACGGGGAAGCAGGTGGTGCAACGCACAGGTCCAGTACCTGGGGAGACGCAGGAGGAGCCTGGCCAGGAGTCAACCCACAGTACCCAGACCCTCCGTGCTCCACAAGCCCCTCCCTGTACCAGACATTCCGAACATCGCAGGGTCTTGTGGCCTGGTGCCACCAAGGAAGGCGAATGGCTCCAGTTTGACAGAGATCTGGATCAAGTCCTTGAAGCGGCCGCAAGGGGAGATGCAGACCAGAAGTTGCGGACGATGTCTGCAATGATCATCAGCATCGGTGCTGAAAGGTTTAGCATAAAGGAACAACAGCCAACCAGAGGTCTAGGGGAGCCAAACAGACGGGAGGTGAAGATCAGCCAGCTTCGGCAGGAGCTCAGACTTCTTGGGAGGCAGTTTAAGCAGGCAAGGGAGGAGGAAAAGGCTGGGCTGGCAGAACTCCGCAACATCGTGAGGAAAAAACTCACCACCCTCTGTCGTGCCGAGTGGAACAGGAAAAGGGCCAGGGAGAGAGCCAGGAAACGTGCAGCCTTCATCTCGAACCCTTTTGGTTTCACCAAGAAGATCCTCGGGCAGAAAAGAAACGGCCACCTCGTGTGCACTGAAGATGAGGTCAACGAGTACCTCAGAGCCACCTACAGTGACAGCGCTCGAGAAGAAGATCTTGGGCCATGCAAGACCTTGATAACTCCGCCAGAACCCACCACGGCATTTGACACCAAGGAGCCAACTTTGAAAGAAGTCGAGCAGGTTGTCAGAGCAGCGAGATCGAGCTCAGCACCAGGCCCCAGCGGAGTGCCGTATGTTGTCTTCAAGAGATGCCCCAGACTCTTGAAGCGACTATGGAGGATCCTCAGAGTCATCTGGAGAAGGGGGAAGGTAGCACAGCAGTGGAGACATGCAGAGGGTGTCTGGATTCCAAAGGAGGAGAACTCAAGCACCATCGAGCAGTTCAGGATCATCTCACTCCTCAGTGTCGAGGGCAAGATATTCTTTAGTATCATTGCCCGGCGCATGACGGAGTTCCTCCTTAGAAACAGCTACATCAACACCTCTGTGCAGAAGGGGAGAGTTCCGAAGGTCCCAGGGTGCATCGAGCATACAGGAGTCGTCACCGAGCTGATCCGGGAGGCACGGGAAGGCAAAGGAGACCTGGCAGTCCTTTGGCTAGACCTCGGCAATGCCTACGGGTCCATTCCACACAAGCTGGTGGAAACTTGGCTTGACCGACACCACGTTCCAGGTAAGATCAAGGACCTCATACTGGACTACTACAGCTGTTTCAGCGTGAGAGTCACTTCCGGAACGGTAACATCTGCATTTCATCGGCTCGAGAAAGGCATTATCACTGGATGCACCGTTTCCGTGATATTGTTCGCCTTGGCCATGAATATGCTGGTGAAGTCAGCAGAGGTGGAGTGCAGAGGCCCGCTCACCAACTCAGGTACGCGGCAGCCCCCCATCAGAGCATTTATGGATGATCTGACAGTGACTACAACATCAGTCCCGGGATGTCGATGGATCCTTCAAGGCCTCGAGCATCTCATTAACTGGGCCTGGATGACCTTCAAGCAGGCAAAGTCCAGGTCCTGGTGGTGAAGAGGGGGAAGGTTACAGACCTGTTTCGCTTCTCACTTGGAGGCACCCAGATTCCATCTGTGGGAGAGAAGCCAGTCAAGAGCCTGGGCAAGATCTTTGACTGCACCTTGAAGGACACTGCAGCACTCCAAGCAACATCAGAGGAGTTGGGAACCTGGCTGACAGCTGTGGATAAGTCAGGGCTACCAGGTAAGTTCAAAGCCTGGATTTACCAACATGGCATCTTGCCACGACTCCTCTGGCCTCTGCTGGTCTACAATGTGCCAATAACCACCGTTGAGGGCTTCGAGAGGAAGGTAAGTTGTTTCCTGCGGAAGTGGTTGGGCTTACAGCGAAGTCTCAGCAGCATCGCTTTGTACGGGAGAAACAACAAACTGAAACTGCCCTTCAGTAGTGTGACGGAGGAGTTTATGGTTACCCGAGCAAGAGAGGTGCTGCTGTATAGGGACTCCAGTGACATCAAAGTCTCCTCGGCCGGCATAGAAGTAAGAACTGGCAGGAAGTGGAAGGCTCACGAGGCAGTGGACCAGGCTGAGTCCCGCCTGCGACACAGGAAGCTGGTGGGATCAGTGGCTTCCGGCCGTGCAGGCTTCGGGAGCAACCCAAGACCTCACTACATCAAGGCCCAGGGAAAGGAGAGGCGTCAGCTGATCCAGCAGGAGATCCGAGCCGGGGTTGAGGAAGCCCGCTGTAGTAGGACAGTAGGGATGCGGCAACAGGGGGCGTGGACCCGATGGGAGGAGGCAGCTGACCGGAAGATAACATGGACAGAGCTATGGCGATCTGAGCCACACCGGATCAAGTTTCTGATCGAGTCGGTGTACGATGTCCTCCCAAGCCCGTCCAACCTCTTCCGCTGGGGCTTGGCCGAGAATCCACTGTGCCCTCTCTGCCAGAGAAGTGGATCGCTGGAGCACATCTTGAGCTGCTGCCCAAGGGCACAAGGAGAAGGGCGCTACTGCTGGCGCCATGACCAAGTGCTGCAGGTTATCGCAGAGGTCATCAGCACAGGGATCTCCACCAGCAAGCACCAGCAACCATCAAGGCAGTCTATCGCCTTTGTTAGAGCTGGAGAGAAGCCACAGAAGAGCCAGAGCCAAGCAGGAGGGCTGCTGGCATCAGCTCGGGACTGGCAGCTGAAAGTCGACCTAGGGAAACAGCTCAGATTCCCAGAGAACATCACAGTGACCAAACTCAGGCCAGACATAGTCCTGGTGTCAGAAACAACAAGGCAAGTGGTCCTGTTGGAGTTGACTGTTCCCTGGGAAGACCGGATGGAGGAGGCCTTTGAGAGGAAGAGGGCTAAGTACGAGGAGCCGGCAGGCAAGTGCCGGAGCAGGGGATGGAGGACCCGATGCAACCCCATCGAGGTCGGGTGCAGAGGATTCGTGGGCCAGTCTCTCGTCAGGGCACTCAAGATGCTTGGAGTGAAGGGACTGCAAAACAGAAGAGCCATCAAAAACATCACAGACGCAGCAGAGAAGGCGTCCAGATGGCTGTGGATCAAGAGGGGAGATCTGTGGACCGTAACAGCTACTTAGACACAAGCCGGGGACTGATCAACCCCGGCTGGGTCACCTGGGCGAGGGTGTCTGATGTTGTGAGACCCGAAACACCCAATGAACCCAGGATACATCACTGATGATGTGTCTAAGTTGCACCCAAGTGTATATTAGAACTAGGGTTTAGTCACCCAAACCAGCAGTTGAGAGGGAGACAGCCTACTGTCAACAACAGTACGTCAATGCCTGAAAAAAAATCACTCTATTATTGTGCTCGGACGTTTTGTGTTGATTTGTGGTCCTATGTGCGTGGGTGCAAATTACTTCGCACAACAAGGAATCTTTGTTTGCAGCCTTTACTGAACATCAGTCAGTAGTATGGAATACAAGCATCAGGAAACACTTTTCTGTCGGGTTGGGGTCTCTGGCACAGACAGCGAGCTAGCATATCCATGCAGTGTGAGCCGTGAGAACCGATCAACATCCAACCATTAACTGACACACTCACACCAGAGCCTCGTTATATCATCATGCGACTCTGAATAACCAATCAACTGGCTATACTTAGCAATACGTAACACAAAACTGCTACAGAGCATAAAACCTTAACCATTAACTACTATCTGCTCTACACTACATTTCACAACTCAATGTTGGCAGGTATGGTGTGTGTGTGTGTATGTGTGTATGTGTGTGTACACAATATTTCACTGTTGTAATGAATGTAATGCCTTTCTGATAGTTGCAAAATGCCAAAGAAACAACAAGATGATGAAGAATGGACAGCAGGCCAGAGTTCAAAGAAGACAAAAAATCAGCCCCCACCTCAGCCATCTCTGGAAAACTGCATCCTACATGGTTGTAAGGGGACAGTAAAGGACAAGTTCATACCTTTGTCTTCTCAGGATGATGCAGGCTGATCCACAGTTTTCCAGAGATGGCTGAGGTGGGAGCTGATTTTTCTTCTTCTTTGAGCTCTGGCCTGCTGTCCATTCTTCATCATCTTGTTATTTCTTTGGCATTTTGCAACTATCAGAAAGTCATTACATTCATTACAACAGTGAATTACAACAGTGAAATATTGTATACACACACACACACACACACCGACACACACACCATACCTGCCAACACTGAGTTGTGAAATATAAGGTGATTTTTGTTCAGGCATTGACATACTGTTGTTGACGGTAGGCTGTCTCCCTCTCAACTGCTGGTTTGGGTGACTAAACTCTAGAATATGTTATAAACATTTTGCAAAGTTTATCAAACTCAACCTACATTCATCCAGTTACCGAAAGATAAATTAACTAGCTAGCTAAAACAACAACACATACATTATTACAATAGCCAAATACCAGTAGTATTAACTTTATCTAGCTAGCTCCTTCCTTCCTTATACTCATATGCACCCTAGTCTCTGTCTCATCTGTTGTATGTTTTACCATTCTGAAATGAATAAGGACAACAAAAGGAAACAACAGTTCATTGCCTAGTAAGTAGAAAAATAAAGCTAGCTAGTTAACCTTTCAGTTACAAATTCTTATTGGTAGGCCCATTGACAGCAACAATGCTCTCAGTCTCTAAGTTACCACCAACATGTCTTTGCTGAATAAGTTCAGGTGGGGTGTGATGTGTAGCAGGGTTAGTGTATTGGTTTCTTAGTGTGTTGATGTGTGTAACCTGGTCACTGTGTTCTTTTATGTTGCATCCTGATATCCCAGTCTCCCTGGGGGGGCGTATACCATGATATAGTATTCACTTTTCATGTATTTCATTCCAAATAGTATAGCAGTACATAACCCATGTCTCTGTTGTTTAACATATTATTTGAGATATTATTTAGATACAGTAAACAAGCTTAAAAGTTTGAAAGTTCTTTTTTCTCCGATTTGAGATACAGTGGAGAGCTTTAGTCACAGCATGTGTAATCTTCTAGATAGAGAGCTCATTTTGGGCTTAGATTGAAGCTTAGAACCTTGGGAAGTTTTTAATATACATCTGAGGCAGTGAGATGTGTAATAAAATGCTTAAATAATCACTTTTAATGATAAATTGTCAGGCGGACAGGCATTTTTTTTGTCTTTTGGAATATGATGAGGGTGATATTTGAAAATAGAAAGGCAGCAAGCCCTATAATCTTTTTCTGCTAGTTTCCCTAAAGGGTCAGGATACTCCATGCTCGATTTGAGACTTTTCTGACCATTTATACAATTGCAGTACCTTAATATTAACAATGATATCATTTTGCCAGAAGCTTTTCCCAAAAAGGTGGTTTTTTTTGGCCCCTGAGACCAAACGGCCCTGAGTTGGGGTTGGTCCCTATCAACTTGTGATGACCCAAGGTATGGGATAACTGGAAATAATAGTGAAAAAAAGGTAGCAAAAAACATCCTGAGGGGTGGACCTGGCTCCCGGCCTAAAATACCTCTCTGCTCCATCCTGAAGGTCATCAGAATAATTCATCTTTAGAGGGTTCACCCTCGATCTTTCAAAATGAGGTCTCACTGTGAGTGAGGAGGATCTAAACTCCAGCTGAAGCTCTGAGGGTCACTTTGGTCCTTGTTCAGATTTGCAGAAGTAGAAGAAGAAAAAGAGGAAGTCAGGCGGAGTTTATTATTAAAGACAAAAGCAGAAATGAGCGCTCTGGGTGTTTCCTGTTGGTTCACACTCTTCAGATTCAGCTGAGCTGCTTTTAGGAGGAGCTGTCCTCCAGCAGAAATGTCTACATCACACAAACTTCATCTCCTTCTGATGAGGCTGAATCATCAGACTGTGTGTCTCACCTGAGGTTGGATCACCTTCACCCACCAACCCTCCCAACCTCACCTGTCCTGCTTATCACCTTATCCTGGCGGTGGAGCCTGTCCCAGCTGTCTTGTAATGATGCCTTCACTGACCATCAATCTGGACTCTGCCTTCTCTCCTGGTGCATTCACTGACATGATGTCCATCCCCTCTGCCCTTGTGGCCCTGTCACTGTCCGTCTGTCTGACCGTCTCTCTCTCTGTCTCTATGTCTGCTGCGCCCTGCAGTGTCGGAGCCGTCGGTGCAGATCTTTGAGCAGCCCAAACAACGAGGGATGCGTTTCAGGTACAAATGTGAAGGTCGCTCAGCTGGGAGCATCCCAGGTGAGAAGAGCAGCGACAACAGCCGGACATACCCAAGCCTCCAGGTGAATACACTCACACTCAGAGTGTTGACTTAGGGCCAGCCTCCAGGTGAATAAACTAACACTCAGGGTGTTGACTTAGGGCCAGCCTCCAGGTGAATAAACTAACACTCAGGGTGTTGACTTAGGGCCAGCCTCCAGGTGAATACACTCACACTCAGGGTGTTGATTTAGGGCCAGCCTCCAGGTGAATAAACTAACACTCAGGGTGTTGACTTAGGGCCAGCCTCCAGGTGAATACACTCACACTCAGGGTGTTGATTTAGGGCCAGCCTCCAGGTGAATACACTCACACTCAGAGTGTTGAATAGGGCCAGCCTCCAGGTGAATACACTCACACTCAGGGTGTTGATTTAGGGCCTGCAGGTGAATAAACTAACAGAGGGTTGATTTAGGGCGAGCCTGCAGGTGATTACACTCACACTCAGAGTGTTGATTTAGGGCCAGCCTGCAGGTGAATAAACTAACACTCAGGGTGTTGATTTAGGGCCAGCCTGCAGGTGAATAAACTAACACTCAGGGTGTTGATTTAGGGCCAGCCTCCAGGTGAATACATTCACACTCAGGGTGTTGATTTAGGGCCAGCCTCCAGGTGAATAAACTCACACTCAGGGTGTTGATTAGAGCCAGCCTCCAGGTGAATACATTCACACTCAGGGTGTTGATTTAGGGCCAGCCTCCAGGTGAATAAACTAACACTCAGGGTGTTGATTTAGGGCCTGCAGGTGAATAACTAACACTCAGGGTGTTGATTTAGGGCGAGCCTGCAGGTGAATAAACTAACACTCAGGGTGTTGATTTAGGGCGAGCCTCCAGGTGAATACACTCACACTCAGAGTGTTGATTTGGGGCGAGCCTGCAGGTGAATACATTCACACTCAGGGTGTTGATTTAGGGCCAGCCTCCAGGTGAATAAACTAACACTCAGGGTGTTGATTTGGGGCGAGCCTGCAGGTGAATAAATGAACACCCAGAGTGTTGATTTAGGGCGAGCCTGCAGGTGAATAAATGAACACCCAGAGTGTTGATTTAGGGCGAGCCTGCAGGTGAATAAATGAACACCCAGAGTGTTGATTTGGGGCGAGCCTGCAGGTGAATAAACGAACACCCAGGGTGTTGATTTAGGGCCAGCCTGCAGGTGAATAAGCTAATACTCAGAGTTAGTTGTCTTTATGCTCTGCTTATTTTTATTCAGGCAGGATTTTAGTTGGTGTTGAATCATGTGACCCTCTGTTCTGTTGTTTTTTTTGCGGTTTTATGATTTTAACCAGTTTTGTTTATTTTTTACTTTGAATTACTTTGTGAGTTTTATCTGTGTAAGGTGTTTTAGAAATAAGCTTTTATCACTTGTTTATATTCTGTTTATTATAATAATGACCTTTAAATATCCCCCACCATTAGATCTTGAACTACAGCGGTAAGGGAAAGGTGAGGGTCTACCTGGTGACGAAGAACGAGCCCTACCGTCCTCATCCTCATGACCTTGTTGGAAAAGACTGCAGAGACGGATTCTATGAAGCCGAGTTTGGACCGGACCGAAGAGTCATTGCGTGAGTACAAGTCCAAACACCTGCACACACAGCCAGAGCAGTTATTCATGCAGACAGAACAATGACTGTGTATCAAGACAGACGGACAAGTCCAGCAACTAAACCACACCAAGACACAAAAACTGTTCAACAAAAGCTGGTTTCTGTGACTCAAAGTCTGGACCAGAGCATGGAGTCTGCAGGTAGGACTCCAACTGTCAGAACACCCACTCGGAGGCACCGACACTTAAATGATAAAAACAGTTTGACAGCAGATGTGTCCACAAGAAGCACAGTGAGACATCACCCCGAGAAGAGGATGGAGCAGAGTGAGACATCACCATGAGGAGAGGAAGGAGCAGAGAGAGACATCACCATGAGGAGAGGAAGGAGCAGAGTGAGATATCAGCCCGAGAAGAGGACGGAGCAGAGTGAGACATCACCAAGAGGAGAGGAAGGAGCAGAGTGAGACATCACCATGAGGAGAGGAAGGAGCAGAGTGAGATATCACCCCGAGAAGAGGACGGAGCAGAGTGAGACATCACCCTGAGAAGAGAACAGAGCAGTGTGAGACATCATCCAGAGAAGAGGACAGAGCAGGGTGAGACATCACCATGAGGAGAGGAAGGAGCAGAGTGAGACATCATCATGAGGAGAGGAAGTAGCAGAGTGAGACATCACCCTGAGAAGAGGACGGAGCAGAGTGAGACATCACCATTAGAAGAGGACAGAGCAGAGTGAGACATCACCCCCAGAAGAGGACAGAGCAGAGTGAGACATCACCATTAGAAGAGGACGGAGAAGAGTGAGACATCACCCCGAGAAGAGGATGGAGCAAAGTGAGACATCACCCCGAGAAGAGGACGGAGCAGAGTGAGACATCACCATTAGAAGAGGACGGAGAAGAGTGAGACATCACCCCGAGAAGAGGATGGAGCAAAGTGAGACATCACCATGAGGAGAGGAAGGAGCAGAGTGAGACATCACCATGAGGAGAGGAAGGAGCAGAGTGAGACATCACCCCGAGAAGAGGACGGAGCAGAGTGAGACATCACCCCGAGAAGAGAACAGAGCAATGTGAGACATCATCCAGAGAAGAGGACAGAGCAGGGTGAGACATCACCATGAGGAGAGGAAGGAGCAGAGTGAGACATCACCATGAGGAGAGGAAGTAGCAGAGTGAGACATCACCCTGAGAAGAGGACGGAGCAGAGTGAGACATCGCCCCACGGAGAGGACAGAGCAGAGTGAGACATCACCCCCAGAAGAGGACAGAGCAGAGTGAGACATCACCATTAGAAGAGGACGGAGAAGAGTGAGACATCACCCCGAGAAGAGGACGGAGCAGAGTGACACATCATCATGAGGAGAGGATGGAGCAGAGTGAGACATCCCCCCGGGAAGAGGACGGAGCAGTGTGAGACATCACCCCGAGGAGAGGACGGAGCAGAGTGAGACATCGCCCCATGGAGAGGACAGAGCAGAGTGAGACATTACCCCGAGAAGAGCACGGAGCAGTGTGAGACATAACCCCACGGAGAGGACAGAGCAGAGTGAGACATCACCCCGAGAAGAGGATGGAGCAGAGTGAGACATCACCATGAGGAGAGGAAGGAGCAGAGTGAGACATCACCCCGAGAAGAGGACAGAGCAGAGCAAGACATCAACCCGGGGAGAGGACGGAGCAGAGTGAGACATCACTCCAGGAAGAGGACGGAGCAGTGTGAGACATCGCCCCACGGAGAGGACAGAGCAGAGTGAGACATCACTCCAGGAAGAGGACGGAGCAGAGTGAGACATCACCATTAGAAGGGGATGGAGAAGAGTGAGACATCACCCCGAGAAGAGGACGGAGCAGAGTGAGACATCATCCCAAGAAGAGGATGGAGCAGAGTGATACATCACCATGAGGAGAGGATGGAGCAGAGTGAGACATCACCCCGAGAAGAGGACGGAGCAGAGTGAGACATCACCCCGAGGAGAGGACGGAGCAGAGCGAGACATCGCCCCATGGAGAGGACAGAGCAGAGTGAGACATCACCCCGAGAAGAGGACGGAGCAAAGTGAGACATCGCCCCACGGGGGGACAGAGCAGAGTGAGAGATCACCCCATAAAGAGGATGGGGCAGAGTGAGACCTGAACGTGAGGAGAGGAAGGAGCAGAGTGAGACATCTCCCCGAAAAGAGGACAGAGCAGAGTGAGACATCAGCCCTAGAAGAGGACGGAGCAGAGTGAGATATCACCGTGAGGAGAGGACAGAGCAGAGTGAGACATCACCTCAAGAAGAAGACGGAGCAGAGGGAGACATCACCGTGAGGAGAGGAAGGAGCACAGTGAGACATCATCCTGAGAAGAGGACAGAGCAGAGTGAGACTTCACCCCGAGGAGAGGATGGAGCAGAGTGAGACATCACCCCAAGGAGAGGACAGAGCAGAGTGAGACATCACCCCACCGTGAGGAGAGGACGGAGAAGACTGAGACATCACCGTGAGGAGAAGACAGAGCATAGTGAGACATCGACCCTAGAAGAGGACGGAGCAGAGTGAGACATCACCGTGAGGAGAGGACGGAGCAGAGTGACACATCACTGTGAGGAGTGGACGGAGCAGAGTGATACATAACCCCACGGAGAGGACAGAGCAGAGTGAGACATCGCCCCACGGGGGGACAGAGCAGAGTGATAGATCACCCAAAAAAGAGGATGGGGCAGAGTGAGACATCAACCCTGGAAGAGGACAGAGCAGAGTGAGACATTACCCCACCGTGAGGAGAGGACGGAGCAGAGTGACACATCACCGTGAGGAGAAGACAGAGCATAGTGAGACATCGACCCTAGAAGAGGATGGAGCAGAGTGAGACATCACCCCGAGAAGAGGATGGAGTAGAGTGACACATCACTGTGAGGAGTGGACGGAGCAGAGTGAGAAATCACCCTAGAAGAGGACGGAGCAGAGTGAGACATTACCCCACAAGGGGACAGAGCAGAGTGAGACATCACCCCAAAAAGAGGATGGAGCAGAGTGAGACATCAACCCTGGAAGAGGACAGAGCAGAGTGAGACATCACCCAGAGGAGAGGACAGAGCAGAGTGAGACTTCACCCCGAGAAGAGGATGGAGCAGAGTGAGAGATCACCCTAAGGAGAGGACAGAGCAGAGTGAGACATCACCCCACCATGAGGAGAGGACGGAGCAGAGTGAGACATCACCCCGAGGAGAGGATGGAGCAGAGTGACACATCACTGTGAGGAGAAGACAGAGCATAGTGAGACATCGCCGTGAGGAGAAGACAGAGCATAATGAGACATCGACCCTAGAAGAGGACGGAGCAGAGTGAGACATCATTCCATGGAGAGGACAGAGCAGAGTGAGACATCACCCCGAGAAGAGGACGGAGCAGAATGAGACATCACCGTGAGGAGAGGACAGAGCAGAGTGACACATCACTGTGAGGAGAGGACGGAACAGAGTGAGACATCGCCCCGAGAAGAGGACGGAGCAGAGTGAGACATCACCCCTAGAAGAGGACGGAGCAGAGTGAGACATCACCATGAGGAGAGGACAGAGCAGAGTGAGACATCGCCCCATGGAGAGGAAGGAGAAGAGTGAGACATCACTCCGAGAAGAGGACGGAGCAGAGTGAGATGTTTCATAACTCCTTGTTTCCTGTCCACATGGAGACAGTCTTCCCCTTGGACAGAGTTTTCTTAAATTTGTCTTCAGGGACCTAAAGGCCTTATTTGTGGATGGAGGATCAAAACATGAAAGCCTGGTTTAGAAAGACATGCTTCTATGATCAGATCCCTCAGATGGGTGTCAAGTTTAGATGTGGACTGAAGTGGACTAAAGTGGACTTCAGGTCTTTAAAGTCTGCTCTTCATCTTCTTTTTCTTCTACAGTTTCCAAAACCTGGGGATTCAGTGTGTCAGGAGGAGGGAGGTGAAGGATGCCATCGTCCAGAGGATGACGAGGAAGATCAACCCGTTTAACGGTGAGTCCACATCACTGTGTCTGCGCCTGAGCCATTCTTCACACATCAGATGGGTCTGACTTCCTGGTTCAGTGGGGTCTGACCTCCTGGTTCACCCTCTGGTCCTGGTCCTGGTCTTTGACCCTGTTGTTTTAGGGTCTGGAGCTAAATGACTGTGAGGAGTGACCAGCAGAGTCTCTGGTCAGACGGTCTTGGCTGCTGGGTATAGATTCATGACCTGAACCTCAATCCACCCCCACAGAACCTCTGGTCCTGGTCTGGATCTGTCTGCTCCTGGTTCAGGTCTCAGAGAGTCTGCAGGCAGACGATGTCCTCATGTACAAACAGGCACGCTCTAGTACTTCCTCATTCCTGCCTCACAGTTTCTCTCTGATTGCAGAGCAAGATGGGGGGTGGGGGGGGTGGGGGGGGGGGCGGTGGGGGTTTCCCCAGACTCTCAGGACCAGGACAGACTTATAATCCAGGAACTGGTCTGATGTGGAGCTCCATGCTTTAGCAGGTCTTCACTGATGTCCCTGAATCATTGGGGGGGTAGACTGCCGCATGAGTCTGAGCAGTCTTCACATCAGGACCAGGGTCAGGATCAGGATCAGGATCAGGGTCAGGACCAGGATCAGGATCAGGGTCAGGATCCTCTCATCAGCAGAAACAAACCTGCTGTCCGTGAAGAAGGACCACAGTTTATTACACATGTGGACAAAATTGTTGGTACCCTTCTGTTAAAGAAAAAAACCCCACAATGTTCACTGAAATAACTTGAAACTGACAAAAGTAAGAATAAATAAAATTTTACTGAAAATTAACTAATGAAAATCAGACATTGCTTTTGAATTGTGGTTTCAACAGAATCATTTTAAAAAACAAACTAATGAAACTGACCTGGTCAAAAATGATGGTACCCTTAACTTCATATTTTGTTGCACAACCTTTTGAGGCAATCACTACAATCAGGAGATTTCTGTAACTCTCAGTGAGACTTCTGCACCTGTCCATAGGTATTTTGGCCCACTCCTCATGAGCAAACTGCTCCAGCTGTCTCAGGTCTGGAGGGTGTCTTCTCCAGACTGCATGTTTCAGCTCCTTCCACAAATGTTCAATAGGATTTAGATCAGGGCTCATAGAGGGACACTTCAGAATAGTCCAGTGTTTTGTTCTGAGCCATTCTTGGGTGTTTTTAGCTGTGTGTTTTGGGTCATTATCCTGTTGGAGGACCCATGACCTGTGACTGAGACCAAGCTTTCTGACACTGGGCAGCACATTTGGCTCCAGAATGCCTTGATAGTCTTGAGATTTCATTGTACCCTGCACAGATTCAAGACACCCTGTGCCAGATGCAGCAAAGCAGCCCCAGAACATAACTGAGCCTCCTCCATGTTTCATAGTAGGTACAGTGCTCTTTTCTTTGTATGCTTCATTTTTGTGTCTGTGAACATAGAGCTGATGTGACTTGACAAAAAGCTCCAGTTTTGTCTCATCTGTCCAAAGGACATTCTCCCAGAAGCTTTGTGGTCCGTCAATATGCATTTTGGCAAATTCCAGTCTCGCTTTTTTATGATTTGCTTTCAACAGTGGTGTCCTCCATTAACTCCACTTTGGCTCAAACAGTGATGGATGGTGTGATCTGATACTGATGTACCTTGACCTTGGAGTTCACCTCGAATCTCTTTGGAAGTTGTTCTGGGCTCTTTGGTTACCATTCATATTATCCGTCTCTTCAATTTGTCATCAATTGTCCTCTTGCAGCCACGTCCAGGGAGGTTGGCTACAGTCCTGTGGACCTTAAACTTCTGAATAATATGTGCAGCTGTAGTCACAGGAACATCAAGCTGCTTGGAGATGGTCTTATAGCCTTTACCTTTAACATGTTTGTCTATAATTTTCTTTCTAATCTCCTGAGACAACTCTTGGGGAAATCAAGCAGATGATTTACTGACTGAATTGATCATCCTAATGTGATTCAGGACCACAAATGAGCTGAAACTCTCTTCAGATGCACCGCAGTGCAACGCCCTCATTGAGAGCATGAGTCACTGTGGAGACCTTGTTTGTGGTTAAACTCTGCCCACGCTCTGCCTCCCACCTCAGCGGCTGATCCTGCTGACTCCAGATCATCTGTCTGCAGGTTGATTTCATGTCTCCTGCCCTCTGTTCAGAGATCTCACTTACACACACTCCCTGAGGCTCCAAGACCTTAACCTCTGACCTCTGACTCTCCAGACTTAACCTCCTCACTCAGTGTCCTTCAGATGTCACCAGAAGAATCAGAAGTCTGTTCATTGACTCTGTCCTGCAGATCTGACCTGACTCTGTCCTGCAGGTCTGACCTGACTCTGTCCTGCAGGTCTGACCTGACTCTGTCCTGCAGATCTCCTGAGTGCGCTCAGTCCACAGAGCTTCACAGTGTCAAACACGTCACTTCTGATATTTAGTGTCGAGCTGCATCGATGAATGATCTGCAGTTCGCTTCTGTTTCCCACCTCTAGGCAAACAGTAAGCTCATCATAAACTACATAAGCAACAGTATGACCACCCCTACCCTCTGTCTGCCATGAACACCATGTTGATCTCACTGTTGCCATCTCTGCTGACTGCCTCTGACCAGAGTCAGACCCATGATCCTCCAGGGGGTCTTTACCAAGTCTAAACTGGAGCTGGTTTTCAAATCCCATCCCTACTTTTCAACCAACCACGAGGTCCTCAGAGAGCAGAAACCTCCTGAATATCTGTCACTGCAGCCGAGTAAATACTGAAAATGTAAGAAACTGTCTGATCTCAGACTTTAAACAATTATTTAAAACATTCAATGATCCACGACCAGATCAACAGCAACATCCAATCACATCCTCAGGCCATGATCAGAATCCACTGAGACTGTCTTCAAGATGTGTTTAGAGTATAGAGATAGAGGGACAGAGGGACAGAGGGACAGACAGACGGACAGAGGGACAAAGGGACGGACAGACAGACAGAGGGTCAGACAGGCTGGCAGACAGTCAGACAGACCGACAAAAGTCAGACATGGGGACAGACTGAGAGACATTAAAAAGATTAAAAAGACAACTGCACACAGACATGTGACCTCCCTGGTGGAGGTAAAGATGTCTTTTTAATGCTCCTTTCTGGAGGCTGTAGGGCCTGTCTTTGGCCCCCTGTAGGGCCTGTCTTTGGCCCCCTTTAGGGCCTGTCTTTGGCCCCCTGTAGGGCCTGTCTTTGGCCCCAGGGCCTCAGTATGTGGAGGCTGTAGGGGCCTGTCTTTGGCCCCCTGTAGGGCCTGTCTATAGCCCCCTGTAGGGCCTGTCTTTGGTCCCCTGTAGGGCCTGTCTTTGGCCCCAGGGTTTCAGTATGTGGAAGATGCAGCCCTGGTGACAGAGCTGAGATGTTTCCACTGGGCTCACACGTCAGGAGCTCCGTGGTCTCCTCCCTCACACTCACTTCAGTTTCCACTTTGACGTCTCACAGCGTCACCACGGAGACAGAAAGTGAGACATGGGGGAGGAGAGGGGAGGAGGGGGGAGGTGTGAAAGTGAGTGTGGGCGTCTCTCAGTCAGAGGGTGAGGTCTGCTGCTGAGAGGACAACCACAGAGTGACGCTGTAGCAGGGTTGTGACGTCTGTGTATGTGTGTGCCTCCAGCGGTTCCAGGTCAAGGTCATGACCTTTCATCCTGGCTCCTGCTGGCTGAGGCCCTCATTGAACCTCATCAGATGGATGTAGATGTTTGGTTTTAAAGGAACCACAGGTCCACCATATGCATCATGTCTCTTCTATCAACATCCATGTTCTGCTCTATGGGTCCATGGTCAGATATACGTTTCCTGGCCACTTCATTAGGTACACCTTTTTAGTCTCAGGTTGGACCTCCTTCACCCTCAGACCTCCTTAATTCAACAAGGAGCTGAAACGTCCCTCAGAGATGTTGGTCCATATCTCTCTGACAACATCACACAGCTGCTGAACATCCAGGATGAGAATCTACTCCACCACATCCCAAAGGTGCTCTATTGGACTGAGATCTGGTGACTGTGGAGACCAGAGTTCAGTGAAGAAACCAGTCTGAGATGATCTGAGCTCTGAGACATGGAGCTGCTGGAAGTCTCCATCAGAAGATGGTCCACTGTGGTCATAAAGGGATGGACATGGTAAGCAGCAATACTCAGGTAGGCTGTGGGGTTTAAACCATGCTCAGGTGAGACTAAGGGGCCCAAAGTGTGCCAAGGAAACGTCCCCCACTCCATCGCACCAGCAGCAGCCTGAACCCCTGAATCCAAGGCAGGATGGATCCATGCTTTATGATGTTCACACCAAACTCTGAGCCGACCATCTGAATGTGTTTGTGCTGCAGTCCCACAGGAGCAGCTCCTGCAGACAGAGGAGTACGACCTGAACGTGGTCCGTCTGTGCATTCAGGTGTTCCTGCAGGATCAGAATGGACAGTACACCAGAGCCCTGAGCCCCATCGTCACCAACCCCATCTACGACAACCGTGAGTCTGACACACTCACACACACACTGTTAACAACACAAGAGATGGATGATAGATGGATGATGATGAATGGATGGATGGATGGATGATAGATGAATCGATGGAATGATGATGTATGTATGTATGTATGTATGGATGGATGGATGACATGAATTGATGGATGGATGATGGATGGATGAAGGATGGATAGAGCGTCAGTCTGGTTCTCCTCCAGGATCATCCATCACAGTGTGAAACATGGACAAAGTCATGCTCTGATTTTTGATCCTTTATCAGCTCTAACAATGGTTTCTGCAAAGGTCTTCATTAAAACATTTATGAATTTGGGACAGAAATAAGTCAAATGACCTTGAATAACCTCCAGTAACCAAGGTCCTTATGACTGCTGCCTTGGCAGGTGGCTCATGTAGAATTATCTTTGTTAATGGTTAAATAAATGTCAAACAAATCAAGCGAATGAAACAGTAAGTGATAAACTGTAGGAGGCCTTACTTTAAGTTCAGCTTGTCACACTTAATGTCGTCATTTCTTCTTTTGTCTGATTAAAGGTACTTTAATGGTCAGTTTGAAAAATGTGTTTCAGATTATTTGTGTCATTCTTGTTTTGATTCGTATGATCTTTTTTGTTTAAACCTGGGACACTAAATGATTGGTTGTGATGACCACATGACCTGTGTTTGATGACTGCACTGCGTGGCGCTGAGGAAGCTGTGAGCCAAACGCGTTCACTTACATCCGTAAAGTCCAAGAGAAGTCTTTTTTCAGAGTGCGGTGGATAGTCTCTGCTCCTAATGCGTAATTAAATTAAATTGATAACTAAAATAAAACACAAATACATCCAGTCTAACAGATGAAAGAATGCAGCCATACATTTTTCTGATACCTCTGATCCAAACCTGCTGATGATGGCTGCTGGTTGTTTATGGCCTCTTTGCTCCAACATTAGACACTCTGTTTCTGTCGCCATGGTTTCTTTAACACAAATTAGCGGTAAGGACCATGAAGACAAACCCAGTGCCACCTTGGGTCTGGGTGGAGTACTGCAGACCAGCATGGACCACCAGCACACAGGCCGGTGTGGGCACCATGCTGAAGGTTCAGAGTAGATACCAAAGATGGACCGGGCTTTACTCTCATCTGCTGATCCCAGCACATCTAAGCCCCGCCCACAGCCCCGCCTCTTTCTCCTTAGAGCATGCTGATTGGTCCTGTTATTCTTCAACCAGGAACCAACAAATGAGTCTAAAGCTTTGAAGGATGGATCCTTCTGATGACAGACAGGGTTTATAGTGAATCTGGTCCACAGCAGCAGAATCGCAGAGTCTCACACAGGTGCAGGTGTGGGATTATCTCAGTGTCACGGGGGCTGGAGCCTGTCCCTGCTGAGACTGAGGCGGGGCACATCCTGGACTGGTCAGCAGCCAATCACAAGGCAGTACAGCTCTGACCGTAATCCTGCTTCTTCAAAACAGACGGGATATCTTCTAATCAGAGGACTGCAGCTTTTTACCCTTCACTGTGGTGTTTGCCCCGCACCACCACCACCACCTCCACCACACACACACACACCCCCACACCCCCACACAGCCAGTCATGGTCAGAGTGTCTGCATCGCTCAGGTAACCTGACAGCAGGTGACCTGTTGGAGTGAGTATCAGGTGTTCAGGCCTGTATTATGGCTCAGATACTGACGTGCAGAGCTGAAGTTAAAGGTGGTGAAGTTGCTGAATGTTCCTCACACAGAAAGAGGAAGTAGGTCGTACACACTCACCCTCAGACCACACCGTTACCATGGAGAACTTCCTCTTCTGACAGCCGTCATGTGAGCGTGGTCGCCGTCCTCACTCCAGTTAAGATGTAACCAGGTCAGACAGAGACACCGATGAGCCCTGACAGCACTGAACGAAGACACAGTCTGGAGAAACGATTCACTCATGATGGTCCACAAGGTCAAACATCCATGAGGGGCGACAGACATGTGTGGAGTTATTACCCCTCTCAGCCAGAGCCTGCTACTGGCTCAGTCTTGTAGCAGAAGGTTCTGCAGAAGCCTACATTGGACCCCTGGCCTTTTACATGACAGACCCCCACCATCAATCCTCCTCTGTCTTTTGTCTCCATGTCCTCCGCCCTCTAGTCCACCAGGGTTCATCTGATATGTTTGAAGACCACCTGACACAGCTTCAGGGCTCCTCACTGAGGAGGGCGGTCATGTCTCTGCATGTATGGTTTTGTGATCCGTGTCTCAGTCCAGTTTGTATGTTTTTGTGTCCTCAGGAGCTCCAAACACGGCTGAGCTGAGGATCTGCCGGGTCAACAGGAACAGTGGCAGTGTCAAAGGAGAAGATGAGATCTTCTTACTGTGTGACAAAGTCCAGAAAGGTTTGTCCCTGAAATAAGCAGCTCTTTATTTATCTAATAGTTCATTTTTGGACTTTGAACTTCATTCAAATCATCATTTGATTTTGTTGCACACTGATTAATGAAATTACTTATTGTACAAAAGGAAAACAACAAGAGCTTATTCTTATTCTTTCTCCACACCTACCATAAAACAGTAAAGCAAAGTCTAATATTACTGACATACAAACTGTGGTTACCAGGCATCACTTCAAAAAAAAATCATCAGTGTTATGTCAGTTAATGATAGTATGAGATGTTTGAATGAAGGATTCTCAATACCAGACTGTGGATTATCATAGTTTATTTCATAGTCGATACAAATATACATGGATGCAAGTGGATGCAGTTTGTCTGTGTCATGGTGTTTGAGTGAGTAAGGGTCTGTGAGTGAGTGTGTCTGTGTGCTCACTACATGATGTGTGTGTGAGTGAGTGTGTCTGTGTGCTCACTACATGATGTGTGTGTGAGTGAGTGTGTCTGTGTGCTCACTACATGATGTGTGTGTGAGTGAGTGTGTCTGTGTGCTCACTACATGATGTGTGTGTGAGTGAGTGTGTCTGTGTGCTCACTACATGATGTGTGTGTGAGTGAGGATGTCTGTCTCACAGTAGGATGTGTCTTCACATTTGCTTATATGTTTGGCATACATTCCCAATATGGCTAAGATACTGTGTTGGTATTTGCTCTCTATATGGTCATGCTATGTTCAGTTGAGTGCTAGACGTTCAGTCTGAGGTTTATCCTTACTCAGCCCCAGCTCAGCTTAAATTCATCTGTAATGATTAAAACATACATAACTTAAAATATATGGATGCATGGATAAACTAAAGTTATATATGGATAGGATTGATCCATAACTCAAATAATGATACATGAATAGGTCCATGACTTAAATTCATGCTATCAGTTAAGTTAATAGTTGTACTTAGAACATGACAAATGTTTGGCTATAATTAAAATAAAAACTGTACATTTTTAGTTTGAAAGAGCATGGTCAAATGTTGGAGGTAAATAATAATAAAAAGAACAATAAAAAAGGCATGAAAACTTGAAAGCCCTGCAATAGCAAAAAGTTCAGATTTCAGCTGTGATCCAGCATTGGTTTGAATCCAAAGTTAAACCTTTTGTCTGGAGGGGATGGTGGATGGTGGCCCTTGTATTAGTCAATGTCAATAAAACCAAGACTCTAGAAAGTTCAGAAACTTAAAGCAGCTGCACCATCTGCCAAAAAAAAAACATGTTTAGGGTCAGGTTTAACCTCTCAAGGTCAGAACCGGGAGATATTAATATATCTGCAAAAGGTGGAGAGGCAGCTAAAGGTCACAGGATGCTGATGGACTTGGGGTAGAGCAGAAGTGTTACAGGTCTTCGACATTCCTGGGACAGAGATTTGGAGCATCATATGATGAAGAGGGGACTGAATCCATGTTTAATGTCCTGGGATCTCAGGGTGAGGTCTTACTCGATCCCAAGCGGGCTCTGTAGACCTGGTCTCAAAACTCAGTGCTCTGCTTAGATTTAGGGTTGATGAAGGTCCATTAGATACCATCAGTGTTGTTCAGAAACAGATTGGGTTCTGTCTTAAGAGACTGTAGATCATATCTGCTTTTTCAAAACCACTGGTCCAGACACCAGATCATCCTCAGGGACTGAAGTGTACTGGACAGTTGCATGTGAGAGAAGGTCATCTGATGCAGGACAGAATGGACAAACATCTCCTTCAGTGGAGCAGGTATCTGGATGAAACCAAAGAGCCCATGTTGTGCTTTTAGGAGTTTCTTCTGTCCTAGTATGTTAATCATGTCTCCTCTGAGTGATGGAGCACTTCTATAAACAAGACAAAAAGTCCACAGCCCCAGGACTCCCCCCTTTAAAGCTCCAGTAGCTGCCTGAAATGGCTACTTTCCCTGGCCTCCCTGGATGGACCTACCAGTGTGATGTCATACCATCAGCAGTTTAAGCCCATTGGCTCAGGGAAGCAAGCCCAGTGCAGTGTGTGGATGTTAGAATGAATGCAGAGCTGCTGACAACATGGTGCTGAGCAGCACTGAACTGACCAATCATCACAGAGCAGACCTGTAACCAATGAGAGCAGACTGGGCCCATGTGCGGAAGGGTCCTTAAAGTGACAGGAGCTCCAACAGAGCATCGTTGACAAATAGAGAATATAGGAGGATCAGTGGGACTTAACATGGGAACTAGAATGTTCTTAAACATCAGTGATGTGAACAAACTCCAGTATTCATCATGGATGGAGGTATGGACCTGAGTTAGGACAGATTACGAGCTCTGACAGCCTGGATGATGTTCAAATGGAAAAGGGCTTTATTCATGACCCTCGTTTATTTTCTGTTTCATTTACTCCGTGGACCATGTTTCTTTAGGCCACAGGGAAGAACTGAGCCCTGATCACAGTGGGGATGGAGGGTGGGGGACAAGGGTGGGTAGTAAAGCCTTCTCATGTTCAGAAGGGCCATGATGAAATGATAAAAAGAACATTTAATCATAAAGGGTTTAAAGATATAAGCTATGAATCAAACACCACAAGAAGAAGATCTTAACTCTTGATTTCACCTGCATGAGCCTCCAGGTGGACCTCCCTGCAGCACCTCTGCCTGCTCCAGTCGGGTCTCTGTAGTAAACACCTCCTCAGGTCTTCCATTCATCTCCATCATGTTTCATACCCACACATCTCTGCATGTTTAGTCAGTGTCCCGCTCTCTGTCCCATCACCCTTCCTCCAGATGACATCGAGGTCCGCTTCTTCTCGTCTGACGGCTGGGAGGCCAAAGGCTCCTTCTCTCAGGCCGACGTCCACCGTCAGGTCGCCATCGTCTTCAAGACTCCACCCTACTACAACACTTCCATCACCGAGTCTGTCACCGTGCACATGCAGCTCCGCCGACCCTCAGACCAGGAAGTCAGTGAACCCATGGACTTCAGATACCTACCAGACGACAAAGGTGGGAGCAGATGGCCTCTGTGTGCAGAGAGGGGTCAAAGGTCAAGCCTGGTCAGTTTAACATGCTATTTCTGCTTATAGATCCCTATGGTTACAACGAGAAGAAACGGAGAAGAGAGAACCTGATGAGGATCTCAGGACTGACAGGTCAGTGACATCAGGTCTAGAGCAGGACCCGCAGTTAGAACATCCTTCAGGGTCATTGATAGATGTTTGGGAAAGGGCTGCACGGTGGGATTGTGGTTGGTGCCGCACAGGATTAAGGTTGTTGATTTGACTTCCTGACTCAGTTTGGCCCTTTCTGTGTGGAGTTTACATGTCCCTGTTCTTAGAAGTGAACTTCTTTGTTCCATCTGTGAGATTTTGATAGGACATTCTGGGACAGCAAACCAGGAAGTCAAGAATCACAACATAAAGTCCATTTTTAAAGATTTATGTGGAACGTTACCATAGCAACAGTTAGCATACTGCACCTGTCATGGAGGCCTGTATATATTAAATTCTCATTTTGATGCTGTTGTACTATTCAGTGTTAACGTAAATATTAGATTATTACTCTTTTCATGATTATTATTGATTATACTTCTATAAAAACTATCACTACAACCACACAGACATGAGGACCCTCCTGAAAACCAGATGTTGCATCTCAAGAGGCTAACCTCTAATAAATTTATATTCAGCAGAGACAAATATGACGAAGACAGGTCTATGACTGGTCCATTGATCTGTCACTAACTGTAGTTCTTACTTTAGTCCACTTGTCTCCACTTACCTCCCTCCCTTTGCCCACACACCCAACACAGCATCGTGTGGATTTGCTGTTCATCATGAGACTGGGGTCCACATTCAAGATTTCCTGCTGCTTAACTGAAGGTTTTTTCTTGCCACCATGATGGAGGGATTCATGATTGGCTATATGGATTCATGTTGGGTGTTGGATGTATATATTTGTATTTATGTATATGTGTATTTTATATATGTATATATGTATCTATGCATATATGTGTATTCATAATATGAAGAGTTTGTCTTCAGCCTGCTCTATTGTAAAGTGTCTTGAGATAACACATGTTATGAATCGGCGCTATACAAATAAAGATTGATTGATTGACTGATATCATACCTGTACATGTAACAACACTTTTCTTTTATCTCCAGGGGGTCCATTCGCTGGTCTATCCATGAACCGTCCCAAAGCTGTCCCTCAGAGTGCTATGACCCACATGAGGAAAGGTACCAGTCTGGACTTCAAGTTCTATAGGAATCGATGATCAGGTCTGAGAGATGGGACTGTGATCCAGCTCCGGGTCTGCAGCTCGGAGTCTGCAGCTCTGTCCAGTCACAGTCCGGTCAGGACTTCATATTAAGACAAGGATGGAGCTGATGGTCCTTTAACACTGAAGGTGTTTGGAGCTGACGGTCCTTTAACACTGAAGGTGTTTGGAGTTGATGGTCCTCTAACACTGAAGGTGTTTAGAGCTGATGGTCCTTTAACACTGAAGGTGTTTAGAGCTAATGGTCCTTTAACACTGAGGATGTTTGGAGTTGATGGTCCTTTAACACTGAAGGTGTTTGGAACTGATGGTCCTGTAACACTGAAGGTGTTTGTAGTTGATGGTCCTTTAACACTGAAGGTGTTTGGAGTTGATGGTCCCTTAACACTGAAGGTGTTTGGAGCTGATGGTCCTTCAACACTAAAGGTGTTTGGAGCTGATGGTTCTTTAACACTGAAGGTGTTTGAAGCTGATGGTCCCTTAACACTGAAGGTGTTTGAAGCTGATGGTCCTTCAACACTGAAGGTGTTTGGAGCTGATGGTCCTCTAACACTGAAGGTGTTTGTAGCTGATGGTCCTTTAACACTGAAGGTGTTTGGAGTTGATGGTCCCTTAACACGGAAGGTGTTTGAGGCTGATGGTCCTCTAACACTGAAGGTGTTTGGAGCTGATGGTCCCTTAACACGGAAGGTGTTTGAGGCTGATGGTCCTATAACACTGAAGGTGTTTGGAGCTGATGGTCCTCTAACACTGAAGGTGTTTGGAGCTGATGGTCTTTTAACACTGAAGGTGTTTGGAGTTGATGGTCCCTTAACACGGAAGGTGTTTGAGGCTGATGGTCCTATAACACTGAAGGTGTTTAGAGCTAATGGTCCTTTAACACTGAAGGTGTTTGGAGCTGATGGTCCCTTAACACGGAAGGTGTTTGAGGCTGATGGTCCTATAACACTGAAGGTGTTTGGAGTTGATGGTCCTCTAACACTGAAGGTGTTTGGAGCTGATGGTCTTTTAACACTGAAGGTGTTTGGAGTTGATGGTCCTTTAACACTGAAGGTGTTTGGAGACGATGGTCCTTCAACACTGAAGGTGTTTGGAGCTGATGGTCCCTTAACACTGAAGATGTTTGGAGTTGATGGTCCTTTAACACTGAAGGTGTTTGGAGTTGATGGTCCTTAAACACTTAAGGTGTTTGGAGTTGATGGTCCTTCAACACTGAAGGTGTTTGGAGCTGATGGTCCTTCAACACTGAAGATTTTTGGAGTTGATGGTCCTTTAACACTGAAGGTGTTTGGAGCTGACGGTCCTTTAACACTAAGGGTGTTTGGAGTTGATGGTCGTTTAACACTGAAGGTGTTTGGAGCTGATGGTCCCTTAACACTGAAGGTGTTTGTAGCTGATTGTCCTTTAACACTGAAGGTGTTTGGAGTTGATGGTCCTTCAACACTAAAGGTGTTTGGAGCTGATGGTCCTTCAACACTGAAGATTTTTGGAGTTGATGGTCCTTTAACACTGAAGGTGTTTGGAGTTGATGGTCGTCTAACACTGAAGGTGTTTGGAGTTGACGGTCCTTCAACACTAAAGGTGTTTGGAGCTGATGGTCCTTCAACACTGAAGATTTTTGGAGTTGATGGTCCTTTAACACTGAAGGTGTTTGGAGTTGATGGTCGTTTAACACTGAAGGTGTTTGGAGCTGATGGTCCCTTAACACTGAAGATGTTTGGAGTTGATGGTCCTTTAACACTGAAGGTGTTTGGAGTTGATGGTCCTTCAACACTAAAGGTGTTTGGAGCTGATGGTCCTTCAACACTTAAGATTTTTGGAGTTGATGGTCCTTTAACACTGAAGGTGTTTGGAGTTGATGGTCCTTTAACACTGAAGGTGTTTGGAGCTGATGGTCCCTTAACACGGAAGGTGTTTGGAGCTGATGGTCCTTTAACACTGAAGGTGTTTGGAGTTGATGGTCCTTCAACACTAAAGGTGTTTGGAGCTGATGGTCCTTCAACACTTAAGATTTTTGGAGTTGATGGTCCTTTAACACTGAAGGTGTTTGGAGTTGATGGTCGTTTAACACTGAAGGTGTTTGGAGCTGATGGTCCCTTAACACTGAAGATGTTTGGAGTTGATGGTCCTTTAACACTGAAGATGGTTGGAGTTGATGGTCCTTTAACACTGAAGGTGTTTGGAGTTGATGGTCCTTTAACACTGAAGATGTTTGGAGTTGATGGTCCTTTAACACTGAAGGTGTTTGGAGCTGATGGTCCTTCAACACTGAGGATGTTTGGAGCTGATGGTCCTCTAACACTGAAGGTGTTTGTAGCTGATGGTCCTTTAACACTGAAGGTGTTTGTAGCTGATGGTCCCTTAACACTGAAGGTGTTTGAGGCCGATGGTCCTCTAACACTGAAGGTGTTTGGAGCTGATGGTCCTCTAACACTGTAGATGTTTAGAGCTGATGGTCCTTTAACACTGAAGGTGTTTGGAGTTGATGGTCCTTTAACACTGAAGATGTTTGGAGCTGATGGTCCTCTAACAATGAAGGTGTTTGTAGCTGATGGTCCTCTAACACTGAGGGTGTTTGTAGCTGGTGGTCCTCTAACACTGAAGGTGTTTGGAGCTGATGGTCCTTTAACACTGAAGGTGTTTGGAGCTGATGGTCCCTTAACACTGAAGGTGTTTGAGGCCGATGGTCCTCTAACACTGAAGGTGTTTGGAGCTGATGGTCCTCCAACACTGTAGATGTTTAGAGTTGATGGTCCTTTAACACTGAAGGTGTTTGGAGTTGATGGTCCTTTAACACTGAAGATGTTTGGAGCTGATGGTCCTCTAACAATGAAGGTGTTTGTAGCTGATGGTCCTCTAACACTGAGGGTGTTTGTAGCTGATGGTCCTCTAACACTGAAGGTGTTTGGAGCTGATGGTCCTTTAACACTGAAGGTGTTTGAGGCTGATGGTCCTTTAACACTGGAGGTGTTTAGAGCTGATGGTCCTCTAACACTGAAGGTGTTTGGAGCTGATGGTCCTTTAATACTTAAGGTGTTTGAGGCTGATGGTCCTTTAACACTGAAGGTGTTTGGAGCTGATGGTCCTCTAACACTGAAGGTGTTTAGAGCTGATGGTCCTCTAACACTGAAGGTGTTTAGAGCTGATGGTCCTTTATCACTGAAGGTGTTTGGAATTGATGGTTCTCTAACACTGAAGGTGTTTGGAGCCAGTGGTCCTTCAACACTAAAGGTGTTTCGAGCTGATGGTCCCTTAACACTGAAGACTTTTGGAGCTGATGGTCCTTTAACACTGAAGGTGTTTGGAGCTGATGGTCCTTTAACACTAAAGGTGTTTGGAGCTGATGTCCCTTAACACTGAAGGTGTTTGGAGCTGATGGTCCTCTTACACTGAAGGTGTTTGGAGCTGATGGTCCTCTAATGTTGGAGGTGTTGGACCGTTTGATCAGGATGATTCTTCACTCTGTCCCTCTCTGTTTGTCCTCAGCTGATCTTGGTGGTCTCTACCTGAGGCAGCATCATGCTCCTGTGATGTCCCACCAGTCTGTCTTTAACCAGCAGTACCAGCTCACCAATCAGAGTGCCCTGATGTCATCACAGACTCCTAATGTGCCCATCAGTCATCAGTGGGCTAATTCCAACCCCCCCATCTCCATGGAAACAGTCACTGTTAACCCCACCTTAAACCAGCTGGCCCGCCCAGACCCCCCCAGACTGCAGCCAGGCCATGGACCAGGTTTTCCGCCAGTCCTCCCAGAGCTCTCCGTGAACGACTTGCAGTGCCTCGACTCTGCCCCCCTGAGCCAGCCAGAGACCCAGAACCTGTTCAACCTGCAGACCCCCAGGACGGGGAACCTTCCAGAACCCCGGAATCAGAGCCAGATCCAGAGCCAGAATTATAGCCAGGGCCAGAATCTGAGCAAGATCCAGAACTACTGCCAGGGACAGACCCAGGGCCAGATCCAGAACTATAACCACCCCCAGAGCCAGGGTCTGCAGACCCAATGGCCAAACTTCAACCCCATAAATCCCACCCAGAGTCCATTTAATGGCTCTGTACCTGGAGGGGGAGGGGGGGCACAGGGGCTGGGCTTGTTTCTGGAGGGGGAGGAGCTTTTCAAGGGTCTGGTGGGGGCAGAGTCTCAGACTGGCTTCCATTTAAAACAAGAACCACAGATCCCAGAATCCCCTGCTCCACTCCTTCAGCCCCCGAGGGACAGCCCTGGACACACCTACACCAACCTGCTGCCTCGACCAATCAGCAATGGCTCCAGCATGTCAGAGCCAGTGAGACGAGACAGCAGTGCCAACAGTCAGGCCATCAAGAGCAGCCCTGAGGGTCACTACCGGACGCTCGCTGACTACATCAAATCCACCCGACAGAGCCACTGAGAGCATGTAGGTCTCATTTTGACCTGAAGGGGGAGACATCAGGCTCCGCCCACTCTGATCAGGGCCAGGCTGCAGCCACACAGAGTTCACAGAGAGGCTCATGAGAGCACAGGCCTGAGGATGAGACTGCAGCGAGTGACATTGACCGAAGATTATATTTGATACACAATTTACACTCACTGGCCACTTCATTAGGTACACCCCTCTGGTCCCAGGTTGGACCTCCTTCACTTTCAGAGCTCTTTAATCCAACAAGGAGCTGAAACGTCACTCAGAGATGTTGGTCCATGACGAGAATCTCCTGTTCCAGCACATCCCAAAGGTGCTCTATTGGACTGAGATCTGGTGACTGTGGAGACCGGAGTTCAGTGAAGAAACCAGTGTGGGATGATCTGAGCTTTGACACATGGAGCTGCTGAAGTCTCCATCAGAAGATGGTCCACTGTGGCCATAAAGGGATGGACATGGTAGGCAACAATCTTCAGGTTATGGGGTTTGAACCATGCTCAGGTGGGACTAAGGGGCCAGCAGCAGCAGACTGAACCACTGATCCAAGACAGGATGGATCCATGCTTTATGATGTTCACACCAAACTCTGAGCCGACCATCTGAATGTGGAGCAGAAGTCCAGACTCATCAGACCAGGAGACACTTTTACAACCTTCTGTTGAACAGTTGTGTAGAGTTAGACCCTCAGTCTCCTGCTCTTAGCTTACAGGAGTGGCACCTGGTGTGGTCCATTCTGATGCTCAGTTGAACTTCAGCAGAACAACTGGACCATTGTTACATGGATATATGGACTATAGACCAATCCTACAGCTGATCTGTGGGCGCCGCCATTATAAGCAGCCACCATTGCTGCAGTGGAACAGTGCGTCTACTACCACCTGCTGTCTGAGACAGGTGTTAGTAATGAAAAAGTTACAGAACCACAAGAGTACTGTAAACAGAGGGATAAAACTTTAGTTATATTTCATAGGTTAAGGATTTTACTCATGTCAAATATCTATTTAAAAAATAACATAAAAATGTGAAATTAGGTCCAGAGTTCACGCTAGACTCTCATAGCTGACCAACCTCCACAATTCACTCAAAAACAACTATTGGGCATAGACAGCGTTTAACTGCAACAAAACACAAACACAAACACTGATCCAGTATCATGTCTCACAAACCTAACCCAACCCCAGCCCAAGCTGACCATCCTGTTTCTACAGCCCGTCTTTGGACACAGATTACACACGACCAGAACTCCAAAATGTCTGGAAAAAGTCATCATTCCATCTCTTTGCTTGCAAGTTGGATAGAATAGATCATTTGGTATGACAATCTGCTTCTGATCTGTCTTTTGTTTCATTTCACACATTAAGCAGCCAGTATTTTCAGTAAACTCCCACTTAGCCCACAGCTTATTAGCTCTGATTAGCAGCTCACAGCCACATATCCTCCAAAACACCAACACAAAACTCTGCATCTTTAATGAACTATGTTGTTCACCCATTGACGATTCTGATCTTCATAACCTGATGAATTCAGCTGCAACCGCTGTTCACCTTAAACTTTAACATCCAGCCGTGAAAAATGGGTCCTCTGGTTCAGTAATTGTACAGTGTTGTCCTCCGTTTGTTGGTAGTTAAGTGCTGTGACTGTCCTTTTGTTGTTTATCCCTCCATCAGATTTACGTCTTCACTGCTGTGAGCCTTTAGCCTTGAGCATGCTAACCACCAGCTCCTACTTCATGTTCATCTCATGAATATTCAATTAGCCATGTGCTGCTTACGTAGATCAATAACTTTGGCACTGAACAGGAAGGAGTATTGCTACCTGATAGTTACCCAAAGAGAGTTGAGAAGATGTTTCTTTACAGTGATAAAACAAAAAAAAACTTGGATTTTTGTTGATTCTCCTGATCACTCTCATTCAGACGTATGTTAGTTACAGGATTTTTACCACCGCAGTAATGGTGGCTCATCAACTTCCGGTGTTTCTCAGGATTGGTCTGTAGTGGAGTTGCCGCCATTTGATTGGATGATTCCTTTTTGTGTTGATAAAGCGGGTGTACTCTACAAAGTGGCCAGTGAGTGTATTTGTCTGTCTCTTGTTGCATGAATGTCATGTTTTCTTTATTGTTTTATTACTCGTTTGTCATTGATTGTTTCTGCAGAGGGTCAGCTGTTGGGTCCCCCTGTGTGTTGCCTGAGCTCAAAGTGACACTCTCTGAAACGCTCTTATTGTGGCGGGTACTGAAACTTTCTTACAGGAAGTGAGAGGAGGCACAGTGAGTGTTGTTCCCTCTGTAATGACCATGTCATATCACTGATCACATTATTCACAGTAGACTTAAACCACATGTTGTGAAGCAGAGGTGGGCAACTGGCAGCACAGGGGCAACATGTGGTCCCCATGCTCCCTTACATTTTAAAACGACTTGTGGGCACAAGTCGTTTTGAAATAACTTTAAAAATGTAAGCATGAAGAAAACATGTCCAAATCTGCCATGATAATATTAAAATGTCAATATTTCAATGCATCCACAGCTGTAACTGTCCTGAAAACAGCCCTGTAATGCAGTTTGTGTGCATATAAACAGTGAGGGCAGTAATAAAGGTCTTAAAACATATAAATGATCCATAACTCACATTAAAAAAGTATCTGAGACTGGCTTGAATTCTGTGTTTAGCTCAATTATTACGTTTTACTGTTTGTCTTTGAGTCTGAGGAAAATGTAATGTTGATGACAGACTTATCTGTTCATTTTTAAAAATTATTGATAATTGCTAAAATGGAAATATCCCACAAATGGCTGTGATCTGTCCTCCTGGCTAAAAGGACTTAATAATGTGGCCTCCTTGTTGACTGAAGTTGCCCGTCCCTGTTGTAAAGGTATGAATGTCTGATTTTCTCTCCATGGACCGTCGTGTTTGACTCTTTAAGGTGTAATGATGTCACCTGGATCATCCAAACATGGTGTACTGGTGTTCTTTATTTGACCAAAGGCTTTTGTTTTTTATTGGAATTTTATATTTTCATGACTTCTCTGTAAATATCTCATTTTTGGACTTTTATATCATTTATTGTGAATAAACTGTCAGTTTAATCCTCAGACTCTCATGGTGCATGTTCACAATGTTACCATGTTTTTTTTTTTTCATTTGGGATGTTACTCACGGTTTTTCTGTCCTCAGCTGAGCCCTGAAACTACATAATATGTTAAAATGGCAATAGTCACTTCTACTTTATTTTATTCCAAATCACACACAAAATACAAAGACTGTGTGAAAACACACACAAAAGATTTTTGTTTTTTCACTTTAATTTAATTTAAACAAATCCATTCAGAAACATACAAAAGGAAATTTCCCAGAAACAAGCACAGCACTCATAGCGCTTCTTTTTATGTTTACAATCTAAATATACCATATTTGGAATTATCTCCAGGGCCACACTGAGTGAGAAGGAGGACCTTATATGGGCCCAAGAGCACAGTCTGCCCAACCCTGATATATCGCATTGTTAGCTGATCAATCAGTCAATCAATCTTTATTTGTATAGCGCCAATTCATAACAAGTGTTATCTCAAGACACTTTACAATAGAGCAGGCTGAAGACAAACTCTTCATGTTATGGATACACATACACTGCCTGGCCAAAAAAAAGTCACCACCTGGATTTAACTAAGCAAATAGGTACGAGCCTCCTATTGGATAATTACTGCGTGGGTGATTATCTTTCAGCTGGCAACAACTTATTTAACCCTAGCTGATGCAATGAGTAGCTTCTCATTTCTGAAACAACCATGTGGAAAGACACATCCTGTGGTCGTGGAAAAGATGTTAGTCTGTTGGAGAAGGGTCAAATCATTGTCATGCATCACGCAGAAAAAACATCTAAGGAGATTGCAGAAACTACTAAACTTGGGTTAAGAACTGTCCAACGCATTATTAAAAACTGGAAGGATAGTGGGGAAGCATCGTCTTCAAGGAAGAAATGTGGTCGAAAAAAATCCTGCATGATTGTGATCGGCGATCACTTAAATGTTTGACCAAATCAAATCAAAGAAAAACAACAGTAGAACTCAGGGGTATGTTTAATAGTGAAAGTAAGAGCATTTCCACACACACAATGTGAAGGGAACTCAAGGGATTGGGACTGAACAGCTGTGTAGCCTTAAGAAAACCACTAATCAGTAAGGCTAACTGGAAAAAAGGCTTCAGTTTGCTATGGAGCATAAAGATTGGACTCTGGAGGACTGGAAGAAGGTCATGTGGTCTGATGAGTCCAGATTTACCCTGTTCCAGAGTGATGGGAGCATCAGGGTAAGAAGAGAGGCAGGTGAAGTGATGCACCCATCATGCCTAGTGCCTACTGTCCAAGCCTGTGGGGGCAGTACTATGATCTCTGACAAATCTTGTGACATTGCAGAAGCTTATTGAAACAATGCCACAGCAAATTTGTGCTGTAATCAAACCTAAAGGCAGTTCAATGAAATATTAGAGTGTGTGACCCTGTTTTTTGGTGTCGACTTTTTTTTGGCTGGGCAGTGTATATGCATAGATACATATATACATATATAAAATACACATATACATATATATATACATATATATACATCCAACACCCAACATGAATCCATATAGCCAATCATGAATCCCTCCATCATGGCTCAAGAAAAAACCTTCTGTTAAGCAGCAGGAAATCTTGAATGTGGACCCCAGTCTCATGATGAACAGCAAATCCACACCATGCTGTGTTGGGTGTGTGGGCAAAGGGAGGGAGGTAAGTGGAGACAAGTGGACTAAAGTAAGAACTAAAGCTAGTGACAGATCAATGGACCAATCATAGACCTGTCGCCGTCAAATTTGTTTCTGCTGCAAACAAATTTATTAGAGGTTAGCCTCTTGAGATGCTACATCTGGATTTCAGGAGGGTCCTCATGTCTGTATGATTTTGGTGATAATTTTATAGAAGTATAATCAATAAAAGTCTTACTGAAAATAAGAATTTATGGTAGTGACAGACTCATGAGTGCCCAGACCACAAGTGCATCCCTGCCATATTTGTCTCCGTTAAGTATAAATGTATTAATGGTAGACCTCTTGAGATGTGACACCTCATTTTCAAGAGGGATCTCATGTCCATGTGGAGCTAAAGATAGTTACTATAGATGTATCAACCATGGATAGAAAGATCATGTTAATGTCTACATTAACAGCTATAATGATTATGAACTGGAATGAGATGGCCAAATATGTGTTATGTCTGTAATTGTAGTTATTGAGACAATACAAGAGCCAGAGACGAGTACAGGGGCAAACAGAAAGAGGCAGAGGCAGATATGGAGAGAGAGTGTGAGAGAGAGAGGGATAGAGCCCAGTGTGCCAGATCCCCCCGGCAGTCTAAGCCTGTTGCATCTTAACTATGTGTCTAAACTATGGACTATGAGCTGGTCCCTAACTGAAAGCTTTATCAAAGAGGAATGTTTTAAGTCTAACCTTAAAGGTAGAGAGGGTGTCTGCCTCCTGAACCGTGGTCGGTAAATGGTTTCAGAGAAGAGGAGCCTGATAACTGAAGGCTCTACCTCCCAGACTACTTCTAGAGACTGATGGAACCACGAGCAGGCCAGCATTTTGGGAGCGTAATGTTCTAGAGGGGTTGTACGGCACTACAAGCTCTTTGAGATAAATTGGTGTCTGTCCACTGAGAGCTTTATAGGTGAGAAGAAGAATCTTGAATTCTATTCTATATTTTATTGAAGCCAATGCAGAGAAGCTAATACAGGAGTAATGTGGTCTCTTCTCCTAGTTCTAGTCAGTACACGAGCTGCAGCATTTTGAACCAGCTGAAGCGTCTTAAGAGACTTACTGGGACAGCCTGAAAGAAGAGAATTACAATAGTCCAGTCTAGAGGTAACAAAAGCATGGACGAGCTTCTCGGCATCGCTCTGGGACAGGATAGGCCTGATTTTAGCGATGTTACGAAGATGAAAAAGGCTGGTCTTGAAATTTGCTTTATGTGAGAGTTAAAGGATAAATCCTGATCAAATAGAACCCCAAGATTTCTAACTGTTGTGCTTGGCGTCAGGCTAATGGATGGCAGTTAAATCATTAGAAAAGGTTTCTCTAAGGTGTCAAGGGCCCAGCACAATGACCTCTGTCTTGTCTGAGTTAAGAAGAAGAAAATTTCTGGCCGTCCAGGTCCTAATGTCCTTTAGACATCCTTCTAGTTTAGATAACTGATTTGTCTCACCCGGTTTCGTTGATACATACAGCTGAGTATCATCAGCGTAACAACGAAAATTAACAGAGTATTTCCTCATAATATCACCGAGGGGAAGCATATATATGGAGAAGAGAACTGGACCTTGCACAGAGCCTTGAGGAACTGTAACTTACTTTAGTGTACACAGAGGACTTGTTGTTCACTTGTACAAGCTGGTATCTATCAGATAAGTAGGACTTAATCCAATTTAGGGCAGTCCCTGTAATCCTGAGTAATTCCTCTAAGCTCTGTATAAGAACATCATGATCAATGGTGTCAAAAGCAGCACTAAAATCTAACAAAACAAGTACTGAGAGACGTCCCTCATCTGAAGCTGATGTGCTTCAGCTAATGTGCCCAAACGAGTTAAAGAGTGAGCTGGTTTTATTTTTCATAGAGATAAATGTTATAAAGCAGACAGACGAGAAAGTGACTGAGCCACATTCATCAGCTAAGCTCTCTGAGTGCAGATATGAACCGTGTGTGCACCCCCATCACAACCAGGAAAGCTCAGTCCAACCAGTCCAACCACCTCTTTCCAGTAAAGCCCTCCCCTGGTCCCGCCCCTGCTCCCTCCCCTGGCCACGCCCCTGTCCCCACCCCCTCATCTCTGCAGCTCATCCCTCCCTGCAGGGAGCAGATCATCACGTGAACACAAGTAGGACACAAGCAGATGAACAGGACAGGTTCACCAACAGACGTGTTTTAAACCTGACTTGTATATCTACATATATCTATATATATATATCTATATCTATATCTATATCCATCTATCTATCTACCTATATATATATATATATGTGTGTATATATATATATATATGTGTGTGTGTGTGTGTGTGTGTGTGTATATATATATATGTATGTGTGTGTGTATATATATAGAGATATATAGATATATATAGAGATAGATAGATAGATAGATAGATAGATAGATAGATAGATAGATAGATAGATAGATATTCACAGTAGTAAGTGCAGTGCAAAGATGCCAATGAATGCAAATTTGTTGACTATCCACTACAGAGCAGACCTGTGGACCAATCAGATATTTTCAGACAGAGAGATAATAGAGGAGGATCAGGGGTACTAAACATGTTGTACTAGAAGGTTTTTGAACATCAGCATTATGAACACTCTGTGAAGACTCTTTAAAGAAAAGCTCTCTGAAATCAACCTGTCTGTCTGTCTATCTGTCAGACAGATGGCCATTCAGATGGACATAAAGACTGACATGCAGACTGGTGTGGAGGGGAAGGTGAATTGGTTTGAATGTAGGAATGATTGTTAGGGTGAATGTAAGGGTAGATTGAACGTAAGGGTTAATGGGTGTAAATATGAGAGTGATTGGGTATGAATGTGAGGGTGGATGGGTGTGAGGTGAGGGTGATCTGATCTGAATTCGAGGGTAATTGGGTGTGAATGTGAGTGTCAGTGGGTGAGGGTGAGGGTGAAAAGGTGTGAATGTGACTGTTAATGAGTGTAAATGTAAGGGTGAATGGGTGTGAATGTAATTTTTAATGCATCTGAATTTTAGGGTGATCTGATGTGAATGTGAATGTTAATGGGTGTGAATGTAAGGGTGAATGGGTGTGAACTTGAGGGTGCACAGGTGTGAATGTGACTGTTTATGCCTCTGCATTTTAGGGTTACCTGATGTGAATGTGAGTGTGAAAGGGTGTGAATGCTTGTGGTTGTGAATGTAAGAAGGAACAGGTGTGAATGTGAGGGTTAATGATTGTGAATGTGAGTTTATTGGGTGTGAATTTTAGGGTGATCTGATGTCAATGTAATGGTTGTAAATCTGAGGGTAAAAAGGTGTCAATGTGAATGTTTATAGGTGTTAATGTTGGGAGGAATGGGTGTGAATGTGAGTGTTAATGGGTGTAATGTGAGGGTGAACAGGTTTAAATGTGAGCGTTAATGGGTCTGAATTTTAGGGTGATCTGATGTGATTGTGAGTGTTAATGATTGTGAATCTAAGTGCCAATGTGTGTGAATGTGAGTGTTAATGGGTGTGAACATGAGGGTGACGTGTGACTGTCATTGTTAATGGATGTGAATATGAATGTCAATGGGTGTGAATTGAGGTTGATTTGGTGTGAACGTGGGTGTTATTGGGTCTGAATTTGAGGGTGAACAGGTGTGAATGTGACTGTTAATGGGTGTAAATGTTAGTGTGAATGGTTGTGAATGTGTCTGTTATATGGTGTAAATTTTAGTATGATCTGATGTAAGAATAGAATAGAATAAACCTTTATTCGTCCCACACGGGGAAATTTGCAAATGTTAATGGTTGTAATTGTGAGGGTGAATGGGCGTGAATGTGATTGTCAATGGGTTTAAATGTAAGGGTAATCGGGTTTGAATTTGAGTGTTAATGGGTGTGAATGTTAGAGTTAAAAAGTGTGACTGTGAGTGTAAATAGGTGTAAATGTGAGGGTGAACAGGTGTGAATGTGAATGTTTATGGTGTTAATGTGAGGAGGAACAGGTGTGAATGTGAGTATTAATGGGTGTGAACGTGAGGGTGACATGTGAGTGTCATTGTCAATGGATGTTAATATGAAGGCTAATGGTTGTGAATTGAGGTTGATTTGGTGTGAAAGTGGGTGTTAATAGGTGTCTATTTGAGTGTTAATGAGAATGAATGGGTTTAAGTGTGTGACCTGCTGTGCAAATGAGCTCTTAGTGGACAGTACCTTAAAAGCTCACAATCATATATCAACTGCTTTAAGGTGTGTTTCATTTTGTTGGCCCTGTCATTTGCTGGTGAGTTATCCTGGGTTTAGCCTTGCCTCTCACTCATCAACCAGCAACAGAAATGACATCATTTAACATTCATTCATACTTTTAGACCGGTTAAACCCATTTAATGACAGTTCAGCTAGATGTTGCTATATTAATCAACATCATTCCTCTCAAGATTACAATCATTATAGATAATTAATGTTAATATTAGATTGATCTCTCTATTTATGGTTGTACTCGTTATACATCCATAGTAACTATCTTTACAACCATTTTAGGACCCTCATGAAAATGAGACGCCACATCTCAAGGAGCTTACCTTTAATAAATGTATATTCAACAAATACAGTGCTATATAAATAAAGACTGATTGATTGAGTCTATATTCAGCAGAGACAAATGTGATTTTAGTCCCTTTGTCTCTGCCTGAATGGACACATCTCTGGATGTATGTATGTTTATATACAAATATACTTATTATTTGTATACTGTATACGTGTATCTATAAATGAAGAGTTTGTCTTTAGCCTGCTCTGTTGTAAAGAGTCTTAAGAAAATACCTGTTATGAACTGGAGCTATACAAGAAAAGATCGATTGATTGATTGATTGATTGATAAGCATCTGGGATGAGCGTTGAACCCAGTGACCCTGAATGAGATCATAAATATATATGGACTGATGAAGTTCTGATTTATGCCCTTATTGGTTAGAACAGGTACCAGGTGATGTGGACATAGACAGGTAAGATGGGGTGGACAGACACCTGGACAGAGGGCATGTTAATTATTAGTTTGTCAGATTTACTGAATAAACAGCTGAGAAAGGTCAACACCAGGCCCCAGGCGTGGACTGGCTGTTGGGAGTACCGGGAGTTTTCCCAGTGGGCCGATCAATAATGGGCCGATTGGAGACCGTTTTATTATTTATTTTTTTATTTATTGCTGTGCCTTGCATTGGTAACTACGGCAACTCTCCTGGGTCAGCTAGGGGACATGCAGCTGCAGACAGCACTCGCTCACAGAGACAAAGAGATGACGATTGATTGGCCTAGTCCGTGGTCTGTCTGTCAAGACTACTTGGACCAATGGCCCTCTATGAGAGGCTACAGAGGAGTCCCACCCACGCATGTTCTAGCCCCCCCTCATCCAATCATCTTTAATGATGATCAGCAGTCAGTCGATAGTGAGAGAGAGAGAGCAGTGTTACGGCAGCACAATAAAAAAGATGGAGAGCACAAGCAAAAAACGAAAAGGAGGTGCAGAGAAACTTGGAGAAAAGAAAAGAAAAGTTATATCGACACAGGCTGCTGACAGCAGAAAGGTGACGGAGATGCTGCTGCTCCACCTGTCCATCACAGCAGCAGGTGGTGTCGGTTACACTGCCGACAGTGCAGGAGCAGGAGGAGGATGAGGAGGCAGATGAATTTTGTGCCTTCAAGCATGGTGTGGATAAACATTCAATCTAATAAACAGTTCAGAGCGGTTACTTAACTGTCTCTGAACTACATGACAAAATAAAGAGCAAAAACGGTGTGGTGTGTTACAACTAAATCTAATTCTCTAAAGTACTGGAAAACAATAACTGCGCTGATTGATTAGTTGCTTTTATTAACCACTTAAGCCATATTTTATACTTTCATTACAGGATGCCACATTGCAGATCTACAAGCTTACAACTTGCATGTTGCAGTGTGATGTGTTTGAGCATGTAGATCTGCTATTTTCACAGATTTTGATCATTTCTGTTCTACCTATAATGACATCCCCCAATCATGTCACCAGAGTTAAAGTGTTTGAAGAGTCATCATGCACCTTTTTAGTGCCCACAGTCCAATTTGGTTCATGAGGACATTGATCTAACAACTTAAATAATATGATTGCTTTATAATTTTCAGTCAATGTTCATGGTTTAATATTCTTACATTGTACAATTAAAATGAATAAAACACTGATTAGCTTTTGTTACAGTAATACATCCGCATACATATTAATGCAGATGTATTTTCTAGAAAGTGAGCAACACACTGAATATTTATCATTTATTTATTCAAGGCTTCAGGATATAAAGGGATATTGTTCAGCATAGTGGTGTTATGAAGGGCTTGTGTTTGGTGCAGCAATGGGGAGAGTTCGCACAGTACCTGCACGTGGACAGTAGTGGGCTAGTCTGGACCAAAAAGTCCAGGGCCAAATTTTTGTCCTAGTCCACCCTTGCCAGGCCGCAACATCAGACCTCAACATCAGGCCCAAAATCAGACCTCGACATCAGACCTAAACACCAGGCCCAATACCAGACCCCAACATCAGGCCCAAAATCAGACCTCGACATCAGACCTCAACACCAGGCCCCAGCCTACATGAAATTATGAACACATGAATGAAGTGAACCAAGAGGCAAATAGAACGTGTCTGATTGGTCCACCCAGAACCACTGGCTTTCCTCACTCTCTCTGATCACACCTGGAGGCTCCTGTTGCTGGCTCTACACACGTGGACAAAATTGTTTTATGTATCCTTCCGTTAAAGAAAAACCCACAACGGTCACTGAAAAAACTTGAAACTGACAAAAGTAAAAATAAACTAGAGAAGCACTCAGAGAGCGCAGACCTGCGCCAAGGTGATCCGGATCAGTCCCAAAATTTAATCACTTCTTCCATATCCCATTTCTGACAATTCCTGAAAATTTCATCCAAATCCATTCAGAACTTTTCAAGTTATTTCGAACACAGACAAACAGACAGATAAACGCCATCAAAAACATAACCTCCTTAGAGGAGGTAATAAAAATTTACTGAAAATTAACTAATGAAAATCAGACTTTGCTTTTGAATTTTGGCTCAACAGAATCATTTAAAAAAAAAACAAAATAATGGAACTGACCTGGACTAAAATGATGGTACCTCTAGAAAAGACCATAGGGACATGTTAAACTAAAATTTGTCCTGTAATCAGCATCACAGGTGTCTTCAAACTTGCAATCAGTCAGTCTGCCTATTTAAAGGCTGAAAAGTAGTCACTGTGTTATGGAATGACCCCTGTTTTCAATGTTGGACCCAAAAGCTTCAAGGAGGAGGCAGGTAAGAGTTGACAGTGATTTTATTTTTGCTGTGGCAATCCAAGGCAGGGTGAAACAACAAACTACGATCCAACTGTGCAGGTGAGTATTGTTGAAGAAAAGTTCTCAGAGTCCAGTTTATGGTTTGCTGTGGTGAGGTGACTTTATTGAAGCATGCCGGGAAGCTGGTGAACTGACAGACAGAGTGCAGGTCTGTGTCTGTGAGCTGACCCCGACTGAGGAAGGAGCAGGGTTTAAGTACAGTCTGGAAACAATGGGATACACCAAAATGGGAAGGGGGGTGCACTGTGACCAGACATTCTAAGTCAATAGCAGACAGAAGACAGATGTCTGAGTGTATTAAGATATGGTAATTCAGTAGACAGAGGAGAGATGTTGTTTCCTTTGCCAGTATGCATACAAAGTTCTTTGATCAAGGGTACAAGGATGGGTAGGGTCAGTCTGAGCTTCAGGTGTAAGGAGGTCTATTGTTAGGGAAAGGACCTACAGGGGTGTAGTTACCAGGCTACTGACAATTTGCATTCCAAGGCACTTGATTTACATTGGAGACAGTTTACAAACCAAGACACTATAGCAACAACTGAACATTTTCCCTATCAATTCCACACTTTTTTTTTTAAGGTGAAACAATTGAAAGTCATCTATTAGTTTAGCTATTAACATCAGGTTGTAAACAAAAATTTGGACTTTCCTCTTCTAAAGGAGGTGGTACAGTTACAGTGGAGTACATCATTGTAGTGGGTGACAAATAGAGTAACAATTTGCACATTGACTTAAGGCATTTCATCAGGAGACTCATGGCATTTAATAAGCCAAAACCAAACAATACAAGTTCGAGGATCATGTTACCTAGATTTCTGCCATAACTCCATAGCTATAAGAGTGCCAAACAGTCTTGAACAGTGTTTGCGCTGTACGTGAATGAGTCTCTTATGACATTGATGGTGCAGCAATGAATTTCATGGCTGGTATCACAAGACCCAGACCACATACTCCAGACCAGCCATTAGGTAAAAAGTCCTGTGCTTTCTTACCACAAATCTAATAAACACCCTTTGGTAGTGCTATGGATCATTGATTGGTGATTGTGGCAATGTTTTTGAAATGTCCAGAGGTAAAAGGTGGGGAATGACGGCCACAGGAAATGTCCTTGAAACTGTCCTCTTTTGATGAGCTATAGGTGACATTACAGTCAGATACTCCAAGGTGAAGTTGCCCATTTCCTTTTACACACCATTTTAATTTTTTTTTTTTTTTCGAGCATGTTGAGGGTGAGACAACTTGAAGTGTAACAAGCATAGCAGTTGGCATGAGTTTTATGACAGTTTATCTGTCTAGTTTGTGGAGAGGTGGTACAGTAACAGTTTCTGGAGGTAGAGCTAAAGTTGTGGACGTTGCACATCTGCTTCCGTGCCCCTGGGGCCTGTTCTGCTGCTCCGGTGAGGTGGTGGATGTCGCACAACTGCTTCTTGGACTCTGGCACCTGTTCTGCTGCTCCGGTGAGGCGGTGGTCATCACACGTCTGCTTCTTGGACTCTGGCACCTGTTCTGCTGCTCCGGTGTGTTAGCTCTCCTGTCATCTGTAGAGGTGTCGCCACCAGGGTAAGAGCCATTTGGCTCCTTAGTGCTTCTGAGATGATGAAGGTGAGGACCCACAAGGTGAAGAGAAGCACTGCTGGTTTCTGGCGCATGGTGCTGGTGTCTTTTGCAGTGTGATGCGTGACCCCAGGTGGAACGACCTTCACACTTAACTGCTGTGTGCTTGATGAGCAGGACTTGTTGTGGTTTTGACCAGCGTGGTGCCAAGGCATTCTTTCTGCAGAACTCCTATATGCAGACTCAGTCACCCGGTTGGATGTCGTGGCACGGTTTGTCACTAGGGGGAGACTGGACAGCTTTCAAATGACTATGGATGAGTCGAACAGCAGAGGTTAAAGCAGAACAAAATGTCATAAGGGATTCCTCCATTGCATGAAGATCCATTTTCTTCATACAGAGAACCGAGTTGGTAGGTATAGACATTGCCCGACCAGTGATAATCTCATGTGGTGTAAGTTGAATGTGAGGTCAAGTTGTAGGGCTTCAAAGGGCCCTTGCAGGGGCTGATGTGTTGATAATGTTGTTTGCACAGTTCTTCCTGGATTGTGCTGTTGGCAGATCAAACAATGTTCACAGTATGCTTGCATATAGGAGGTAAATCCAGGCGCTTACCAGTCCCAACATTTTTTTTTTACACATATGAACTAACCATGGCAAAAAGACAAGTAGGATCCACAACGTGGCCATCATTGTGGACCCACAAGGTATTTACATATACACATCCATGGGAAGGCCACAACTTGTGCTCCTTCACATCAGCAGCCTCTTGTTACTACAAGGCCACATCATCAGAAGAGGCAATATTGTTGGCTTGTATCGTAGGGGAAAGCTTAACATGGACAGTTTTGCCAAATTTTGAAACTGCTTTGGCTGCATGGTCAACCAAAGCATTGCCTTATGAAACAGGGTCGATCGATTTAATATGGGCCTCGCATTTAGCAACAGCAAAAGATGAGGCTAATTGACATGGATCTAAAATTGTCCAATTAGATAACTGTGTTTAACAGTTGTCCCTGAAGAGGTTATGAATCCTTAGTTTGCCCAAAGCAAACCAAAATAATTTCTGAGTCTGTGAATTTTGTAACAGTTTTACCTTTTATGAGGTGCGTTCAGTTCAGCTACTTGGGCGGAGCTTGAGGTGGCAGGGCAGAGCTTTCAATGACTGAAAAGTTATCACATATTGCAAACCCTGCATACAGCACACCATTTTCTCAAAAGCAGAAAAATCAATGTAAAAGACAAGTTTACAGTTAGGCAGAATGGTTTCTAAGAGATCAGGATGAGGTTTGGATGACAGAGAGGTAACATCTAACCAATCATATGTCACCATCATCCTGTGTGGGTAAAAGAGTTGCAGAATAAAGCAAAAGAGCATTTTTTTAAGAGCAGTTAGTGATACGTTAGTACATATTTTACCTCTCTCGTCCCAGTCATATGTTTGTGTGCTTCCCTGGTAATCAGTGTAAGGGCATCATGTGGTAACATGACTGTGAGTTGGGAACCTAAAACAAGCTGATTTGTCAGTTGCAAGTGCAGCTGCAGCAACTGCTTTTAGACAGGGTGGGAAACCTCTCTCTACAGGGTCCAGTTTTGAGAAGAAATAGGTTACAGGTCTGTTAGCAGAGTTGTGGTGCTGAGTGAGAACAGATTGTGCAAATCCTACTCTTTCATGTACAAAAGGTATGAAACATTGGCTATAGTTAGGAAGGCCTAATGCAAGAGCTGCTGCTAATGGCTGTTCCAAGTTGTTCAATCACTATTTAGCTTGATCTGACCAGGTAAGGGGTTGGGTACAGGTTGATGGTTAGGACTTTTCAAGAATGGGAGCTGCCAGAAAAGCATAATCTACTATCCACTGTCTGCAGTAACATGCCATCCCTAGAAATGTTTTCATCTGTGACAATTGTGGGTTTGGTGATTTCATCGATGGATTTTACTCTAGAAGGAGTCAAGACTCTTGATAAACCACACAATGTGTGCCCTAAGTACTCGATTTCAGTTTGACACAATTGAGCCATTTTCTGTGAAATTTTGTGTCTCTAAGAGCTGAAGCCTGGAGGAGAGCAACCATATCAGTCTCACAAGCAACGCCTGAGGGGGATGCTAAAAGTAGGTCCTCTACATATTATACCTAAAGTAGAACCTCCTGAAAGTGAAAAGATCTTTGAAATCTTTATGTAGTGTATGAATAAATATTGTAAGTTTAACCTTGGGGGTAACCTGGTGAATGTATACTGTTGATTTTCATAGGGAAATGCAAACAAATAATATTTTTTATGTAAAGGCACGAAGAGGAATGCACTACAGAGATCAAGTACAGTGTAGTGATTGGAGTTGGCTGGTACTTAAGACGATACTGTAGATTGGATTTGGGACCAGTGGGAAGCGGGGTAGCGTTACTTCATTAATGACTCTCAAGTCTTTCTGTCTCATTCTTGGGAGATGGATATTAGGTTTAAGTAGTATTTGGACTGGTTCAGTAGTTCTAATTAATCTACCATCATTAGAAGAGGAGGCCCAACAGAGGGGTGAACACCTGAGACTATCCTATTATGCACATCACTTTTTCCTATTGTTGTGGGTTGATTTTGATCTATTAGGGCTGCTAGCACAGCTGTAGGATCGGTCTGACTAGTTTCTAAGAAAATGTCATCTGGTGTTCAACAGCTAATGCAGTTTAGCTTACACAAGTCTTTTCATAACAGACTTACAGAAGTGGAGTGACAGAAGAAAGGAGTGTAAAGTTGTAAAGTGGACATGCATTCACTAAGAAAATCAATGCTGACCAAAATAGGCTCAGATACAGGCAACACATGGATGCCTCATATCCCCATAGCTCTGACTGTTCTATCTGATGCTCTTAATTTAGTTGTTTTTGTTTTTACCATTGAAAGAAAAGGTCCAGTGTCTACCAAAAATTATGTGGCTTTCATGTTAACATTTACCATTAAATGAGGTTCTTCCTCTGAACTAGCTAATTTAATTAATGGAGCTTGTAAAACATTTGTTTCTGTTTCAATTTGGTCACTGTCCTAGCAATTCTGTTTTTGTTGTTGTTGTTGTTGTTGTTGTTGTTGTTGTTGTAAGATTAGTTGGCCTTCTGTAAGGTTGTCTAATTGGGTGCTGTACGCAGAGTAAAGTTAGACTGCAAGTTTCCATATGGAGAGTTTATCACTTCGTGATTTGGCTTACCATAATAGAAGTACTTTGCACATCCTTTTGTTTGAGAGGTGTGAGAAAGGTTTCCACTCACTCTTTGTTCGATCTCTTGAACCATGACATTCTCCCAATTGCCCTTGCTCTGCCACTGCATGTTCCTCTGCTTGCTCCGCCTGTGTAGTGAGAAACTTACATAACAATTAGTCTTTTGATCAAGTCTTTTGACGAACAGTTTTTTTTTTACATTAAAAGGTTCTTCAAGTAGAAAGAAACTCTTAAGAGCAAGACATATAAGACATGTTTCACAAGAAAAAGTGTGAAACAAACATGACGCAAAAGCAACAGAAAACACAGAAACAAACATGACCCAAAAGCAACAGAAAACACACATTCTTAGTATGGGGCGCCGAATGTAAAATTTCAATCAGTGTTTAATAGGCAACATTTTGCCAAGATTTAGTGTACTTTTCTCACATTTAGCTTGTTTTTCTTTCATTTGAGACAGATATTCATGCAAAACAGATTGTTCTTAATACTTGTTAAAAATTTGTACACATGAAAGATAAATCCAAATCTAAATGTTAAATCTAAATCTAAATACTAAATCTAAATCTAAATCTTAAATATAAATATAAATGTTAAATCTATATCTAAATCTTAAATATAAATATAAATGTTAAATCTATATCTAAATCTTAAATATAAATATAAATGTTAAATCTATATCTAAATCTTAAATATAAATATAAATGTTAAATCTATATCTAAATCTTAAATATAAATCTAAATACTAAATCTAAATCTAAATGTTAAATCTAAATCTAAATGTTAAATCTATATCTAAATGTTTAATCTATATCTAAATCTTAAATATAAATCTAAATACTAAATCTAAATCTAAATGTTAAATCTAAATCTAAATGTTAAATCTATATCTAAATGTTTAATCTATATCTAAATCTTAAATATAAATCTAAATACTAAATCTAAATCTAAATGTTAAATATAAATCTAAATGTTAAATCTAAATCTAAATGTTAAATCTATATCTAAATGTTTAATCTATATCTAAATCTTAAATCTAAATCTAAATTTTAAATCGCTCGCCAAGTGTAAAGCTAAATCTTTTGAAATTATGCAAAGTAGGCAGGTCAGCGCCTGTCTTCCACACCCCCTTTAGTTGCCTCAGATCACGCAGCCCCGCCCACACCACCAACAGCGTCTCAGCAGGTGATGCCAGGGGAAGGGGCAGAGACATGGCGGGCATGCTCCCATCCGAGGAACTCGAAAGGGCGGTCATGGCCGGTGTACGGGCTGCACTTCAGGGTATCGCTCCACCAGCGCAGTCCACACCACAGACGGTAAGTGAAGCGGTTGAATTTCAATTTATTAACTCATACAAGACAGAGTTATTGTTTACTTCGTAATCCGGACCAACAGGCCAACGTTACCTTTCGTCAGTGCGATTGGATGCTAGCAAAGGTTATGTGATTCACAGTAAAGATTTTATATTACTTTTTGATAAAAACGTAACCCCACATAGCCACTACTTAGTGGGTACCAATAGCAACAGTGACCATGCTGTGCTGTGATTTATATGTTAAAATGTAATTTTCAAGTATCTAACGTTAGCTTGATTGCTAGCTCAGGTTTACCTGGGCCCGTATGCATGTCCAGCCATAAAACAAACGGGACCATTAGTCCTAACGTACCCTTATGGAAAGGCACGTTTGCTGCAGCGTTAGCCGCATGCACGACTGCAAATCGGCTAGTTAACAAATTACATTAATTATCTGTTCACTGAAAAGATGTCGTGTCTCTTAAATCTAAATTTGCTGTATGGTCACACATTGCCACCTGTCCAAAGGATTGTCCACTGTCTTTGTAAATTTCGTTTTAAACAGTAACGCATTGTGCGATGTCTGCATTTAAACAGCCGAACAGGCGCGGTTATCCTGCCGTTAGCGTCTGTAATGGAGGGGTATAACTCCAATTCAACGCTCTTTTGGGCCGTCAACCTGGCTCATGCATACCACTAATCCTTTTTTTTTTTTTCATCCATCCGTTTTCTCCGCTAATGGCTTGTCATGCATACGGGCCCTGGTCTTTACAAGTTTAAAATTCTATAACCTCCGTTTCAGGCCGCAAGTCTAGGACTGAAGCTACATATGGTTAGAGCTGAAATATCTTGATATGGAATATATTAAATATGTTGATGCATGATGTGTTTATGTACGCAAGCCTGTAGGGATTAAGGAGAGATCTTTACCTTCATATGTAAAATAAATCAACTCTGATCCACCTCTGAGTCATCTTGAAGTTGATTCTATTACTGTGTAGTTATTTGAAGTGATTTTAGTGCAGTGATTTGAGACACAACTTGGAAAGAGATATTAACTGAGACAGTGTTTCACAGGTTCATAAGTAACTGACTACATGAAATTGGATAACTATTTTTGCCCAGTCTTTACCCAGTCTATCTGCCCTGTGTTAGGGGCAACAGCTTTTCCACCACATCTGACATTTAAAATATGGCCCTTTGTTTCAGGTTTCCACACCACGGATGCCGCTGGCAGGGCCCTCACGTACTACAAGCTTTACAGCTACCACCACGTCACTAAGATCAGTAAGTAAAGCTGTCATATGTGGCCAAATAATGTAATGTAGGACACACTGGAAATGACAACAGATTGATATGTTGTGTGCAAATCAGGTTAGCTGGTGGCAAACTGAATAAAGCCTTTTATTACTTAAACAAAACTGCACTTGATATAATTCATTTTTGTTAATTTTGAAGTTCAATGTTGGTCATAGTAGGTTTATGGAAACAGTGACGTGGATTTTTTAGCTGGTGGCAAACTGTTTTATATGTTACACATTTTTTTCAGGATGACCATACCTTCATCTCTAAAGAGGACATTGAGGATTTACTGATGCTGGGAATATCACTTACTGAAGTGGCTTCAGTCCTGAGGATCTCCAGACCCACGCTGTACAGGCTTATGCGGGCATACAGGATAAGGCATACAAAATTTTCTGGTATTCCTGATCAGGAATTGGATGAAACCATCAAGGACATAAAAGCAGAACATCCTCATATAGGAGAAGTTATGCTGAATGGACATTTGCGTGCAAGAAACATTGTGGTGCAAAGACACCGTCTTAGAGACTCTGTGAAAAGGGTTGACAACACTGGTGTTGATTCCAGAAGAACCACAGCAGTGCAAAGACGAGTGTACACTGTGCCTTGTCCAAATTACATATGGCACATTGACGGCAATCATAAACTTATCAGGTGGAAACTAGTTGTACATGCTGCAATGGATGGATACAGCAGAATGTTAACATTTCTGCAGTGTTCAAACAACAATCGAGCCAAAACTGTTGAGGACCTCTTCAATGCAGCAGTCAGTGAATTTGGACCACCCCTTCACATCAGAAGTGATCAAGGAGGGGAGAATGTCCGGATATGGGAAGACATGACACTCCACAGAGGTGAAAATTCTGTGTTGACTGGAAGCTCTGTTCATAATCAGTGAATTGAACGATTCAATCGGGACTTGAACAAAAACTGCCGGGATGTCTTTGCACCCATTTTCTATGAGCTAGAGACAATGGAGGTCTTAGATGTGGACAATGAATCTGATTTATTTTGTCTTCATTTTGTTTACATCCCTAGGATAAATCGAACATTAAAGGAGTTCAAAGCTGCATTTAACCATCATACAATTTCTTCAGAAGGAAACAGAACCCCATCTCAGCTTTTCACACTAGACAGACATCTCCTGACACTAAACTTTCCAGAAACTACAATCAATGAAAGGACAGTGAATACAGTATCAACATCTCATGCACAGTACTCCTTTTGCCCTCTCAACCAACAGGAATTGCAAGAACTTGTCATAGCTGTAGACCCACTTGAAAACGATGGGAACAAGGGAAAAACAATATATCAAAGAGTACAAGAATTTGTTTTCCACAAAATTGTGAATATGTAAGTTTTATTAAACAGCAGCAGTGGACCGTCACAATGTAACATAAGCTGAGTGGTGAACATCAGTAACACTTTATTTGATGGAGTATGCACAAGACTGACATGACACTGTCATAAACATGACAAGACATGCGTCATTAAGTTGATGGAGGCTTCATGCATGTCTATGAATGTTGTCATTAAGTGTCATTCAGTTAATTATGTTAACTTATAAGGAAAGTTGATAATGTTTGGGAATGTCTTTGTCCCCAAACAATATCAACTTTCCTTAAAAGTTGACATAATTGTGACCGAATGACACTTAATGACAACATTCATAAACATGTATGAAGCCTCTTTCAACTTAATGACAGATGTCTTGTCATGTCCATGACAGTGTCATGTCAGTCTTGTGCATACTCCTTCAAATAGTGTTTGCTGAACATCTACTGTAAATAGTAACAGTGCAGATGGTTTAATAGTGTAAACATTTTTCACATGAAAATAAACATGAAATGTCAGAATAAAACATATTTCAGTGTTCTTTGTGCTCTTGTTTAATGATTATTGTCACTAGCACATTTGAGTGATCTTTTATGTCTGCAGACTACACTGCACTAAAAACGGCCCCATTCATGAGAGCTACCACAAAACAGTAATCAAATGCATCATCATCTGCCAGATTATTTCCATTAACAAAGATCTGAAGCTCATTTGAGCATGTGTGAGCAACTGGAAAGCATTTTGTGTCGTCATGGACAAAACTCAGTTTCGGGCTGGGACTAAATCCAATTGCAGGAATTTTGCTGCTTCCTGTTGCAAAAGCTAAGATGTGTCCAAGATTCAATGTCTGGATGAATGCTTTTCTGCTTGAGTGAGGTTCCTGGTGTGTAGCCATTCCTCCACCTCCTTATCTAAAAAGGGTGAAAAGGTACAAAATAGAAAATACCAAAATTTAGGGCTCCAGACTAACTTTCTGCATTGGTTGCAACGGTGCACCCTAAAAATTTTTTAAAGGTGCACCAGCACAAAAGTTAGGTGCACCCAAGTTTCATAGTGTCACCGTTCACACCATAAAGTCACCATTTTATCACTCTCCATAACTTTTATATAATGTACATGCTCTTAAACAAGAATAAGATGTAAAGAAATACTTGTCTTTATTTGACGCTAAATTATATATTAAAATTAAAACAGTTTAAAGAGCTTCACTAAAAGAAATTGACAATTTCAAACTAAAACAAAGCAGAATAAAACATTTCCAAATAAAAGTGCTTAAAGTGCTTTACTAAACGGAAATGTAACATTTCAAACTCAAACATCTCAAGTTAAATAAAATATTTCAAAATATGAAGAGCCAATGTTTAAGGTGCTGTACTGAACTGAAAAATAAAATAAGTATCCAGATTTTAACAATCAACAATATAACATTTAACTGGATGGTCTTATTCTCCAATAAATTTGAACCTAGAATAAGACTTCGCACATTGTAGTCAATATTTACAAAACTAAAACTAAGGTAAAATAATAATAAAAAATCTTAACTAATTTATAAAAAAAAACAAACATATAGGACAGAACATTTCAGGATGTGTTTGGGCGGGCCGGCAGCCTGTTAGGATACAACACATGGACAAAGAAAAGATAGGAAGCTTTCTGCAGATTTTTCCGCCACCTCAGTTACTTTCGTCAACTTAAATTTGTAAGAGTGCGCCTAACATTTTTCTTCGTGCACCATTGCGCCCAAGAAAAATGTTAGGTGCACTCTGACAAATTTTGGGTGCATGTGCGCCCAAAACGGTTGCAATCTGGAGCCCTGAAATTACATTTCTACATACATGCATAAGAACAGTCACACTCTAGTATTGCACACACAGAGAAAGACATATAGAATGCATTCATTTTCACAGTTGTCGAATGAATGAAATGTCAATAATGTGATACTGTATTATTACTTTATTGGTCGTTACTATGATATGGGCTTGTACAGATCCCCCCACCCCACTAGGTCAAAAATCAGTGCAACAGTCTGTCCATTCAGAACTGTTTTCAGAGCTTTGTGTCAGTGTGTGCCATTATAAAATCCATTCTACATGTTTATTGAGAGAAAACACAATTCAGTGAAACTCCTCTACATGTTTTCACTGCTGTCGGTGGCTTCTTCTGTGTGTGTGTACATGTCTTGGTTTGATGTTTGCCCCTACACAAGTCTCTTATGCACAGGAGCTGACTAATAAAAGCAGTAGTATTCCTACCATTAAGAGTACTGATTTTTTTTAATTAAGAAAAATTTGTCATGAAAATATTTTGTTGTTTATAATACTTAATTGTATTCATTTACCTTGAACAGAGAGGAGAAACTCTCTGAATTTAACAACCATTAACTCCTCTCTTGGTCTTCTATTACTACCAAGAACAGAGTAGCTGGGTTTTAGGAGGGCAGCCAAAACATCTGCTTTGACTTCACCAGATTCTTTAGGTTTTTCCAGAAGAACCCTGATGCTGGAATTGTTCCTCAGGAGTGATAGAACCTGTTAAATCATAAACAAAAAGTCCATTTCAAGCTTAACGTTTAAAACATCTTTTTTCCCCACATTATTTACATTTTCACATTTTTTCCACACTGAAAAAACAAGCAATGAATGAATCCCAATTCAGGATATGGTATGCTGAAATGGTGTTGACTGTTAAATGTGTGTTGTTTACTAAACAGCTAGCTTTCACAGCCACAGAACTTGTAAAACTTTTCCCTGTGTGCTATAAAACAACACTCAAGCAATTTAGCATTTCCTGTACAGTAGAATGCAATTACAGTTACATACAAGTCTCAACTTACTTCATAGTGCTTCAAACCCTCAACCAACTGATCTAGGCAGCTCTGGCGTCGCATGAGTACATGGAAATGTATTGCATTCTGCACAAATGCATCTCTGTTGTCCATGGTCACTAGGTTTGGAAGACCCTCAATTTGATGCCTCCATGAGTCACAGCATTCCATTGCTTGCTCCAGTTCATAATTGGATGCTGCTTGATCAACCTCCAAGTGCATAATAAAAACATAAGTATATGAGAGATGCACAGACCACAATTCAAATAAATACCTCAGAAAGTAGGGATAAACCAAAACGAAATTATTCACATCAAACACACGATCATACCTTCTTCAGGGCCTCTCTCAGTTCCATGTCAGCTATGTCGTCTGGAGTGGCATTCATCTGGAAGAAGTTCCCCGTCATAAGGTAGTCGACTACCAAAGGAGAAAGGAGAGCTGGAGGTTCACCACCCTGGACTATGATGGTTGACATCATCCGTCCAATAGTGTTGTACACTCCATTCTGAACATGTGAAATGTTCATTTTTGGAATGAAGCCATTTGGAGACTCTGGGAGGAAATGGCAAAAAAGAATTACACATCGAACAAAAACTTCAAGGCCCAAAATACAATTAAACTAAAACAGATTTTTCTGTAACAGAAAAAAAACTAAGAATCATAGAGTCAACTGAAGTATCTGGCTTTAAGTACACCAATTTAAAGAGGGCAACACAAAATTTAATATAATATTGTCACTGAACATCTGGGGGAAATGACAGGTGTGCTGTTTGCATGCTAATCTGAGCTATGCATATGTAACTCTTAGTCACAACAGCAGTGTTTCCCATTAATGATACAGAGTCTATATCATTAACTATGCCGGACCTCCACAGTCTATATTATAGAAGTGGAAGTCTGGCATAATCTAATATGTGCTGCCAAAGTCCCATTGAGCTGATCAGGTCTGTACACTCTCTAAAACAAAACACTGTTGTAGGATTGAGTGATATATTGACTTTTTAAGAAATACCAATGTATTTTAAAACAGATATAAGATGAGACATTAAGTTGTTTAGCGCAGATTACTGTATCTTGTTAAAAGAGTGAGTGAAGTGTCCACTTATATGTGCATCTCTGTTGCATGAAGGGTTCAGCACCTCCCTGCTGAGACAGAGAAAAGGAGCAGCTAATATTGGGCCCTGCTGCTGTTTGCTGCTACTTCTCCCCTGTTCTTAGAGTCTGTTCAATGCAGGAATACTACAACTTTATTCCTTCTCTGTGCTCTGTAGAAAAGGTCTGGACACTCTATGAATGCCACAGTTGCTCCATCAGTAAGCAGATACAGGATGCTGCCTAAAATCACCACAATATCTTTTTGAAAATCTGCAGTGGAATGAGGCATTAAGGCTGCAAAAATAATAAAAAGCACAAGCAGGGACTGATGTAAATTTTAAAAATTATATATATATATATATATATATATATATATATATATATATATATATATATATATATATATATATATATATATATCTCACCACAGCACAGTAGTACATGTAAAATTTTGGACACAACACTTGTGCAAAAAAAAAAAAAGATTACCTTCAAATGCTCCACTGTCTTTAAAGACAGCTTTTCCAAGCAGACGGAAGAATTCTCTTCTGGGGCCTCCAAGGTCTTCTGCATCCTCGTTAGTGTCTTCATCGCTGGCAAAAGTGACATACAGCATGTCGGTGCTGTCAGCAAACCTACGTCTGCTGAACTGTCGGAGGGCAGTTGTCCACACATTCCCTCGGCTGATGTAGACTGGTCTGTAGGCTGGTGTGACCACCCTCTCACTGTGTGCTCGTACTATTCCAATGATTTTTTCTTTGGTCAAAGTTCTCTCAGACCTTCAAAACAAAAATACTAAATGTACATTTTGACAAACCTGATGCTGATTTTAAAACATTTAACATCTGAATTTCTCATCTTGCCAACCCTTATTTATCACTGACCCACAAGTATAAGTTGAGTCCTGTAAGGATTGCTCAGGTTCTTTGACAAGACTGCGCCTGATGGCCTCCTCAATGGCTTCATCTTCATCAAAATCAATAGGGCTAAAAAAATAAAAAAGGCACAAGGGCATGAAACAAGGTGAATAATGGAACAAAGTGGACCAACATTAAGCAAAACTTATATGTGAAAATGTCTACATACACATGAAATCAGCAAAGTGAGCAGCAGCTTCATTTGGCCCTTGCAGTACTCCCACAGCATCATCACTTGGAGCACTGGCTTGAACAGCTTCTTGTGTCTCATTGCATTCCCTCTGGATAATGGATGGTGTCATTCTTTGTGTCACTATATAGACAAAAACAATTTAGTAGGGTGAATTAGTGTAATGTGGGACACTTTTGTCAATTCTAACTTACCATATTTATATACAAAGCTAATACAATATATTAACACAACATATTTTTAAAATAAAATGAATTTTTGAGCATGTTCTCTTATTAAATCAGAAGGCAATTTTCAGATATTGTACTTGAAAGGAAAATGCTACGTATAATTAATGTCCTTGTCAAGTTTCAGTCTTATACAAACAGGTAATAAAAGCCATAAATATGGCATTAAAATAAAAAAAAGGTAATTACCAGTCACCACAATGAACACTAGTTCCCCCATACCACTATCTATCTCAGTTTGATTGATAGTAATGATAATGTAATGTAATGTCCTTTAAGGAAAAATAACCAAATATTATGATTATAATGTATGAATTAATTTCCATGCTTCAAGAGAAATAAAAACACTTTGGAAAATCCCCAACTGCAGTTTTCATAATTCATTTATGAAAGGGCTTTGTCCTGATCAAACAAATTACAAAGGCTACATTTAATAAATATACATGAAGACATTTAACTTTCATACATCATAATTAAATAACATAGTAATTGACTGACCAACATTAGTCACATGTGGTGTCTCACTTAAGACAGCTAAAGATGGTTTCAAATGAAAAAAAAAAACCTAAACACATTTTGACATCATTTGATATAAAATAAACCACAAACATAGAAAAATAATTTTATTTATGACTAAATATCTTTAACAGCGTGTGCAAATCCTATGTCACTGACAAATGTGTGAATTTCACAAGGTACTTCCTGTGTTTTCTCGCTATTGATGACATCATGAACACAAAGTCACATGATTACATGCTTGAATTCAAAACCAATCATGTTCACTGAAATGCATTTGAGCTGAAGTGTCCCACATTACATTAGAGGCTAATATTTACAATGATCTTCATACAGGTGAAGGGTGTAAGAAGTACTTTTTTTTTTACTTGGTACACACCTCTCTTTCCTTGCAGAGCTGAGCTTTCAAAATCACTGTCATCAGACAGTTCCTCCTGCAAAGGACTCTTTAAAAAAAGAACATTTTATTTACAATTATTTAGTTTGGACCATGTATAAAAATGCTTGCAACTCCTGATATTTTAACCATATTGTGATGGTGTACAGAGCCAAAATTTGAAAATCTGTATCACTGTCCAAATATGAACCTAATAATTGTAGATATGTTCTATCCTGTGTGCAGTGGTAGACTGTTGGTCCAGGAGTTACTATACTAGCTCAAGGAAAAGCAAAGCTGTACACTAATTTGTCTCACTGTGTTCTCCGCCACATTATACAACATGCTCACCTGTGCTGGAAGTTCCATTTCTGCAAGAATGTACAGACAGGTGCCGCAACACACAGAGGCAACTTCCTTCCCACTCCATGGGAAATTGGACATGTCCCTTGGTTTCATCAGTTTCTTACTCCCCTTGATGGTGCTCAAATAGTGAAATGGGAGTATCTGATGCTCTGATAACCCAAACAGTCCTCTGAAGATAGCTGTAATTTCATTTTTCAGTTGGTCTTCAGACCATGCTGTGGAAAATGAAATTTTTCCAACAAGGCCAGCCTGAGCTAAACTTGTCCGAGTATCTCCTCGGGGTATAACAAAAACAGATTTATCTGGTGAAAAAGGCAAACATACAACTTCCTTTGTGTATGTTTTGACATGCCTTCGGTTCATGTATCCTGCTCGAGCACCAGTACATCGTGGGATGGATGGCAGAGGTACCTATTAAAAGTAAGCACATCAAGACATTTTTCTTAATTGATAGACAGACAGCAGTCCTGCTACAGCCCTACAGAGGGCTTTGTATCACACAGATTCTAAATATATGTCATCCAAGGAAGAAAAAAAATCCACATCACTGTTTCCATAAACCTACTATGACCAACATTGAACTTCAAAATTAACAAAAATGAATTATATCAAGTGCAGTTTTGTTTAAGTAATAAAAGGCTTTATTCAGTTTGCCACCAGCTAACCTGATTTGCACACAACATATCAATCTGTTGTCATTTCCAGGGTGTCCTACATTACATTATTTGGCCACATATGACAGCTTTACTTACTGATCTTAGTGACGTGGTGGTAGCTGTAAAGCTTGTAGTACGTGAGGGCCCTGCCAGCGGCATCCGTGGTGTGGAAACCTGAAACAAAGGGCCATATTTTAAATGTCAGATGTGGTGGAAAAGCTGTTGCCCCTAACACAGGGCAGATAGACTGGGTAAAGACTGGGCAAAAATAGTTATCCAATTTCATGTAGTCAGTTACTTATGAACCTGTGAAACACTGTCTCAGTTAATATCTCTTTCCAAGTTGTGTCTCAAATCACTGCACTAAAATCACTTCAAATAACTACACAGTAATAGAATCAACTTCAAGATGACTCAGAGGTGGATCAGAGTTGATTTATTTTACATATGAAGGTAAAGATCTCTCCTTAATCCCTACAGGCTTGCGTACATAAACACATCATGCATCAACATATTTAATATATTCCATATCAAGATATTTCAGCTCTAACCATATGTAGCTTCAGTCCTAGACTTGCGGCCTGAAACGGAGGTTATAGAATTTTAAACTTGTAAAGACCAGGGCCCGTATGCATGACAAGCCATTAGCGGAGAAAACGGATGGATGAAAAAAAAAAAAAAGGATTAGTGGTATGCATGAGCCAGGTTGACGGCCCAAAAGAGCGTTGAATTGGAGTTATACCCCTCCATTACAGACGCTAACGGCAGGATAACCGCGCCTGTTCGGCTGTTTAAATGCAGACATCGCACAATGCGTTACTGTTTAAAACGAAATTTACAAAGACAGTGGACAATCCTTTGGACAGGTGGCAATGTGTGACCATACAGCAAATTTAGATTTAAGAGACACGACATCTTTTCAGTGAACAGATAATTAATGTAATTTGTTAACTAGCCGATTTGCAGTCGTGCATGCGGCTAACGCTGCAGCAAACGTGCCTTTCCATAAGGGTACGTTAGGACTAATGGTCCCGTTTGTTTTATGGCTGGACATGCATACGGGCCCAGGTAAACCTGAGCTAGCAATCAAGCTAACGTTAGATACTTGAAAATTACATTTTAACATATAAATCACAGCACAGCATGGTCACTGTTGCTATTGGTACCCACTAAGTAGTGGCTATGTGGGGTTACGTTTTTATCAAAAAGTAATATAAAATCTTTACTGTGAATCACATAACCTTTGCTAGCATCCAATCGCACTGACGAAAGGTAACGTTGGCCTGTTGGTCCGGATTACGAAGTAAACAATAACTCTGTCTTGTATGAGTTAATAAATTGAAATTCAACCGCTTCACTTACCGTCTGTGGTGTGGACTGCGCTGGTGGAGCGATACCCTGAAGTGCAGCCCGTACACCGGCCATGACCGCCCTTTCGAGTTCCTCGGATGGGAGCATGCCCGCCATGTCTCTGCCCCTTCCCCTGGCGTCACCTGCTGAGACGCTGTTGGTGGTGTGGGCGGGGCTGCGTGATCTGAGGCAACTAAAGGGGGTGTGGAAGACAGGCGCTGACCTGCCTACTTTGCATAATTTCAAAAGATTTAGCTTTACACTTGGCGAGCGATTTAAAATTTAGATTTAGATTTAAGATTTAGATATAGATTAAACATTTAGATATAGATTTAACATTTAGATTTAGATTTAACATTTAGATTTATATTTAACATTTAGATTTAGATTTAGTATTTAGATTTATATTTAAGATTTAGATATAGATTAAACATTTAGATATAGATTTAACATTTAGATTTAGATTTAACATTTAGATTTAGATTTAGTATTTAGATTTATATTTAAGATTTAGATATAGATTAAACATTTAGATATAGATTTAACATTTAGATTTAGATTTAACATTTAGATTTAGATTTAGTATTTAGATTTATATTTAAGATTTAGATATAGATTAAACATTTAGATATAGATTTAACATTTAGATTTATATTTAACATTTAGATTTATATTTAGTATTTAGATTTATATTTAAGATTTAGATATAGATTTAACATTTATATTTATATTTAAGATTTAGATATAGATTTAACATTTATATTTATATTTAAGATTTAGATATAGATTTAACATTTATATTTATATTTAAGATTTAGATTTAGATTTAGTATTTAGATTTAGATTTAACATTTAGATTTGGATTTATCTTTCATGTGTACAAATTTTTAACAAGTATTAAGAACAATCTGTTTTGCATGAATATCTGTGTGAGTTATGTGAGTTGTTGATTTTAGAACAGTTTAAAAATGTGCTTCCATCTCGCATTGCCGCGTTTGTTAAAGAAAAAAACATAAAGACGGCATCCCAGGCTGCTATGACAGCAGATGAGTTCGAGCTGCTTCATAATAACTGTCGGGAGCGCGCTGCTGCGCGAGATGAGGCCGGCTGGCGGGGAAAGCGTCCTTGCGCTCCAGCGGAGCAGATGCGTTCAGGGACAGTTGGATCATTTAAATCAGAGGTTAAAACGCGAGGCAGCTTTGACAAAAGTAAGATTTGTAATTACTTTCATCAAACAGGACATTGGAAGGCTGACTGTCATGTTTTACAAGCCAGAAATAAAGTTGTAAAATCAAATGTAAAGCCTGCAGCTGCAGCAGCACCCGTTGTTACCTGCTCTTGTTTCCGATGTTTGTGAACCTGAGGTTTCGGCTGCGTATGCACCCGTTCATTCGGGATGGTTTTGTGTCTCTGGTAGGTAGTGAGTCAAAGGTTCCAGTTAAAATCCTGAGGGACACGGGAGCTTATGATTCCTATATTGTGGATTCTGTGCTGTCATTTTCTGATAAGACTGATACGGGGGACAGTCCCCCATCCAGTCAGGGGATGGGTTTGACTGTGCTGCCCATTCCTTTACATAAGGTGGTCCTTGACTGCGAACTGGTGCAGGGTGAGGTATCTGTTGGAGTTCGGCCTGCATTGCCCATAGAGGGAATTCACTTTATTTTGGGTAATGGGTTGGCTGGTAGCAGAGTTTGGTCTGATTCAGCTCCTTCACCTTTGACACTTGCTCCTGTTGATATCTTGTCCGTAAAGGGTTCTGTTGAGTTACCGGAGGTCGTTCCAGCTTGTGTGGTTACGCGTGCCATGAGTAATCAATCAATCTTTATCAATCAATCTTTATTTGTATAGCGCCAATTCATAACAAGTGTTATCTCAAGACACTTTACAATAGAGCACAAAGCTCTTCATATTATGGATACACATATATGCATAGATACATATATACATATAAAAATACACATATACATATATATATACAAATATATACATCCAACACCCAACATGAATCCATATAGCCAATCATGAATCCCTCCATCATGGCGGCAAGAAAAAACCTTCTGTTAAGCAGCAGGAAATCTTGAATGTGGACCCCAGTCTCATGATGAACAGCAAATCCACACGATGCTGTGTTGGGTGTGTGGGCAAAGGGAGGGAGGTAAGTGGAGACAAGTGGACTAAAGTAAGAACTAAAGCTAGTGACAGATCAATGGACCAATCATAGACCTGTCGTCGTCAAATTTGTTTCTGCTGCAAACAAATTTATTAGAGGAGGGTCCTCATGTCTGTGTGGTTGTGGTGAAAATTTTATAGAAGTATAATCAATAAAAGTCTTACTGGAAGTAAGAATTTATGGTAGTGATGAACTCATGGGTGCCCAGACCACAAGTGCATCCCTACCATATTTGTCTCCGTTAAGTATAAATGTATTAATGGTAGACCTCTTGAGATGTGACACCTCATTCTCAGGAGGGATCTCATGTCCATGTGGAGCTAGGCTGAGCCTGAGGCTGTGACGCACTGTGGTGATGATGTTGTTGCAGCGGAGGTCCCACCGCTGTCTGATTTCCCTCTGGCTGTGTCAGCGAGTGAGCTGATTCAAGAGCAGCAGAGTGATCCGTCATTAAAGGAAATGTTAGGTCGAGTTTTACCAGCAGCTGATGTGGCCACTGGGTACTGTGTGCAGAATGGCTTGCTCTTTAGAAAGTGGATGCACCTCGGCTGTGATTCTGTTGGAGAGGCTGTTTTCCAGTTAGTGGTTCCGGCTAAGTTCCGTTCCCTGGTGTTGAAAGTGGCCCATGATGATTGCGGACACTTTGGTGTCAGAAAAACATATTTGCACGTTTTGAAACATTTCTTCTGGCCACGTATCAAAAGAGATGTATCTGCATTTATAAAAACCTGTCATGTGTGTCAGTTAACAGGGAAGCCGAACCAGTCTGTGAAGCCTGCTCCTCTTCAGCCGATACCAGCCATAAGTGAACCTTTCGAGCATCTTATCGTTGATTGTGTCAGCCCTTTACCATGTTCAAAATCTGGCAGTAAGCATCTCCTTAATGTGATGTGCCAAAGCACGCATTACCCTGCTGCGTATCCGCTGAGGTCCATTACAGCTAAGTCCGTGGTAAAGGCGCTTACTCAGTTTATTTCAGTGTTTGGCATCCCAAAAATTGTGCAGAGCGATAGAGGTTCAAATTTCACATCACACATGTTTGGACAGGTGCTAAAATCATTAAAAATAAAACACAATCAGTCTTCAGCTTATCATGCGCAAAGCCAGGGCGCGCTTGAAAGGTTTCACCAGACTCTGAAATCTCTCCTCCGAGCGTACTGCACTGAGTTGGACAGGGACTGGGAAGAGGGTCTTCCCTAGCTGCAAGAGAGGCAGTTCAGGAAAGCACAGGGTTTAGTCCAAATGAGCTGGTTTTCGGACACACTGTGCGTGGTCCGTTGTCTGTCCTTGAAGATGATTGGGTTAAACCAGAACCTCCAAAATTTGATCGACTTTGTTAATGGTTTTCGTCATCGTTTGTTTGTCGCTGGTGCTTTAGTGAAAGAAAAATTGCAGATGGCTCAAAATAAAATGAAAAAGCTGTATGATCGCCGCTCTGTACACCAGGAGTTCAGTCCAGGAGACCAAGTTTTGGCTCTCATGCATATTGTGGGATCACCGTTTGAGGCCAAATTTGCAGGCCATTACAGTGTTGTGGAAAAATTGTCAGATCTTAATTATGTAATTTCAACACCAGGTCGTAAAAAATCCAAAAAATTATGTCACGTCAATTAGCTGAAACCTTATTACAAGCGTGAGTCGGATCCTGTGGTAGGTAATGTTTCTGTGTCTCTGCGTCCTGTGCAGGCTGTGAGCTCTGCGTTAGAGGGTTCAGAGGGAGATGGGGTTCCTGAGCCTGATGACAGTTTGTTGTATGGTCGTTTAAAAAATTCAGAGTCGCTCCGTAACTTGGATAAAATCCTGTCTCACCTGTCTGAGTCCAAGCGTCAGGAGTTGTCAGAGCTGATCAGTAAATAACCTTGTTTGTTTGGTGACGTGCCCTCTACAAACTGGATCGAGCATGACATTGATGTCGGTGACGCGCCACCAATTAAACAGAGGTTTTATCGCATGGCGCCTGATAAACTTAAACACTGGCCCCTGTTCATATATTTAACCTTCGCATGGCCTTCGGGTCATATCTGACCCGAGACCGTTTTCGCTTATCTTAAAAATAGGGTTATCTTTTATGTAATTGGCTGAAATTTTGAGAGGCAGTTCCAAATGGCACTAGATATAAATAAAATTTATGGTCACTCTCTTGCATTGCATTATGGGTCTTTAATGTTTTTTAATAGCACTTTAGACCCTTCAGGTCAATTTGGCCCAGGATGATACTGAGTGATGTAATGGAGCAGTATGTCCCAATATTGTGATCCCAAGCACAATGAACACACTCAGACAGCCACCTGCACACACCCCACACACACCCCACACCCACCAGATTGGTCTGAAGTTGGCGAAGCAGATAAAACCCAAACTTGTGTGATTTTGTTATGTTATCATGCTTTTGTATAGTCAAACCTGTTCGGGTCAAATTTGACCCGCTTAGGATCCAAATAAGTGTAGAAAAGATAAGGACTGCCGAGGGTTAAAGAGGACTTAATCATATCTGTTCCCGCCGAGGTGACTGGACTGGCTTGGAAAAGTCATTCAGATGTGGAGCACCTGGGCCCGCTGCTCCACCGTCTCTATAAAGGCTGGCTTTCAGTGACCTGTGTCTCTCGCTCTGCTCCCTGCTCACTTTGTCCCAGCTCCATGAATATTTATTTAGTTTCTTCTTTGTTAGTGTACCTTTAACATCTCGCACCATCATTTCCACACACGCACCACGCACACACCACTGATAATACAGACAATACATACTACATACTTGCACTTACAAAATTGGTTCGCTTTATTTTCATTTGTAATAAATTATTGGATTATTTTGAAACTCACTCCTCCCGTCTTTTTATCATGGCCATTGAGCCAGGTTGTGACAGACTGCAAACGCAAAAATGAAGCGTACAAAGAAAAGAGCACTGTACCTACTGTGAAACATGGAGGAGGCTCAGTTATGTTCTGGGGCTGCTTTGCTGCATCTGGCACAGAGTGTCTTGAATCTGTGCAGGGTACAATGAAATCTCAAGACTATCAAGGCATTCTGGAGCCAGATATGCTGCCCAGGGTCAGAAAGCTTGGTCTCAGTCACAGGTCATGGGTCCTCCAACAGGATAATGATCCAAAACACACAGCTAAGAACACCCAAGAATGGCTCAGAACAAAACATTGGACTATTCTGAAGTGTCCTTCTATGAGCCCTGATCTAAATCCTATTGAACATTTGTGGAAGGAGCTGAAACATGCAGTCTGGAGAAGACACCCTTCAAACCTGAGACAGCTGGAGCAGTTTGCTCATGAGGAGTGGGCCGAAATACCTGTGGACAGGTGCAGAAGTCTCACTGAGAGTTACAGAAATCACCTGATTGTAGTGATTGCCTCAAAAGGTTGTGCAACAAAATATGAAGTTAAGGGTACCATCATTTTTGTCCAGGCCAGTTTCATTAGTTTGTTTTTTAAAATGATTCTGTTGAACCACAATTCAAAAGCAATGTCTGATTTTCATTAGTTAATTTTCAGTACATTTTTATTTATTATTACTTCTGTCAGTTTCAAGTTATTTCAGTGAACATTGTGGGTTTTTCTTTCTTTAACAGAAGGGTACCAACAACTTTGTCCATGTGTGTAGCTGCTGTTTGCACATTGCTGTACTCCCCCAAGCAGGTAGGGGAGTTTGTGGACGTCAGACATGTTCTCAAAGTCTGTGTGTGTGTGTGTGATCAGTGGGAAGCAGGTGTCTCTGAGATCCTGGTCCAGGGGGCAGGTGGTCAGGAAGTGCAGCTTGGTCTCCACCTGACCCTGTGTGCAGTGGGGGCACAGTCTGTCCTCTCTGGATGGCCAGGTTGTGCTGGCTGAGTCTATACCCGGTCAGGGATCTCCTGAGCTGTGGGTCGGTCACAGTGCTCAGGTATTCTGCCACAGTGTACTTCCTGTTGAGGGTCAGGTACAGCTCTAGTTTGCTCTGGTGTTTGGTTGATTCTGTCCAGTGGTTCAGGTAGTTTTCCCTCTGTTTCCTTGTAGTTTGGTTCAGTGTGGTTGGGTTTGTGTTTGGTGGCTCTGCCTGTGTTTGTGAGCGGAGTCCCAAGACCAGCTGGCTGAGAGGGCATCTGTCTCCAGCCTGTCTGTGGGTGAGGGCTTTGTAATGGAGAGTGGGCTCACTTTCCTGAAGGTGCTCATAGAATTTGATGGCTTTTGTCTGGATTTTGATAATTACAGGGTATTGTCCTAATTCTGCATGCATGGTTCGGTGTTTTGCGCTGAACACGGAGGATGGATTTGCAGAGTCCTGCATGCAGAGTCTTAGTTTGGTATTTATCCCATTTTGTATAGTCTTGGTTAGCGAGTGGACGCCCAGACTTCACAACCATTGAGAGAAATGGGTTCTATAACAGAGTTTAGTATTTTAATCCAGATTGGAATTGGGATGTCTAGTTTGATGTTCTTTTTGATGGTGAAGAAAGCTCCTCTCGCCTTGTCCCTCAGGTCGTTCACAGCTGTGTTCAGGTTTCCTGTAGAGCTGAAGTTGAGGCTGAGGTATGTGTAGTTTTTGGTGTATTCTAGGACCTTCTTATTTAGGAGGAATTGTGTTTGGGGTGCTGGGTCCTTTTTGGAACATCATTATTTTAGTTTTGGATTGGTTCCCTGTCAGGGCCCATGTCTGGAAGAACTTGTGCAGAAGGTCAAGTGTTGTTGTAACCCTTCTTTGGTTGGTGACAGCAGGCATTTGATCTCTGTGTCGATCAGCAGAGCCGGCCCAAGGCATAAGCGAAGTAAGCGGCTGCTTAGGGCCCCGCGACCACTAGGGGGCCCCCAAGAGCAATTCACTTTTTTTTATTTTTATTTATTTATTTATTTATTTTAGTTTGAAATTAGTTGATGGTTTATATCACGAACTATAGATGCATTATTGTACAAGAACACAATTTTTTTCAATTCAGAGACACTCTGTCGAGTGGAGCTGCAGCTGATTTACTCTGCCGTCTGCCCCTGTGCGAGGCCTGAGCGGAGGTGCACATTTCTGGGGCGGTGGAGCGGTCCGTTCATTGCGCACTGCGTATGATGCGCATCCAAATAGCAGGTGTTGGAAAAAAAAAGCAATGCAATGTCGCAAAAGAGGACATATCACTCTGGGGCAGAAAAGAGAAAAAGGAAGAAAGAAGAAGAGGAGAAAAAACGACAGCACCAAGGTATGTTTACATGTCTTGTTAAAGGATGAATGTTTATTAAAGAGAGTGAGATTATAGGTAGCTGTTAAATTAATCTCTTCACAAAGCTAACGTTAGCTATCAACGACGTTAATAGCAAACTAATAGCTAATTAACGTTAGCTATTTGCAAGTTAGCAGGCTACAAGGTAAAAACTAGATTATAAATATAAATGATGATAAATACTTTGATATTTAAGATAACCTGTTTGAGTTTCTGTTATATTGAGTTGATAGTTGGGTTTCCCCTGCTCGTTTTTGTTCAAATTTTTAATTGCAAATGTTTGATACACACATTTTTTAGCCTAATAAAACCCACGTTTTTTTTCTTGCAGTAGGCCTATTTTTCTGCACTATATTGTTAGTTATTTAGATATATGTCGTTTGCATAAGTTGTTTGCTGCAGTGCAGACCATGGTTATCTAATATCATAATCTATTAATAATATACTCCTTACATCAACTAATAAATTGTGTGAAACGTCCTTAGGAGCACTGTTAAAATACTTTGGAGGCACACAGTCAGACCAGAGCCAGTCCACATCCCTGGGCTCAACTCTGGTAATGCATCAGGTAAGGGAAAGACTGTCACCATAAATATTTGATTTTGAAGTATATAAATAACAACTAAATCTTAATTAAGTCGAATTGTCTCATTATTATGTGTTCATATCCCTCTACAGAAGTCTGTGCTGCACCCACATCCTCTATGTCCACTGCCCCCTCTGTGTCTGCAACCACAGCTGATTTGTCTGGTAGGTTAACATCAATGCACCCTCTATATAATTGTTAAATTAATTCATTAAGATTTCATTTAAGATACAAACACATGATGTACAGTATATTTTAGAAACAAGTATTTCATAATCTATTTTCAGTTGGAGATTCCTTTTCTTATTATAAGTGAAAACAAACTAATATAGTTTAAACTTTTTTATATATTAAAAATAGTAAGCAACATAAATTTTGAAGTGTAATATGACATTTAACAGGGCTGGCTTTTTTTTTTCTTCATCCAAGGATCATGTCCACCCTCATCCTCTGTGTCCACTGCCCCCTCTGTGTCTGCAGCCACAGCAGATTTAGCTGGTAGGTTAACATCAAGACATCCTTTATATTATTGTTAAATTATTTCTTTAAGATTTCATTTAATTAACCCTCCGGGAGCCTTAGGCGCATTTTACGTGCTTTTCATTCTTCATTTTTTGATAATTTTGGCTGAGTTCACGCAAGTGGCATGAATTTTGGCAAGATTGTGTATTTTTATGTGATCTTGATATTTCCAGCTCAGCTCCTAAAATAAGTGTAAAATACACTGTGTACAAACAAGAGTCACACCTGGGACCCTAAGCGCAAAAAATGCGGCATTGAAACCCATTCAAACTGCAATTTTTGATCTCTCTGCCATTAAAGCATAATATATGCATTTTATTATATCTGGGTGTCAATCTAGGCTTTTGCCTTGAAATTAATAATTTTCACTACTTTCCACTATATGACATCATTTTTGACTGGATGGCACTGTCACAGTTACCCCCTCCCCTTGTGTGTGTGTGTGTATGGGTGTGGCCTTAAATGACAGACAATCAAAAATAATAGCAGAAATAGAGGGCCCCAAAATCAAATTTCGTTTAGGGCCCCATGGAGGCTTGGGCCGGCCCTGTCTATCAGTGTGATGCACGGTGCTGCAGACTCTTCTGGTGACTCTGCCAGTTCATTCATGTAAACACTGAAGAGGGCTGGGCTCAGACTGCATCTCTGTCTGACCCCCCTCCTCTGAGGGAGGACATCAGTCTCCCTCTCACCATCTCTTCCCCTCCCTCACCCTCTCCCTGCCACTCCCTCTCCCTCGCCCCCTCTCCCCCTCTCTCTCCCTCCCCCTCTCTCCCTCACCCACGCTCTCCCTATCTCTCCCCCCCACTCCCTGTCTCCCTCTCCCTGTCTCCCTCTCTCTCTCCCCCTCTCCCCATCTCTCCCTCTCCCCTTCTCTCCCTCTCCCTCACCCTCTCCCTCTCCCTGCTGACCTCTCTGAGCTGCTGGTCCACAGCGCCCCCTGCTGACGGCTGCCTGTAGGGACACCACGGCAGACCAACAGCCTGTAGAGCCGGTCTCAGCCACCAGGGGGCAGCGCCACACCTTCACCTACAGTCTGCTGGAATATGAGCAGCAGAAGAAGAAGTGTTCAGGGTCCACCGTGGGCTCCGCTTGTTTTGACTTTTTAATCTTTATTATTTTTCTGCATGGACCCTCAGCCTCCTCAGAAACCGTGGGAGAAGAGGACACCTAGAGCCATGAGTGCACCTGTAAACTACAGGTAAGCTAACGTCATCGTTAGATACCGGAAACTAGTTTATAGCTGGGTTAGCATGCTAGCTGAAATAAGTTCAGTGTGTACGCAGTTTAAGCTAACAGGCTGCGACGAGCAGACAGCTGACTGCCTCCTGATATAGAGTTAAACAGGGTGTTAAATCAATGAGTTAAGCAGCCCAGGTTAACTCCAGAATAATAAATAAATCAGTTTGTTAGCAACGTGGTCATTAAACACTCCAACAGAAGAGCTACACGTCTGTTAGCTTAGCATTTAGCCTGGCTCTACGCGGCCTGTAACCTGCTCCCGGTGTAGGGATGTAAAAAGTAACCGTGTAATTTGATGACCTCAGCAGAATGTTTGAGCAGCTGTCCTGGAGAGCGTGAGCAGAGGTGGTATTAGGCCGGGAGCCAGGTCCACCCCTCAGGATGTTTTTTGCTACCTTTTTTTCACTATTATTTCCAGTTATCCCATACCTTGGGTCATCACAAGTTGATGGGGACCAACCCCAACTCAGGGCCGTTTGGTCTCAGGGACCAAAAAAAAACATTTTTGGGAAAAGCTTCTGACAAAATGATATCACTGTTAATGTCAAGGTACTGCAGTTGTATAAATGGTCAGAAAAGTCTCAAATTGTGCATGGAGTATCCTGACCCTTTAGGGAAACTAGCAGAATAAGATTATAGGGCTTACTGCCTTTCTATTTTCAAATATCACCCTCATCATACTCAAAAAGACAAAAAAAAGCCTGTCCGCCTGACAATTTATCATTAAAAGTGATTATTTTCAAGCATTTTATTACAGACCTCACTGCCTCAGATGTATATGAAAAACTTCCCAAGGTTCTAAGTTTCAATCTAAGCCCAAAATGAGCTCTCTATCTAGAAGATTACACATGCTGTGACTAAAGTTCTCCACTGTATCTCAAATCAGAGAAAAAAGAACTTTCAAGATTTAGCATTCCAAAAGGGATTAAGCTTATTTACTGTATCTAAATAATATCTCAAATAATATGTTAAACAACAGAGACATGGGTTATGTACTGCTATACTATCTGGAATGAAATACATGAAAAGTGAATACTATATTCACTTTTACTATATTCTTTGGCATTTTGCAACTATCAGAAAGTCATTACATTCATTACAACAGTGAAATATTGTACACACACACACACATACATTGAATTGTGAAAAACAGGGTGATTTTTGTTCAGGCATTGACGTACTGTTGTTGACGGTAGGCTGTCTCCCTCTCAACTGCTGGTTTGGGTGACTAAACCCTAGAATATGTTATAAACATTTTGTAAAGTTTATTAAAGTCAACCTATATTATTCAGATTATTCAAAGCTAAATTAACTAGCTAGCTAAAACAACAACACATACATTATTACAATAGCCAAATACCAGTAGTATTAACTTTATCTAGCTAGCTCCTTCCTTCCTTATACTCATATGCACCCTAGTCTCTGTCTCATCCGTTGTATGTTTTACCATTCTGAAATGAATAAGGACAACAAAAGGAAACAACAGTTCATTGCCTAGTAAGTAGAAAAACAAAGCTAGCCAGTTAACGTTTCAGTTACAAATTCTTATTGGTAGGCCCATTGACATCAACAATGCTCTCAATCTCTTTCTATAGCCAGAAAATAAGATGAACTTACCACCAACATGTCTTTGCTGAATAAGTTCAGGTGGGGTGTGATGTGTAGCAGGGTTAGTGTATTGGTTTCTTAGTGTGTTGATGTGTGTAACCTGGTCACTGTGTTCTTTTATGTTGCATCCTGATATCCCAGTCTCCCTGGGGGGGCGTATGCCATGATATAGTATTCACTTTTCATGTATTTCATTCCAGATAGTATAGCAGTACATAACCCATGTCTCTGTTGTTTAACATATTATTTGAGATATTATTTAGATACAGTAAATAAGCTTAATCCCTTTTGGAATGCTAAATCTTGAAAGTTCTTTTTTCTCTGATTTGAGATACAGTGGAGAACTTTAGTCATAGCATGTGTAATCTTCTAGATAGAGAGCTCATTTTGGGCTTAAATTGAAGCTTAGAACCTTGGGAAGTTTTTCATGTACATCTGAGGCAGTGAGATCTGTAATAAAATGCTTGAAAATAATCACTTTTAATGATAAGTTGTCAGGCGGACAGACATTTTTTTGTCTTTTGGAGTATGATGAGGGTGATATTTGAAAATAGAAAGGCAGTAAGCCCTATAATCTTATTCTGCTAGTTTCCCTAAAGGGTCAGGATACTCCATGCACAATTTGAGACTTTTCTGACCATTTATACAGTTGCAGTACCTTGATATCAACAATAATATCATTTCGCCAGAAGCTTTTCCCAAAAAGTTTTTTTTTTTTTGGCCCCTGAGACCAAACGGCCCTGAGTTGGGGTTGGTCCCTATCAACTAGTGATGACCCAAGGTATGGGATAACTGGAAATAATAGTGAAAAAAAGGTAGCAAAAAACATCCTGAGGGGTGGACCTGGCTCCCGGCCTAGATCACCTGTAAATGATGTCACAATATTGAGACACCTGTTTCCTTCAATATTGGGAAGCAGCGCTGCAGTCTGACCAAGAACAGAAGAGCATCCGCCTGGAGCTCAGAGGAGGAGTGGACACTGATGAGCTGGACAACAACATGGATGACTAGGAGGAAGAGACCATTGAGTTTTTATCAACGAAGAAATCATTCCCCCTTGGAGATCTTGACCAAGCTGCTCGTCACAATATTGAGACACCTGTGTCCTCTCTGCTCACCCGTGTCCTCTCTGTTCCCCTGTGTCCTATGTGTTCAACTATGTCATCTGTGTCCTCTCTGTCCACCTGTGTTCTCCGTGTTCACCTGCGTCCTCTGTGTTCAACTATGTCATCTGTGTCCTCTCTGTCCACCTGTGTTCTCCGTGTTCACCTGTGTCCTATGTGTTCAACTATGTCATCTGTGTCCTCTCTGTCCACCTGCGTCCTCTGTGTTCACCCGTGTCCTCTGTGTTCCCTGAGATGTTGGCCTGGCTTAAGGTGTGCCCTGAGATCTTGGCCCTGTCTAAGGTGTGCCCTGAGATCTTGGCCCTGGCTTAAGGTGTGCCCTGAGATCTTTGCCCGGTCTAAGGTGTGCCCTGAGATGTTGGCCCAGGCCCATACCTTACAGTTGTGTCCATTTGAAGGTGGTCTTGCTGTCCAAATGTCTCCTGAATCCCCCCCTCACACATCAGATGAACTCAAACATTAAATCTTTGTTCCTCTTGAACAGGTCTACAAACCTGGCCCCCTCTGTGGGCCCCTCTGCCGGTCCCCCCGTACTGACCAGGATAGCACCCCCGCTGCCCCCCCGTCCCATCCAGCAGGCCTACCGTCCATCCTACGGCTCCTTCACCTCGTCCTACAGCCCCTATGGCAATTCCATCTATGGGGGGAGCTCCATCTACGGGGGGTACAGCCCCTACAGCTACGGCGGGGGCTTCAGCATTGGGGCATACGGCCGCCCCCCCCCCACAGACGATGTGGCGCCCAGTCGATTCGTCCAGCAGGCGGAGGAAAGCAGCCGAGGGGCATTCCAGTCCATCGAGAGCATCGTGCAGGCCTTTGCGTCCGTCAGCATGATGTTGGACGCCACCTTCTCCGCCGTCTACAACAGCTTCAGGGCCGTGCTGGACGTAGCCAATCACCTGACCCGTCTGCGTGTCCACTTGACCCGTGTCCTGTCGGCCTTCGCTCTGGTGCGCACGCTGCGTTACCTGTACCGCCGCCTGCAGAGGCTGCTGGGACGGCGCTCTGACGCTGAGGTGGAGGATCTGTGGGCGGACAGCGCCAGCGACGCTCTGAGCGCCACTGGAGGGGCAGAGGGTCACACCCCCAAGTCCTGGCCCATCCTGCTGTTCCTTGCCGTTGTCCTGGGGGGGCCGTACCTCATCTGGAAGCTGCTGAGCTCAGGCCCCGCCCCTGAAGACCAAGGTGAGGGTCAATGGTTCTTCTGTGGAGCGGTCTGAAGGTGTCCTCTGACTGTGGTATTTTTTCTTTATGCAGACGCCGACTGGGCAAGCGGGGGGGGCGACCACGTGGTGGCTCGAGCTGAGTTTGATTTCTCTGCAGCCTCAGACCAGGAGGTTTCTCTGAGGGCCGGGGACATGATCCACCTGGCTCCCAAAGGTGGGTCAGACCTCCAAGTCCACTGTTCCAGGGGAATAATAATAACTGACTTATTAATTATTTACTTAATGATCACTAACTTAGTCATCATGAACTTAATAACTAACTCAATAATCATTAACTTAATAATAACTAACTCAGTCAACTTTAATTAATTTCATAATAACTAACTTAATAATCATTAACTTAAGTTAATCATTAACTCTTCACCCCTGTCCTGTCTGTGTCCCTCTTCACCCCTGTCCCATCTGTGTCCCTCTTCACCCCTGTCCTGTCTGTGTCCCTCTTCACCCCTGTCCCATCTGTGTCCCTCTTCACCCCTGTCCCGTCTGTGTCCCTCTTCACCCCTGTCCCGTCTGTCTCCCTCTTGTCCCGTCTGTCTCCCTCTTCACCCCTGTCCCGTCTGTCTCCCTCTTCACCCCTGTCCCGTCTGTGTCCCTCTTCACCCCTGTCCTGTCTGTGTCCCTCTTCACCCCTGTCCCATCTGTGTCCCGGCAGAGTTGCAGCCCCGGGTGCGCGGCTGGCTGTTGGCGAGTGTGGACGGTCAGACGACGGGACTGGTTCCTGCTAACTACGTGAAAGTTTTGGGGAAAAGGAGAGGACGGAGACACATGGACACAGAGAGTCTTCAGGAGGACACTCGGGCTGCTGCACCCCCCTCAGACGGGCTGCTGGAGAGCGTGTTCACCGTAACGCCAGCACAGGCCCCTGACAGGACGGACCTGTGAGGGGTCGGTGTGTGTGAGGGGTCAAGCTCCACGTCAGGAGGGTCACGCTCACCTGCTGGGGGAGCGTGGGGGGGTAGGGTTAGGATTTATTCTAACCTCTGACCTCTGACTCAGACCCCTGACCTTGACCCTGACTGCTGGGCCATCAGACCACCCTCGCCTCCATCAGCTGTAGAATTTGGTTTTTAGACTGACAACCCCCCCCCCCGAGACCCGAGACCCGAGACCCGAGACAAACATAGCAGCTGTCCATCACCTCAGACAGGTAACTACACCACATCCAGTGACTGGAGAGAGAGCTGGTCATGTGACCTCAGCTGTTCACTGTACACACCTTCATCCTAACTTTGGATCAACCTACAGACAGACAGAGGACAAGCAGAGGTGGGACTTAAGGCAGTCTGACAAATAGGGGCACGGCGTGGGCTTGTATCCAATCATCAGCTGAGATGAGATCACCTGCTGTGGAGCCTGACTTGTTAGTGTTCTTTGGTAATTAAGTGATGTTTGAAGCTTATTAACTCACTCAGCTCTTTATTTAGAATAACGATCAATCAGCTGTTCAAAGTTCTCTCTGTTAAACGCTGCCCAACATCAATCAGTTCACAGTCTGATACAGCAGGGGGCGCTCTGTGCATGTACACCTGTTCTGTAAAGCCTGTTCCACACAGCAGGGGGCACTCTGTTCATGGACACTTGTTCTGTAAAGCCTGTTCCATACAGCAGGGGGCGCTCTGTTCAATAAACCTGTTCTGTAAAGCCTGTTCCATACAGCAGGGGGCGCTCTGTTCAACAAACCTGTTCTGTAAAGCCTGTTCCACACAGCAGGGGGCACTCTGTTCAATAAACCTGTTCTGTAAAGCCTGTTCCATACAGCAGGGGGCGCTCTGTTCAGTAAACCTGTTCTGTAAAGCCTGTTCCACAAAGCAGGGGGTACTCTGTTCATGGACACCTGTTCTGTAAAGCCTGTTCTATACAGCAGGGGGCGCTCTGTTCAATAAACCTGTTCTGTAAAGCCTGTTCCATACAGCAGGGGCCGCTCTGTTCAATAAACCTGTTCTGTAAAGCCTGTTCCACACAGCAGGGGGCACTCTGTTCAGTAAACCTGTTCTGTAAAGCCTGTTCCACACAGCAGGGGGCACTCTGTTCATGGACACCTGTTCTGTAAAGCCTGTTCCATACAGCAGGGGGCACTCTGTTCAGTAAACCTGTTCTGTAAAGCCTGGTCCATACAGCAGGGGGCACTCTGTTCATGGACACCTGTTCTGTAAAGCCTGGTCCATACAGCAGGGGGCACTCTGTTCATGGACACCTGTTCTGTAAAGCCTGTTCCATACAGCAGGGGGCACTCTGTTCATGGACACCTGTTCTGTAAAGCCTGTCCAAAACAGCAGGGGGCACTCTGTTCATGGACACCTGTTCTGTAAAGCCTGGTCCACACAGCAGGGGGCACTCTGTTCATGGACATCTGTTCTGTAAAGCCTGTCCAAAACAGCAGGGGGCACTCTGTTCATGTACACCTGTACTGCAAAGCCTGGTCCACACAGCAGGGGGCACTCTGTTCAATAAACCTGTTCTGTAAAGCCTGTTCCATACAGCAGGGGGCACTCTGTTCATGGACACCTGTTCTGTAAAGCCTGTTCCATACAGCAGGGGGCACTCTGTTCATGGACACCTGTTCTGTAAAGCCTGTTCCACACAGCAGGGGGCACTCTGTTCATGGACACCTGTTCTGTAAAGCCTGGTCCACACAGCAGGGGGCACTCTGTTCATGGACACCTGTTCTGTAAAGCCTGTTCCACACAGCAGGGGGCGCTCTGTTCAGTAAACCTGTTCTGTAAAGCCTGTTCCACACAGCAGGGGGCGCTCTGTTCAATAAACCTGTTCTGTAAAGCCTGTTCCATACGGAAGGGGGCACTCTGTTCAATAAACCTGTTCTGTAAAGCCTGTTCCATACGGAAGGGGGCACTCTGTTCCTGGACACCTGTTCTGTAAAGCCTGTTCCATACAGCAGGGGGCGCTCTGTTCATGGACACCTGTTCTGTGAAGCCTGTTCCACACAGCAGGGGGCGCTCTGTTCATGGACACCTGTTCTGTAAAGCCTGTTCCACACAGCAGGGGGCGCTCTGTTCAGTGAACCTGTTCTGTAAAGTCTGGTCCACACAGCAGGGGGCACTCTGTTCATGGACACCTGTTCTGTAAAGCCTGTTCCACACAGCAGGGGGCACTCTGTTCATGGACACCTGTTCTGTAAAGCCTGGTCCACACAGCAGGGGGCACTCTGTTCCTGGACACCTGTTCTGTAAAGCCTGTTCCACACAGCAGGGGGCACTCTGTTCATGGACCCCTGTTCTGTGAAGCCTGGTCCACACAGCAGGGGGCACTCTGTTCCTGGACACCTGTTCTGTAAAGCCTGTTCCACACAGCAGGGGGCACTCTGTTCATGGACCCCTGTTCTGTGAAGCCTGGTCCACACAGCAGGGGGCACTCTGTTCATGTACACCCGTGCAATCACAGTTCCTGCTGTCTGGGTGGTTTTGGCATGAAGAACTTGTTTTAGGGCACCGAGGGCTTCTTCAGGTCCAGGTCTAGACTAACACTTGGATGAATACTGAGGTATAAGCCGGGCTTTAGACTGTCATTCTGTTTGGATTCAGAATAAAAGCATGCTAATTTGCACAGTACCTATCAATAATCACAGAGTAAATGTAAATATTTGATAGAATTATTTTGAAAATAAAACATAAGAAATCATGTTTCTCCTGTTTTTTCTCTAGAAGATGATAAATTATCTTTGATTTATTATTTGATTTTTATTGTATAAAGTGATGAATTTTCTGTGGTTAACTATATTATTTTATTAAAAAAAAAAAAAAACCTAGACTCCAACTCAGACTGTTGAATCTGCCTTATGAGAGAGGGGTGCTTCTATTTCCAGATCTTAAATGGTGCCACATGTCTGCCCAGTTGACTTCAACATTACATAATTTCCCAACATCATCTCCAGCTTGGGTAGGCATCTAGAAAAATTCTATTCCGGGTTTACCTTAATACGTTTGTCTATATGCTTCAGATATTACATCATTGAAAAAACATTATAGGAGCCACACGTGTGTGTCTTCATGGGTTACGTCAGGTCTCCACTGGTGGCAGTATAGCGTTTTCCTTTATAAGCATGGGGACAGGTAACCAGGTGACACATGGGGTGGAAGGTCATGCGGTTTTTACCGTTCGTCAGGCTCACTCACCTCCTTTTGTTTTCCTGCAGCATCACCTCGTCACATTATCAGTTCTTTTTGCACCAGTTTAATTATACTTTTGTTGTAAAACTTTTCAGTCATTAAATGGGAACATCACCCGAACCTGGACAACCTTATGGACAATTGTTTGTCAGAGCATGTCAAAAACAATCTCCCAGACCCATGCACGAGTGACTACAGGAGGGCAGGATAGTCGCTATAAACATACAAAAACTCCCTTTCTAGGAAATACAATCACAGTTTGGTATGTTGCAGATAAACATGTAGGGAATTTACCCCAACTTGGAGTAATGAGAAGTTTATACCGGGTAGAAAGGACGGAGGATTTAAGTTGTGGAGTATGAAGGGTAAAGTAAGGGATCTTTATGTAGATGGAGTTTTGCTTACTTTCAAGCAAAACTCAATTATGTTAGAAATATCAAATACCTAGGAAACATTTCTTTAAATATCTATATTTTAAAAACTTCATTTCATTAAAGTCTGGGCCGATTATGTGTATTCCATCTTAAAGGAAATAGAGAAGATAATTGGATAATTATAGTAACCTGGATAATTGGAGAAAAAAAGGTCACTTCTCTAAATATTACAATGCATTGATGTCAAACGAGTCAACACTAGACAAACTAAACAAACATCATGGAGAAACAACATGCAAGCAGATATTGATGAAGCAGACTGGAATGATGCTTGTTTAAAGGCACAAAAACAGACAGTAAATACAAGACTGAAATTCAATATAAATGGTTGACAAGAATGTACATAACTCCTGTCAAACTTCATCATTTGTTGGCTAATATCCCAGATGTTTGTACTGAATGTGTTACTAAAAGGGTGCTCTTATCCTCTGTCCATGGAAATGTCCAAAGACTCAGGACTTTTGAAAAGATGTTATAAAATGTTTGTCAGAGGTTTTTTAAAACAAAAATTTCTTTAAATGTCAAACTCTGTGTGCTTGGAATATTTCCAGAGGACTTTACAGAAAAGCACATCCAGACCAGACTTATAGACTTTGAACTTCTACAAGTAAGGAGAGCTTTTGCACTGTGATGTTAAAGTATGGACACTCCTACATTGAGAATGTGGTTAAGGGAACTTTCAGAGCATATTGGCTAACATATAAAAGTGTCTTGAGATAACACTTGTTATGAATTGGCGCTATACAAATAAAGATTGATTGATTGAATGATTGATTGATTGATGTACTGCTAAAGGCAAACGGAGAGATTTTGTCCAGCTCTGGGAACCATATATAAACATTATAGAAGCCAGCAATATAGGCTTCACCTGAACAGAAATGTAAAAAAAATATTTTATTTTACTATTTTTATATCTAGAGATGTGTGCAGGTTGAGTGTGGGTATGTGAGTTTGTGTGGTTTGTTAATACATGTATGGGTTTACAGTCTGGAGTTGTTTGGCTGTTGCTGTGTTTCTTTTGTGTTTGTAGAACATGGCAATAAAAAATATTGGAGAAAAAAATAGTATTTTAATAGTATAAGGTGATTAAAAATCTTTGATTTATTATATTATTTTAATCGTATAAGGTGATTAATAATCTTTGATGTATTATTTTATTTTAATCTGATAAGGTGATTAATAATCTTTGATTTATTATATTATTGTAATCGTATAAGGTGATTAATAATCTTCTATTTTTACTTTATTTTAATCATATAAGGTGATTTATTGCTTGTGATCTCAGGGGGAAGATGGTGAATATCACACCTCAGAGTAAAGCAGACCAAGAACTAACTAACTGTAAACAGAGATAACTGTTGTTCATATTTTAAAGTTGTTCAGATGTGAAGGAGCAGTTCAATTTTTTATTTAACTGGGGGCCTCACGGTGGTCCGTACGGGGGAGCCATCCCCTCTTAGGGTCTCTGGTTCAGCTCTCATCAGATTAATGAGTGGCTCAATGGGCCACATGCAGCCCCCCTTCTCCTCTGCTGAGGCCCCAGGCAGTTCAGAAGATCATAAAAGTGCACGTGTGAAGGGAAAGTGTGGAAGCCTGCCTCAGAAACACTGAGAGCAGCCATGATCCCAGAAACCAGGATTAAAACAGCTCCTGTCCCTCTCTCTGCAGGTCTTTGGATTAGATTAGATTAGACAGAACTTTATTAATCCCTCTGGAGAACTCCCTCAGGGAAATTAAGACTCTGGCAGCAGCGTTATGTCTTCACTCTCAGCTCCAGTGTTCATGTTAGAGTTTAAATGTGACCTCTGTGTCTGTGAGGATGATCAGGAGACCTGAGGGCCTCAGTGTACATCCAGAATTGTGTCCTCACATCGTCCCACCCCTGATCTGTGACGTCCGTCTCACGTAAAGGTGATGAAATGATTGTTCAGACAGAGAGACATCAGATCTGGGTCTGATTCAGGACCACGTATGGAAGTGGTCTGGGTCTGATCAGGTATGTGGGGGACAAAGTCAGGACCCATATCTGATTTGATCAGATTTTTGTCTGATCAAATGTCTAAACCATAATGATAATAATAATAATAATAATAATGATAATAGTCATCATGTAATAATTTTCATGACTGCAGTAAACACATAAAAAACGTGTTATAATAATAGTAAAAATAATAAGAATAAGAATAATAAGAATAAGAATAATAATATCATAACTAATTATTATATTAGTAATAATAATCATTATCATAACAATAAGCATTTTTATAACAGTCATAACAATAATGAAAGTAATGATAATTAAAATACAATGATAATAACAATCACAACAATTATGTTATGTATAAATATAATAATAATAATAATAATAATAATAATAATAATAATAATAATAATAGCAATGATAATAATTATAATTATAATAAAAATAATGAGAGTTAGTGAAGGATTAAAACTGTGCACCATGACAGGTTGACACAGAGTTATGAAACATTTAAAGTTCTGTGTCTTTGTGT